>BPTQ01000001.1:290239553-290365965 GCA_019973895.1 Chrysanthemum seticuspe
CAAAATACCAGCTAAATTGTACCTTTTTCCTTTCTAAATTTTTCCTTGCTAATCCCAAAAAACGTACTCGATCCCAAAGAACATTAGTAACTTCCATTAATTACTTCATCATTACTACTCGATTACTAACCAATTTGAATCCAAATCCCAAACATGAACTTAATACAGAAAAGCCAGGATTTATTTTCAAAACCCAACCAAAACATTTAATACTTTGAATTTCCAATAAAACCATTTGTCATTTTATGAACATGATTTGCATATTTTTATTCACACCCCCAATTTGTACATTAAAACCTATTAATTTCCCGGTAAGTTTAACATAAATTAAATAATCCCATGCAAAACATTTAAGATTTTGGAAACCCAATTTTCACATTTTAGACTATTTCATTCCACTCTAACACTTGAATTTCTACAGTTCCCACATTAAACATTAAGACTCATTAATACCCAAGTTGTTCACATTTAACTAAAAACATCTCTGTGCGTACTCAATTCAATTAAAGCCAAACAATAGTAAATGCAAGATCCAATTTAACCCTTTAGTAATTTTCTTCATTATACACTTAAATTACGCATTAATCATTATAAATTTCTCATACCCTTTGGGATCTTGGATTTATCCTTCAACTACTTAATTACTCCTTATGGGATTTTACAACATTAAAGCAGACAGTGATTTTACTCTTATAAGACTGTTGAGATTTTCATAATTACGCTATTTAGGCAATATTATAATTACTAAGATTATTCATAATTTATTTATTATTAGGCAAAGACAGAATATCCGTACCTTAAAGCAATTGAGAGAAAAGTAACGAATGAATGAATACGAAGATGTAACGTCGCGTCTCCTCCAACGAATCTACACGGATTATTATTTATTTAATACTTATTAGAATCATTAATATTATAACGGATTTATCGCATTAATACTTTTAGAGTTGTCAGAATATTCTCATTTTAGTGACAGACGAAATTACAACATTTTAGGGTATTCCTCATTAATTCATCAACTTCCTATTTAGGTTCTAGGGTTTCCCATACTCTTTAAATATTACTAATTACGCATTAAATTCACATATTACTTCTTTTAATGATTTCCCAATTTAACCTAGAACGTAAATGATAACAAACCGAAATTAACTTAACTCATGCGTGTCTCTACAAAAATCAATTTACACTTGTTGAACCCATAATTACTCAGAATTACAAATTACACCCTTGACATCTTTAAGTTCACAATCTCACCTTACTTTATCAGATTTTACACTTTTAACCCAAAGGTTTTAGAATTTACAAAACGTACCCTAATAAATTAAATACAATTTGAATGGCCCTTTAATTATCCAAAATTACATGTTTAACCCCCACACTTATTTTTATACGTTTAGTACAAGTATTTTACTGTTTACCAAAATAACCTTTAAGTTTCATAATTTACAAAACCAACCCAAAACTTTTATTTAGGACCGAAAAGACATAATTCAAGTACAAACCCTAAACCTAAGTTTAACCAATCATTAGCTCATCATTACTACTTCATTAATTACCTTCAATGATTACAAGAAACCCTAGCTCATGCAAAAAACCCTAATCGTTCCTTTTTAAATCTTTCCTTTTTCCATGTTAAATCGACCATAAAACTCAAAACAATTCATACAAGCTTCGAATTCATAATTATGTATTTTATTCAGGTCTTATATCATATAATAGCTTCTGGAAAAATCAATTCATGATCTCTAAAAATATTATACACCCATTCGTTATTTTTATACGCTTTTTAGGGTTTTAGATTCCAATAATTCCATACGACATATAAATCATGCATGACTAATTTTTATGTGTTCTATATGACTTATAGGACTGAAACCAACATTAGGAACTTACCCTTGATGAGCTTGGATCGTTAAAACAAAAGAAGCACAAAAACACCACTCGCCGAAACCCTAATTCACTCAAAAACTCTCCACGATCACCACAGCAACTTAGGACTTCGAACACTATTTTTCCCACCTTCTTTACCTTCAAACTTGTCCAAGAAAATTGGTCTCAAGCTCTGGAAACTGGAAATCGATTTGTTGAGGGTTTTGAAGTCGGTTTGGTGTAAATCGGTATTTAGGGATAAATGTGAACCGAATAATATTATGTATATATATACTTTTCCAATTTTCTTGTGGGCTTTATAATGTATTGGACTTAAAATAAATGGACTCTTAATAATATAAATTTATATTGGGCTTTTATTAATTAAATTCTTTTATAAAACTATTAAATATATTCGGTTATTTATCAAAATACATAATTGATTTTATAAAATTATAATCTATAAAAATTAACTTTACTAAGTCATTCAAGATTTAACTGGATCATATGTGATTTTCTTATAAGTTTTCTGAATTTACGTAGCTCATTTGGTATTCTGTTTATTTAATTATTCTTGCTTTTGATCATAAGGGTATTTTTGGTCTTTTTGTGAATTTTAGAAATTCAGGTATTACATTGCTGTTCTATGGAGGTTTGGCAGAGAGGCACGGTTGAAGGATCATAATTAAACTCTGATAATATTATGTGGACCTAATTTATAATCTCTGTTGGGCCTTACATTTGAATATTTTGGAAATAAATGTAATCAGATAATTAACTATGGGATTGGTTGAGAACTATTTATGATTATCTTGTTTTCCTAAACTTGTGTGATGTACCAATCCAGTAACGCCCCAAAAAATTGTTTAAGTCTTCCGCTGTACATTGATTTGGGGGTGTTACAGTACCAACCTCGTCGTGCCTCACCATGCCAAGTTGGCATGCTTGTTGTAGCTCGCCGTGACACCGACTATCCTCTTCGTCGTTCGCCATACTAACCCTCGTCTTCTGCACGGCGAGGGTTTAGTTTGTACCTTTTTTTTAAACACAAATATTTAAAAGGGGTTAAAATTACATTAAGACACTTTATACACATATTTAAAAAGGGTCTAGTTTTACACAAGTTTATTTCAAAACACTTTATACATATAAAAACATAACATTTAAAACACGAATTACATTAAACATTTAAATTAAAACACGAATTACATTAAACATTAAAGTGAAAAACAAAATAAATAGTACGATTAATACAAACTACCACGAAAGTGATGAAAATAAAACTACAAATTAAAAAAATGAATCATTTGAGTTATAACCCTCCTCACTCGAAGAGGACCTAAACTCGTCATCATAATACTATGCTTCCATAATGTCAAATCAGTTCTGCCTAAGATATTTTGAATCCCTGGCTTCTTGCTCCAAACGAGCTGCTTCCTCGCGTGCCTCATTTTCTTGTATCTCTCTTAGTATTGCCTCATCCTGCTCAAGTTCTCGAAGATAATCCTCAGTAAAGTTAAACGGATTGTTTTGGAGGTCCACTGGTGGATTGTTAACAGGTGGAGTGTTTACAAATACATTTTTCGGTTAGAATACCGAAAAAACATGTTCTTGTGGAGTGTGATAAACTTCATCTTTTGGTGGAGTTGGATCTTCTGGCACTTGTTGTGGAATGGGGAATTGTTGGGAGAAGTCTTTGCAAGACATTGTTGAGAATCTGTGTGTGAGTTGTGTGTATGCGTTGTGTGTGATAAACAACTCTGGTGGAGTTGTATATATAGGCAGATTTGAATTTGATTTTAATCCCGCTCCAATTTGAAATTAAATAATGTCGCTCGTATTTGAAATTTGAATTTGGTTATCCCGCTCGAACTGTACCGTTTAAGAAAGAAGGGGGTGTTTTGATTTTTTTTTAATTCAAAAATGTAAACCTAATACGTTTCGTATCTTTAAATTTGAAAGTGTATATGTTTTTTTATCGTATCTTTATTTTACGTTTCGTATATTTTTTATTGTGCTGTGTTGTATTTTTATTTTTAATTAAATGAATTTAGTTTATTTGTAAATTTGAATAAAAAAAATAAAGTTATAAGTTGGGGGGGGGGGGGGGGGGGGAGAGGGTTTAGTTGCGGAATTTTGTTATAGTAATATGACACCCCGTGAGCTCCGAACGAATAAGTTGAGTCGCCATAACACCTAATGCTATTATTATCATCATCTTTTTCAAATAAAAAACATGAAAATATATTACTGTAGTTCGTTTATTGACATGTTCCTAGTAGTTGCTGAGTAGTTTCTTTGGGTCTTTCTGTGTTATTTATTTATTATTTTCAGACTGTGAAAGGGAAGTTTCCTCCTCTATACATTAAAAATAAGAACGACCCCACACGCTTATCTAGGGGTGTTAATCGGGTCGGGTTGGTCGGGTTCGGGTCATACGGGTCGGGTCTAAGTCGGGTCGAGACTAAAAATAATATACCCGAACCCGACCCTATTTGAGGTCGGGTTAGTCGGGTTCGGGTCAAATCGGGTCGGGTCAAGTCGGGTCGGGTTAAGTCGGGTTCGGGTCCGGGCCATTTAACAAATCACAAAATTTGATTTTTGCATAGTCATAGAATTTTGTAGTAATATTTGGAACCGCTGTTACGCTTTAGATGCCATCTTTATCTCCTAATAAGTAATAATTGTAGTAATATTTGTTTCCTGCATGCAACACAATACGCATTTGCATTTAGTCATAAACTCATAGGCTTAATTTGTTTAGTGAATGGAAATAAACGAAAAGAAAGCAAATCACTATATCATAAATATTGAATGCCCAAGTAAATCAGTATATGCATTTGATACACTGCTCCGTCATTTGCATGCGCAACATTAAGTTTCGTAAATTTTATGTACTATGTTTTTAAAGTTTTATCAACTTTAGTGGCAAAGTTAAAAAAATAAATAATAATAATAATAATAATAAAAAAAAAAAAAAAAAAAAAAGCCTTACCCGGGTCAGTCGGGTTGACCCGAACCCGAATAGGCAAAATATTTTGACCCGATACCCGACCCTAGTTCGTACTCGGGTTAATCGGGTTGACCCGATTGACCCGAGTTAGATTTTGGACCCGAGTAACCCGACCCGATTATCCTTATTCGGGTTCGGGTCCGGGTCGGGTCCGGGTCGGGTCGAGATATATAACACCCCTACGCTTATCACAGATCTTTTATACGAGTATATAAATATATATACATATAAACACAGACCGTATCACCCAAACACTCCTTAGCTTCTTTTTGTAACCCAAAACAACCCTTTTTCTCAGATCCATACATGATGTCTTCAGTTGACGACTTTGCTCACTTGAAAATCCCCCTTGAAGCTGTACTATCCGGCACCAACAACTTTTCTGACAAAAACCTCACAGAAAAAACTGATTTTGGAAATTCTTATATAGGACAGCTCTTATGGTCTGGTGAGCTGATTTATATCGATGCTCGGAGGTGGAATAAAGAATGGTCTGAAAGAGAACAACAGTTTTGGATGGAGATTGCCATGCTTTCTAGTCTCAAGCATAAAAATCTGGTTTCTCTTGTTGGGTTTTGTGATGAGAATGATGAGAAAATCATCATTTACAGGCATGAGACCAAGGGAAGGCTCGATGAATATCTAAGTGACCCAATGAGGTTGACATGGGTGCGAAGATTGGAGATATGTGTTGGCCTCGCGGACGCGTTGAGCTACATTTATTATGACGAGGCACGCGACTTTAGTGTTATCCATCGAGACATCGGCAGTTTGAATGTCCTATTAAATGATGACTATGAACCTAAGTTATGTGAATTTAGACTATCCATGAAGATCGAAGCATCCCAGAGGCATGATTCATTCCATGTTGATAAAGTCTGGGATAGGAAGGAGTATACGGACCCGACATATATAGAGACTAACAGTGTGAGCCACAAGTCAGATATTTACTCCTTTGGTATAGTATTGGTTGAACTACTATGTGGTAGGAAAGCAAAAAGTGAGCATCCAGATAATAAGTACTTGGCTACACCAGCCATTTTTCATTACAAAAAGAAGATGCTAGATGATATAATTGATCCGTTTCTATTAAAACAAATGGATCCGCAATCGTTCAACATTTTCGCACAAACAACGTATGACTGCCTAAATGAAGAACGATCACAACGCCCAAATATTCATGAGATTGTCACAAGACTTGAGAGCGCGATGAAACTTCAAATGGAGCGTCAAAATGCTGTAAGACGGTTTTCTCTTTCATCTTTCTTTTATACAGTAATAACTAATACAGTATCTATTTATTGATAATATTAATATATATTAACACGAGTAAAATTATGTACTTATTATCGTATTTATGATATTAAAGGAACACTCAATAGTTGCTGCTGAAGTTGAAGATACATCATCTAATTATGAAAAGGTAATCATTCATCTATACTGTTATATAAAGCAATTAAGTCGTGGGCTTTACAAAAAAAATTAAGATAAAAGTTCGATCATTAAGTGTGATGTGCCACTTCTTTAACTAAAAAATAACAAAAAAAATGAGCTCTAACAAACTAAAATAAAGAGCTACAATAATTGGGTGACACGAGTCACTTCTTAACTAATTAATCATCTTTATTTTTAAATTTAAATATATTTTAATTCGTATAATTTTTTTTATGATCTAATTTCACCACATTTTTAAAATTTTGTGCTCTTTATTTCAATATTCATTTTAATATATTTTTTCGAGTTTTTAGTTTTTACATTTTTAGTAGGTTTATTTTATTTTGATTCAAATTTTTATAACTTTAACTTTTATTTAATTCAATACAAACTTGATATATCAAAATCATTTACTTTTGGGAGAGTGTTTGACGGGTAAGAGATTGTGAAAGTCTTTTTATATGCGGGAATAATGATGTCATGGGAAAGATACGGAAAACCCAAACAAACACGTACAACTAACACATATATATATTTGGAGTATATTTGAAGTGTTGTGAAATGAATTCACTAAGCGGGTAGGGAATTACGAGGAGAGTTACGATAGCAATTCATTTGCTATATTTATTATATAACTATATTTATCGCCGCCGCTGTGCGCAGATATCCAACTAGTTTATTAATATATGAGTTAATTACTTAAATGGTCCTTATGGTTTGTCGGGTATAACAAAACTGGTTCTTAGACTTCTTTTTTTCGTGGATTCTTTCTTTGTGGTTTTGACCCGTAACATGAGTGGTCCTGAGATGCTTCGATTTTATTATTCTCAATTTCAAAACACAAAAGTTCTCAACAAAATCCATTTCTTGTAGCAAACAAACATATATGTAAAACACCGAAAGCTCATAATCATCAAAAATCCATTTCTTTACCAAACAAACACGTGTAAACATTGAAAATTGAAAATTTTATAAAATCCCCTAATTCCCGATTCTAAGAATTTCCAAAAGACAATCTTAACAAATTAATAATTGTTTTTCTGTATACCGATTTACTAAAGAATCTAAATCTACTATATGAAAAAATATATATATATATAAGAAAAACAAAAGCCTAAATCTACATACATAATCTAAACACTTTCGTTCAAGATTTTCGAACATTTTATCATCTATAAACCCATCCACATAGCGTGTTGGTAAGTATGGATTTGGACCCGATTCAAACCATCACTACCATCTTCAAACCCACCATCATTCGATTCTTGCACATGTATAAACATACATTCGACTGAGGTTTAAAGTTTTACATGAGATTTATCAAATCTAATATATACAACCATAATATATTGCCATAGGGAGACGATCCGGGAAAAAAAAAGTTTAGGGACCATTTTCATTATATCCAACAAACCACCATGACCATTTAAGTAATCAACTCTAACAGTGCGTTTGGTTTGTAGATGCGTTTAGATTTCAATTTGGATTTGATTTAGAGAGATAATATATATTATAAATTTATCTAATTAAAATATATTATTTAATTGTTAAAGCATGAGGTATAATAACTTAAGTTAGCAAAAAAAAAAAAAAAAAATGTCAGCACGTCAGCGCCATCTCAACTTTAACATTTCAACATTAACATTCAAAAATCACCCCTTATCATAACATCCCATAACAACACCTTTTGGAACACACTATTCTAATATTTCAATTTAACCCCTTAACTACTATTTCTTTCCATTTATTTAAACAAACTAATATTTCATTAATAAACTCAAATATTAGAATACGAAATAAAAAAGTTACGAAAATAAAAAAAAAACGAAATAGAAAAAAATACGAAATAAAAAAAGTTACGAAATAAAACATAGCTAAATAAAAACGTAAACGTAAAAAATTAAAAAAATTAAGCTAGAGGACTTGTTCAACTTGATCCAATTTCGAATCAGATCGCACCACAAATTCCGACCTAAACAACTCAAGCTGACTCTTGACTAATTCTCTCTTCCCACTCTTTTTGAACATTTGCTTGTTCTTCTAATGTTTCTCTTAAAGCCTCTTTATTTAGCATAAATTGATGATGTTGTTTCTAAGTAAATCCATGCTCATCAACTGATTCCTCTTCATCTAGCCTAAGTTGATGTAGCTATTGTGATACCAAACCACCCATAATGTTTTCATTATGCATCCAACGAATTTTGGGACTGATATTATCTAGGATCTGTGACACACTTCCACAACGTTTCCTTAATCTTGTAATCTTTCCAGGCTTCATCGTGCAAAAATTTGTCAATGACAGCATGTCTATACGGCGAAATGTCTTTGCATTTCGCGTATTGTTTTCTCAAATGTTCTTTCGCCGCCTTTACATGCTCAAAGAGCTTGATAACGTCGTCAATAGCTTTCAGGCGAGCCGCATCATCTTCCTCACATTGTTTGTGAACATACGCTTGTATTTCTTCGACATAATGGGGAAGAGAACAAGTCATAAATTAGAAGTTATAAGTGTACAAAATATTGAATATAGTGGAAGTCTGTAAAAATAATATGTGAAAGTGGGTATGTATAAGGTTTTGAAAATATTTAATTTTTTTTTTTACCTAAACTACTTGAAAACTTTTAATTTTTTTCATTTTTAACTAAACAAGCCGTTATACCACCACATTTTTTTCCCTTTTTAATTTAGGGTTAATTCCATATATACCCAATTTAAACATCTAAATGACATATTTACCCAACTAAATATCATAATGTCATATATACCTAATTTAAACATCATATTTGTCATATTAACCCATTTCATTATATAACTCATTAGAAGCAAATTTAAATCATTAAAATCCAATTATACCCTTTATGATATCAAAATCTAAATTCTTTTTTTCAAATACCGAGTACAAAGAAACCCACACCGTCTAACAAACCTTAAAAATGATTCTGGGACAAACCTTTAAAACCACAACAACAAGAAAAGAAACCATAACCCTTAAATCTTTAATCCTAAAAAAGGTGGGAAGGAACCCCAATTCATATTACAAAAGGAATACACGAATGTGTTCGTTTTCTTGGTAACAAGAAATAGTCAAAATTCATATTACAAAAGATTGAATTTACATAATCACATTATATGCCTACATGTATGAAGCCTACGTGGTTTTTGTAGAAAGTGATCTTGCACTCATACAGTTAGTCAACCTATCTTGTGTAAATCTATACGAGGTAAAAAAAAAAAAAAAAAAAAAAATTAGTGCTTAACTCGTAAGGGTATAATAGTCAATATGTTTGCAATTGATAATTATTAAAAGTTATACATTTATTTTTAATGAATAAAACTAATGAAATGGGTAAATATGACAAATGTGATATTTAGATTGGGTATATATGACATTATAATATTTAGTTGGGTAAATATGTCATTTAAAGGTTTAATTTGGGTATATATGGAATTAACTCTCTAATTTAAAACACAAAGTAGTCAATAAAGGGAGGAAATGTAACATTTCTTGGCATGTTTTGCATTTCAACCTACGTTACTGCATCAACTTGGAGGAAAACGTGGCCCTTAACGCAACACAGGCCCGACATTACCATACCTTGCGCTCTTAGTTCAATTATTGATTGTGAGATGTAAAGGTCATGTAGGATCCACTTTTGGTTTGGATTTGTAAATCCTAACTTAGGTAGCCAAGATTCAGAATTTCAGATCGTACATGATTGGCTCACTTTGAAAACCAAAAGTTGCATACCAAACATTTGTTTATAAGAATTATTCCACTACTTCAATGCAAAAGGTGTATACAACTGCCCCTTATTATATTGTTGCATGTCACTTGAATTTTATAAAAGTGAACTCCGTATCTACACGTGTTATTTTTGGAACACTTGGTAATGTTGTCTTGTTTGGTACATATAGGGACTATTGACCTCCATATCTACACACGTTGAGAAGACATTCCTCAGAGATCTTTCTCTCTTAAAGCTCGCTTTTCAAGATATTGCATCAGCAACCAATAATTTTGCTGTTTTTAATATTATCAGACAATTTAAGCTTGGAACGATTTTGAAAGGCCGTCTCTTACATTCGGAACGATTCATCGATGTTATTGTGAAGGCCTTCCATACCCATTGTATAAAACATGTGAGCAAAATGTTTTGGACGGAGATTGCCATGCTTTTTAATCTCAAACATAAGAATCTTGTGTCTCTTATTGGGTTTTATGACTCTGAGGTGAACAAGATTATCGTATACAAGAAGGAGGCCAACGGAAGTCTCAACGAATATCTAAGTGACCCGACCCTCACATGGATGCAAAGGTTAAAGATATGCGTTGGTGTTGCGAAGGCATTGAGTTACCTCCATTATGATCCTAGACGAGATTTTAGTGTCACACATTGCAACATCAGGAGCTCGAATATTTTACTAGATGAAAAATGGGAACCAAAGTTATCTGGTTTTGAACTTTCATTGAAAAATTCAGTAGCTCGGAGGCATCGTCTTCTTCTTACTCATGATATTATTGAGAATGTATACCTGGACCCAAAATATAAAAAGTCTGGCTGTGTGACCCACAAGTCAGATGTGTATTCATTCGGTGTTGTCTTATTCGAAGTCTTATGCGGAAGGAGTGCAGTTCTTCCAGATGAAGATGAGTTGGGAGAGGGGTTATTAAGTCAACTTGCTAGCTCTCATTTGGATCATATGATTGATGAGCATTTACGAAATCAGATGGACCAAGAAGCATTAAAAATCTTCTCTGAAACAGCTTATTGCTGCATAAAAGAGGGAAGAGCAGATCGTCCATACATAGATCAGGTTGTCAAAAGACTTGAGAAAGCGTTGGAACTTCAATCAATGTATGAAAATACGGTAAGAAAATCAACTTGCTTATCAACTTTATGTGATCATAACTGTTACATTTATCTACTAATGTCCTATTCTTTTGCAAATATTACTTTAGGAACTTCCAAGGAATGCAGTTGACAGTACATCATCCAATCACCAAAGGGTAATGTACTTCTTTATGATTTTAGTTCGAAGCTGGTCATGCTAATTAATAAACAAAAAAGTAAATTACATAAATGGTCTATGTGGTTAGGGGTTTTTACATTTGAACTCTGTCACGAAGAAGTTAGACAATACATTTCTCATGTCTCATATTCATAACCCTGGCACTCTAAAATGATAAACGACCGTTAACAAATTTATTGATATGGGGACAGAAATCAAAACACCATATATATAAATTTATTGAGATGACCACCTCCACACCACAGGATCAACACCCAAAAGCCATAAATCAAAACACCATCCGCACCAACTACCATGGACCTGCACACTAGTAACAAATCACAAATTATATTTAAGCGTAAAAGGTAAAACAGTAACTGATACTGAAGCTGACGGAATCCATTGGCTGAGAATAAAGTGTTGTTGTAAAACTCTTTTCTATTAACATCACAATTAGTACAGATTGTGAATCTTTTTTCATTCTATAATTTATTTAAGTATGTTGTTGTATTCTGAATGTCCACATATTCTATAGATTTCTATCAGTTATAAAACCAATTTCTTTATAATTTCACTCCCATATCTTACTAGCATTTATGCTGTTAATGTTGCAGTGGAAGAACTTGGAACACTTGAAGATTGGACTTATTGATATCAAGACGGCAACAGAGAATTTTGCCGACAAATATTGCATTGGGTCAGGCGGATATGGTATGGTATACAAGGCACAATTGGAACATTTTGATAGCAGTAATTCATCTTCCATAGAAGGGGAAAACAAATGTGATTTTCCCAAGAAACGAAGCACCGTAGCCATAAAACGTATCAACAATCCACAAGGAGAACAAGGGTTCATTACAGAACTTGAAATTCTAACTAGCTGTAAACATGAGAATATAATCTCTCTTCTTGGTTTTTGTGATGAAGATCGTGATCACCTGATCCTTGTCTATGAGCTCGCTTCTAAAGGAAGTCTTGAAGATTATATGGGAAAAAATGATAAAAAGACTAATCTTACTTGGATGCAACGTTTGAAAATATGTCTTGATATTGCACATGGCTTGAATTACATTCACACCAACACGGTTCAGGAAAAACAAAAGATAATACACCGTGACATCAAGAGCGCGAACATTCTATTGGGCGATAATTGGGAGGCGAAGATTGCTGATTTCGGGCTCTCCAAATTCCATCCAGCAGATCAAACGGCCAGCACTATCTATACCAGTATGATTGCAGGTACATATATGTATTTGGATCCAGAATATCAGAAGTATGGTAGATTAAACAAGAAATCAGACATTTACTCGTTTGGAGTTGTGTTGTTTGAGATCTTGACTGGGAGGTTGGCCTATGATTTTAAGAAGGGAATTGCACCCACTGCAAGAGATCATTTTGAAAAGGGAACAATAATGGAAATTGTTGATCACAAGATAAAGGAGGAGACCGATGAACATGTCTTTTTTCCAAAAATAGGACCCAGTAAAGAGTCTTTGGACATCTTTTTAAAAATCGCATTTCGATGTGTGGCAGAAACTCAAGCGCAACGTCCAAGAATAGAAGTTGTCATCAAAGAACTTAAAAAAGCGTTAAAGTGTCAGGTAAGTCACAATGAAATTTTAGATAGTAGGTAGTAGTTTCAGTTTATGTCTTACTTATAAAATCAACTTACTGACCCATGATTCACAGGAGAACCATAAGGACAGCCTTAAATTGTCACTTGAAGACGTAAAGTTAGCCACACAAGACTTTAGTCAAGACAATATGATTGGACATGGAGATTTTGGGAATGTGTACAAAGGAGTAGTTTATCACGCTCATGGATATAATATCATTGCGGCAAAGCGGTTGGGTAGGTGGTCTGCTGAAGGACTATTTGAGTTTATGACAGAGCTTGAAATCCTTATGGAGTATAAACCTGAACATGTCATTGGTCTTCTAGGGTACTGTGATGAAGAGGATGAGAAAATTATTGTTTATGAGTATGCATCGAGAGGAAGTCTTGATAAGTACTTGTGCAATGATAGTCTTACGTGGGTGATGCGACTTAAAATATGCATTGATATTGCAATGGGGTTGAAGTTACTTCATGGATCTGTTTCAAGTCCAGAGATGGTAATACATAGGGACATTAACAGCAGCAACATTCTACTGTTTGATGATTGGAAAGCAAAAATTAGTGATTTTGGGCTTTCCTTAGTATGTACAACACATCTGGATGTAGACTATGTCATCGATAATGTTACAGGCACAATTGGCTACCGTGACCCACTATACTCGAAAACAGGCTTCTTAACCAAAGAGTCTGATATATTCTCATTGGGTGCGGTCTTATTTGACATATTGTGTGGGAAAATTTCATCCAAAAAACTAGATGACGAGTATCTTTATTTACCCTTTTTGGCTAAACAACACTATTATTTAGAAAAACTTGATGAGTTAGTGTTTGAGGGTATAAAGGATCAAATTGAGCCACAGTCATATAATACCTTTACAAGGATTGCCCTTCAATGCTTACATCACAGGAGAGAAAGACGACCAACAGCTTATGAAGTGGTCATACAGCTTAAGAAAGCATTGGAATTCCAGGTAAGTTTCTATATTTTGACAAAACTGGCTACCTTTTGATTCATATATATCTAAACTATGGCCTTTAAGTGTTTTATAAACTGTATGAAACATGACTTTATTAATTGATTAATGTATATACAGGAGGATTATGAGAAATGGGAGCCAAAGTTGCCCAAAGACTATAAAGAAATCATCCAAATGTCAAAGCTCCCAGAAATCTATTCTACCAAAAAGAAAGAGGATCTTTACAACCTTTTTTCCAAGGGAATCCTCCTTCAACAAGACAAAGTGGTAATCACTTTATGTATCCATTCTACCAAAAATAATCCAGATCTCAAACACATTTAAGTTATTTTGTGTTTCCAGTGTTTTATGTATCTTTACATTTTATAGGGATATTTCAAAATCACACATGCATTTACAAATGATAGAAATCAAGTCTGATTTGAATTATTGTTATTTAACAGTTGTTGTCATTCGTTGGTAATGAAGCAAGAAATGCAATGGTTTCAGCGGCAATGTTTTCCTACAAAAACAGTTGTCTACATGAATGGAAATCTCTTCCAGAATCAAGGTTCGTTATTATCTCTACCTCTGTTGTTAGATACATAAATTTCTGCTCTAATCTACAATCTAGTATGAATAATGATCAACAACTTTTAGAATAAGAAATATAAACAACTGAGTTTCATAATCTTATCTAAGACAAAATTGTTTGTTAAATCAAATGGTTAATGGACTCCAAGAACAGTAAATAGTAGATGCTTTGTAAATTAGCTTCTTATATCTTCTCATATAAACTCTGTAGTCTCTTCAAGCTTTATTTTATTTATACGTTGAACCTTGATATTTACTGAAAGTACACACAAAAATTTATAAGTTAAAAGCATAATAATTAGGTAAGAATGATCAAGCTTAAGGTTGCATGAGCAGCATGACATGTACTTTTTCGCTCATCAAAAGGTATGGAAATTCAATCGCTAGACAAAGTTCTATTTTTGATAGGAATTGGATTGCATAGTGCCCATATTGAAAAAATTTGTATTTTATGTTACCCAAAATGACTATTCTTCCTGTATAATACTAATTATAAGGGTGAATAACATGAGTAGAGCTACTTTAAAGTATGCATATATGGAACTCATATATAAAGATTTTAGTGTCTTCGTGACTGATTTTAATAGTCTGATTTGGAATCTGGGATGTTGTGTATGATATTTACATGTTGCTTGTAGTCGATTCTGTACTCTGTAGCTTGATTCTGTATTTTTTTTTCTTTTCAAAATGTGGTTGAGGTATGCCCTGTTTTGGGCCCTCTGTTTGCACGACCATGAATCTTAAATTTTGCTAGCATCTTGCTTGTCTATTTTAAGATATTATCCCTGTAAAAAATAGATAACTTAATGGTTAAAAGAAAATTATCATAGTTAATTACTAGTATATGATTATTGATACAATAAGTTTCATTTGAATTTAAGTCTTTTGCCAATTCCCAAAGAAATTGTTCTCATTTATTTTGGTTTAAGGAAATACTAAATTCTAAAGTAGAAGTGCACATCCGAGGGAATAATTGTTAATTATGACTGACTAGGACTTGAATACGAGTATTTATAATATGTGCAGATTTGAGTCAGTAGCGGTGATCTCAGATGTTTCCAATTTCAACATCGAAATTAAGACAGATACTCGATTATTATCTCCGAATGTTGTTTATGGGGTCTATTTACTCTTCAAATTCTGTGATTCAAGAAAAGTTTCAACTAAACCGATGTATGTTGACCTAAAGTATAGAGTGGGCTCCGAAAATCTACGTGCATATTTTGCAAAACAGAGAGACGAAGATTGGATGATGATTGAGTTGTACGGATTCATGAATCAGAAAGAAGATGTCATGTTTACGTTTCTACTAGAGAGCTTTTCGTTATATTATTGTGGAGATAGCGCGATTTATATTGAAGGCATTGAATTTCGAGCCATTGACTGTGATTTATGTTGAAGGCATTGAATTTCGACCATTGACAAAGTGAGTTTCAAAATATCCCTTGGCTCCCATCTATATTCTTTTGTTTAAATTGTATAAAAATAAAAGTCATGTCTATTCTGCATATTTAACATGACTGTACACAGGTGAGACCAAAAAATCGTAAAGTCAATGGAAGTCCAACAAGTGTTTAAATCAAACTTCAATGTGGAGCAGGTGCAACAATTGCCAACTGAAGAAATATTTAAGATACACAACAACTATGACGAGTTGTTCTGGATGGGCGAATTGAACAAACTTCTTGTGCTTTCGGCAAAGGCAGCTGTATATAAATTTTCTAATGTGGATTTTTGTACTTCAAAACCATCAGCTCAGTTGGTTTGCTTCATATTTAAACTAATGTTATTACAGTTTCCTTTAACCGCTAAACTTTTTTTAATTCTGTATTCACAATGCACTCATCTATGCTTGTACAAATATTTGAACATGTCACTTGAAAAACCAAGTTTAATAATTTGAGGTCCAAATCTTCTTAGCTGTATGGTAAAATACTACTGTAAAATTTAGTGAATATGTGGGTGACGAAAATTATTATGTGTTTTTGTTTCAATGAAGTATGTAATCATATTATATACTGCATGTACATGCAGATTTCCAGAGGTGCTTGAGTTTTTGCCAAAACAAGTATTCTATGTTAATTGCACGATTAGAAGTCAAATGTTGTCAGCTGTACATAATACGCGTGTTATCTTGTATTCAAGCTTTCAAAAGAATGTCAGGGGCTGCATAATCAATGTACAAGAGCTACTCCACCAAGTAAACGAAGAGGCTGAATTTTTCTATTTTACTACCCTAAGCCCATTGAAATATAAATGATATTACACGGTTCCAAAACAAAGGGAAGATGGATGGATCGATGGAAATTCAAGTGTGGACATTTAACTCAACTCAGGAAATCAAGGATGACTACTTTTCTATTGATATGAAGTTTACAAGTCATGAAGGTAGTATGTCTGGCCACATTATAGGTGGCCTTGAGTTTCGGCCAATTTAAAATATTTTTCGGCGCGTATCAAAATCCATTTTTTACTTTGAGTATCTATCACCTGGAATTCTCTGTGGAGACGGTAGATTGGAGGATTTGTGCAAATCTACCTTTCTTTTACCTATGTATGTTTAGCAAGTATTTTGATGCCCACGCGTTGCCACGGGGCATCGTGTCATGTTAATGCGGAATGCTTAGATACAATTTTAGCCTAAACGTTTGATAGCACTTATGTGACAAATTGCATGAAAGGCTTTTTCAAGTGCTACTTCATGTGCCATGAAGGAACCAAGCTACCAACAATCACCTGCCAAAAAAAAAAAAAAAAAAAAAAAAAAAAAAAAAAAAAATCCTAAGGTGTCATGGTTAAAGTAACTACATAAAAATGTTCAAGCACATCCATATAAAGCGACCAAATATAAATTAGCATTGTAACACTATGTTATAATCTTTGAGATGAAAAAATTTGCTTAATGTGTAACGGGTTAAAATGGGTAAATTTTAATGCGGGTCAAAGCAGGTCAGGATGGGCTTTACTGTTGGTGTTGGATTATACGCACATATTGAGTCGAAGGCTCTTGATAAATCATTGTGGACCGATTCAAAGACTCTTAAACATAGTGCAAATCAAAAGTCAAAACACACATAGAATGGCACAAATGCATATTTTCCTATTGAGAAGTGTATGCTATCTTGATACATTGTGGATGATGGTTGAATGGTCAAGGAGAGGACGTGATTTTGGAAACGTAGTAATGAGGTTATGGTCTTCGTGCAATATTGGGTGAATTCAAAATGCTTTTCTGTTGCTGCAACAAGGAGGAATTGAAGCAATATGAATGATTGGTAGCTGCCTATCTATGTTAGAATGTATCAGATGTTGGTCAAAAATGTTATATGAGATAGGATTTCATGTTTTGTCCGATATCGGATAAGTCTATTTCCTTTCTTTCCTGATTGGGTTCTGTCCAATTCAGTGTATTGTACGTCTCATGTAAGTTGATTTTGGTATTAATAAATATTTTCACCCTTTGCACCATAAAAAATAGTATATGCTATCTTTGCGCCTGTAAGAGAACCATTAGATCTTGTAGCAATGACTTACTTGTAAGCGCGTTTACAGAATAAGAAAATTTTAACCACCTTCATCACGTACTATCATCGACATCCTCTTCCCAGAGCTACTTAATTCTAACAAATTTGATAACTTGTGTTCCCTTCAATTTTAGCCATATAATCGTACATTCAGCATGATAAACCAAAGACCATTAACATAAAGAATGGTCAGGTAAAAAACGGACCTTTAAACCTCCACTACAGATGCATCAATATCTTTAACAAATATAGAAGACTGAGTTCTTTTTGAAATGCAAATCCAAAACTCTTGGACTGCAATAGAAAACGTAACTCCTTTCATGCGACTTTGTCTCATATTTGAGTTTATGGCATACTCGTTTTTCATCTTGGACCGGTTATGCTTGCTGATGGTGAAAGATTATGCTTTGTTGTTGAACCATAACTTACGATAAGCATGAGAAAAATGCACTTTGGCTTGAAACTGAAATAATACACACAAACTCTGTTGGAAAATTTAGTACACTTGTGGGATTAGTTCACACCTGGTAATGGGTTAGGAGGTACGGAGTGTACACCCATAAGGTCCATGAACACCCTGACTCTAATAGTGGTTTGTATTGATAGTGCTAGTAGAAAGTATTGCTGGTGAAAGTACTGTTGTGGTTTCCACTGATAAGCAGTGGTTCCACTGAAGCAGTGTTACTACTGAAGCAGTGTTATCCACTGCTGGTGCTATGAAAGTACTGATGAAAGTACTGCTTGTAACGGGCTTTGACTTATTCAAGTGGCAGTTACAACTGCATAATGACCACGTTTAATTGGTCATGTAACCACTAACGGCTATAATGGGGATAATTATGAGGCTATTAATGGGCCGATTAATACTCATAATTCCATTTGACTAGCTAAGAGTAATCTCCTATAAAAAGGAGATCTGTTTATGCTTGAGAAACACACAGAAAACGATTAACACTTATAAGTGCAAGGGTTATTGATTTGTGCCTAATTCAATAACAAACATTTGGTCTTATCCCAAGTAGATATTCGTGTAACCCAGGCATTAGGGTCGAATAGTTTACTTTGGAAAGTGATCACACGATTCGAAGTGATATCTGGTAACCACCAAGTGGTATTTGTTTCTGCTGACTTGTTATTATTTCTGATGACATTGATTATCTTACCATGTTCTGGGAAATACAACCACCAACAATCAAAGTAAACTATTCTGTGATAATCAATGGTTGCTGCTGCAATGAAACATATGGCTTCAAACTTCGCCAAGCTTAACAAGTTTGAAGGGGTGGACTTTAGGAGATGGCAGAAGAAGATGCACTTCTTGCTGTCAAGCATGAGTGTGGTGTATGTGCTTACCACTCCTATTCCTGATGATGGGGATGATGCTACAGTGGAGTAGATTAGGAGAAGGAGCAAATGGGAGAATGATGACTACATATGCAGAGGTCTAATTCTCAATGGTATGTCTGATTCTCTATTTGATATTTATCAGAACATTGAATCTTCCAAAGAACTATGGGATTCCTTGGATGCCAAATATATGGCTGAGGATGCATCAAGTAAGAAGTTCCTTGTTAGTAATTTCACAAATTACAAAATGACTGATTCAAGACCAGTTATGGAACAATACAATGAACTTCTTGGAATACTTGGAAGGTTTACACAACACAATATGAACATGGATGAGGCTATTAAAGTCTCTTGTGTCATTGACAAACTCCCTCCTTCTTGGAAAGATTTCAAGCATACCTTGAAACATAAGAAGGAGGAATTAACTCTGGTTGAGTTGGGCAGTCATCTGCGCATTGAGGAATCTCTCAAGGTGCAGGATAATGACAAGTCAAAGAGTAGCAATGCTACTGGTGCATCTGTTGTCAATATGGTGGAGCATAACAACTCCACCAGGTACAATGACAACAAAGGAAAACGCAAATATCATGATAACACAAGGGCAGATCCAAACAAGAAGGCAACACCTACTTGTTGGAAATGTGGCAAAACTGGTCACATTAAAAGGGACTGCAAAGGTGTTAAAGTTGGTGGTAAAGCCAATGGATCAGGCACTAATGGTTCTTCCAACTCACTGAAAGGTCAGAATATGGTTAATAAGTCTTTTCAGATTTATTATGTTACATATGTATCTGAATCTCATTATGTGCAGGATGATGATGTTGCGTGGTGGGTTGACTCTGGTGCAACAGTTCATGTGTGCAAAGATAGAAGTTGTTTCAAGTCTTATAAGTCAATGAATGATGGTTCTATTCTTCACACGGGAAATGAGTCAACAGCCTTGGTGCATGGTCATGGTTGTGTAGATCTTAGGTTTAGTTCTGGAAAGATTGTAACTTTGTTTAATGTTATTCATGTTCCTAATATAAGGAAAAACTTGGTTTCAAGTAGTGTTTTGAATAATCATGGATATAAACAAGTTATTGAATCTGATAAATTTGTTCTTTCTAAGAATGGTGTTTTTATTGGTTTTGGTTATTTATGTAATCAAATGTTCAGGCTTAATATTACCACTGATAGTGTATTTATTTCCACTGATAGAATTAATTCAGCCTTTGTGACCACCACTGACCAGACTGACTTTACCCTTTGGCATGCTAGACTTGGCCATGTACATTATTAGAGAATGCAAGATATGTCTAAGGATGGGTTAATCCCAGCTTTTGACATGGACACTGAAAAGTGTAAAACTTGCATGTTGACCAAGATTACCAAGAAACCTTTTCAAGGTGTTAGTCGTGAGACTAAGCTCTTGGAGCTTATACACAGTGACCTGTGTGATTTGCATGCTACTCCATCTTTGGGGAATAAGAAGTACTTTGTGACATTTATTGATGATGCTTCTAGGTTTTGTTATGTCTATCTTTTACATACTAAGGATGAAGCATTAGATAAATTCAAAGTGTTTAAAACTGAAGTTGAATTACAACTTGGGTCTTTGATCAAAAGATTAAGGACTGATAGGGGAGGTGAGTACATGGATACTCTGTATTTTTAGTCTGTTGGAATTATCCATGAAACGACTGCCCCTTATACTTCTCAACAAAATGGCATTTCTGAATGGAAAAATAGGGTGCTGAAGGAGATGGTTAATTCCATGTTGTCCTATTTAGGACTGAGTCAAGGGTTCTGGGGTGAAGCTATGTTAACAGCTTGCTATTTATTAAATAGGGTTCCCAACAAAAGGAACAAGGTTACCCCTTATGAACTCTGGACTAAAAGGAAACCCAACCTGAACTATCTTAGGGTCTGAGGTTGTAGGGCTGTTGTAAGACTCCCTGATCCAAAGCTGAAAACTTTGGGTGAAAGAGGCATTGACTGCATCTTTGTTGGATATGCTGAGTATTCCAAGGCTTTTAGGTTCTATGTTATTGAACCTAATGAATATGTTTCAATTAACTTCATAATTGAATCAAGGGATGCAAAATTTGATGAAAATAGATTCTCATCAGTCCCTAGACCAAGTCTGAGGATTCCTAATGGAACTCAGGACACTGGTGTATCAGAGGTCCCTGATGATGAACCATCAGTGGTCCCTGATGAGGTTGTGGTTCAACAACCTGAACCTGTGCTCAGGAAGAGCAAAAGGGTCAGGACTCCAAAGTCATTTGGACCTGAATTTCAACTATCACTACAACAAAAGTGGCTTTTTAGGACCCTTTGTGTGGGACGGTATGATAATGGAGTCCTAAAAAACTGTTTAATAGGACGTATGAGCGTTTAGGGTCCTTTTTAAATATTTGCTACTTAGGCGATGTCCTAAAAAGGTATATAATAGGATGGTCGATGATTTGGGGTCCTATTATCATATAACTTAATATGACACTTAAAATATGGATCCTAATAAATTACCTTTATAAGACGTTTATTCATTATGGTTGTATTATAATAAACCATAATAGGACACTTGAGTTTTGAGTCATAAGACATCAGTTAGTTAAAACGCTTATTCACAAAAAGTTTTATTATAGCAAAATTTAATAGGACCTTTGACACGTGGGTATTATAACGTTAACCTTTATAGGACGCTTATGTACAATGGTTTTATAACATCATTTTTTTAAAACGATTATTTGCAAAAGTTTTATTATAACAAAACTTAATAGGACCCTTAAAGGATGCATATTAATTATGGTTTTATTACAATACACCATAATAGGACACTTGATATATAAGTCATAAAACATTAATTATTTAAAACGCTTATTCGCAAACGTATTATTAAAACATAACTTAATATGACAGTTGACACTTGGGTCCCATAGATTGATACACCATCATAAGACACTTGATATTTGAGTCATAAAACATCTGTTTATTTATGGAACACTTATTCGCAAACGTTTTTTTTATAAGAAAAGTGAATAGGACCCTTGACAATAGCGTCTTATAACGTTAACCTTTATATAACGCTTATTCATAATGGTTTGTTTATGATACACCACAATATGGCACATCTTTTTAGAGTCGTAAAACATCCGCTTTTTATAACGCTTATTCAGTTTTATAGAACGCTTAATTGCAAAAGTTTTATTTGAACAAAAATTAACAGGACCCTTGACAACTGTGTCATTTAACATTAACCTTTATAGTACGCTTATTTGTTGACAATAAATATTAACATGCTTCCTAATCTCAATATGTTGACACTAACATATCAAAAGATATAGAACCATGATCCAAATTACTTTTAACAAATTCTCGAAACCGGTAACCACGACTGCCAGCCATATATATTAATCACTGTAGACACGCATCCAAACACTTCATTGCATGTACCGTCAGTGTTCCTTTAATGAATTGTGTATCACGAACTTTATGCTATCAATTCCAAAACCCTGTCGAAAAACATAATTATAGCGGTAACACCATATACCAACCCTAATCCAAAAAATCACGTAAAATACCTTTAGAAAAAAGTAAAAGAATCCGGTTTACCTTTGTGAATCTAGTAACAAGTAAAACTCAACTTGGGGGTTAGTAATGCCGATTGGACGCAAATATTTCAGAGAATTTGGGGATATCTAAAATATGTGCGGCAATTATTTTAGATTATAACAGATGACCGCCAAAGAAGGAGTTTGGAATTTTTAGATAGCGCTCAATTCCCGTAATTTTGATAATTATAAAGAAAAATGTTAATATAAAAATATGTTATTAACTTTTTTATAAAAAAATTACATTTAAGGTAACCAGCTTTTAATTTATTTATTGAGATGCTAAACTTATAAAACTTGACATTATAGGTTCTAGGGGTGAGCAAACGGGCCGGATGGACCGGACCGACCGACAAAACCGACCGGACCAAATGACCCTCGGTCCGGTCTCGGTCTACCATTTTTGTCAAATTCGGTCTCGGTCCGGTCCGGTCCGGACCACAAACCGAAAATTTAACCTTGTTGGACCGGACCGGACCGACCACATTCGGTCTCGGTCTCGGTCTAGGTTTTTTGCCGGATTCGGTTCTCAGTCCTGTCCGGTTTTTCTCGGTCCGGTCCGGTTTTCGCCCGATGATCAGCCCTAATAGGTTCACTGAACTTATAAAGATTATATCAACATAACTGGATTTTTAAAAACACGATATTTATGTTACGTAGCTATCCAAAAATATGTGAAAATATAAAAATTAATCTGACTTAAGTCGTTATTTGCTTACATGACACTTTCTAAATGACATAAAACATGAACCAAACATTTGATGGTTGGTCTAATTGAATGGTTTATCTATATAATTTGGGTTTTTATGCTTGCATAATGCATTGACAAAGGTAAATTGAAATTTAGTTGAAGAATAAGAGTGATAAGTTTGATCACAAGCATTTCGAGTACATAGAAAGGTAGAAATCGGTCGAACACGGTCGTAGTCGGTCTAAAACGGTCTAAGTCCGTCGAAAATTGTCAAAATCGGTCGAAAACAAGCGAAATCGGTCAAAATCGATTGAAAACGGTCAAAAGGGACGAAAAACGTTACAAAAGGATGAAAACGTATAAAAATATTGTATAGTATTTGTCTTAGTTTACAAAACCCAATGCACATGACCTATGACCCATGTTAATTACCCACTGTCAATCACCAGTCATGTATTGGTCGATAACATGACAATAGAGCCACTATAACCCAATGCACATGACCCATTACCCATTGTCAGTAGTCATGGATGTGTCGTAACATGACACTCTAAGCAACTAGAACCCAATGCATATGACCCATATGATGTCAAATACCCATTAATGAATGTGACTAGTGATAACCTAATGCACATGACCCATGACCCATGTGAATTAGCCATTATCACCGGTCGTGCATGGGTTGCACCGGCTTGGTAGGTGTATAGTTATAGTTCGGAGGTTATATGAATTATATTTGAAGTTATTAAAGGCGGTCATGCATGGGTTGCACCGGCTTGGTAGGTGTATACCGTTTGTCACATACACTAAGAAGCAAGTATCCAGGGACCTCCAGATCATGTTATCCGAGATCGAGAAAGTTTGAACTCGGCTTGAGCTTGACTCAAAAAGCTCGATTTATTTGTAAAAATGTGTTATCTTACACAAATTAAAATTCAAATATAACCTAACATTTTATATACGTTTAATATGTAAAATATCATAGTGTCATTTAGGCTCGGAAGTCCAATCAAATTTTGTATGTAAAACTCAGGCTCGAGCCCGATTGTTAGATGAGCTGCAACTTAGGCTCGAGCTCGCGCTCGTTTAAGCTCGGCTCATTCAAGCTTTTTACTGATATGATCCTGAGCTTTTCACGAGCGGCTCGGCTCATTTCCGCCCCTAATATAAACAAAGATTAAGATATTTCGTGTGTTAAATTTGTATGTAATATTTTACACGTCCCGCCCTTATTTTTGCCCAAAATATAATTTCCCACTCAACTTTTCACAAGCCCGCCTAAATTTTTCCCCAAAATCAAAATGCCCCTCAACCACCATCCTTTATCCTTTTTCTCAGATCTCACATCATCTTCATAATATGTTCTCTCCAAAAAATTTGAGATTCCTTAGCGGGAGATACTTTTCAATTTTCCCCCTTTTGAGTTTCAATTGAGCAAAACCCTTACATAAAAAAGTCAGCCGTTCTCTTATCATTATTCTGATAAAAATACTCCCACCGCTGCTTCCACAATCTCTGTGATACCCGTTCTCACATGATCATTCCTGCCATTAAGTGATTAAACCACCTCCAGCACCATCGCCATCATTAAGCCACCAAATCAAACCATTGCCACCTTCACACCATCAACCTCCAACTGCCTTTGAACCCTAATCCCGTCTTCACAGCTGCTACAGTTCCACGCCCCATCTCATCTCGTCTTCTCCCAGGAGAACACACACATCTGTAGCACCCCTCTTATCCGAAAACACCAGGTACTTTTATCTGTATTGATTTTGAATATGTATATAATTTTAGTGATTTTAATTATCCTTTGCTTATTAAAAAGCAGGGTTATCTGATTCAAGGTTGGATATATTTTCCTTGAAAGTAACATTTTGTAACCCGTTAGTTAACTCTATGAGTCTGCTTCCATATGAGCCTCTAAGCGGAAATATTGTTGTTGAGCCCACTTGATTGTGTTCTGACAGTGGTACGTGCTCCTGGGATGGCGGAGCTTAAGGTCTCATTGACAAAACCGTCATTATCGTCTGATGGGGTATCGCTCTGGGAATGGTCAGGTTCGGCTTTGGATGAGGGAGACGAAGCTGCAAAATGGTTCACCGAATTTCTTGGTAAACCTAGCCGATTGGTGCGCTTCAATGAAGGTACATTAATCAAACTCATTTCTACAGTATGCTAGTAGTTTATTTATATACGATTGTAGCATATAAGCATACGGTACGTGAAGATTACTTTGTTCTAATTCTGTATATAGAGTCGGAGACTCCACCCGTTGACCCTCAGTATGCTACTGGATATAATGTGAAATTTACAGATGCTTTCCAGTTCCTTTTAATCTCCCAGGTTAGTTTTATTATAATTTTTCTTTACTATTAGTCAAGCTTATCATTCTTTGAGTAAACTGTTTGAAAAATGAACCCCTCGAGTGCTGCAGGCTTCTTTGGATGCGGTGAATGAACAACTAAAGGAACTAGTTAGCATAAATCGGTTTAGACCCAAGTATGTCTTTTAATATACTGATCTTTTATCAATATATTAGCTTTTCTGTTAAGACGTTTCTTACCATGGAACTTTTTGAACTTATGCAGCATCTTTGTTGATGGTTGTGAACCATTTGCGGAAGATCTTTGGAAACAGATAAAAATTAATGAGACGAATTTTCAAGGCGTTATGCTATGCCCCCGTTGTAAGGTATTGTGCTCGTACTTCTGTCTTGTAATTTCAGTGGGTTAGTTATTAACTCCAGCTATCAAACGGGTAAAACTACATAAAAGGAAACAAGCGCTTAAAAGTTGGACAAAAAGTGTTCTGGGTCAAACCGAATCTGAATCAGCTAAAAATTACCCATTTTGACCCATTACTCACTTTACCCATTTTGCTAAATCTACTTCTGTCCGATGATTATTTTGTTTTTAACTTTTGATTTTGAAAACTTAAACTTCTGTGCTAATCACATTCGCAATCCTTCATTTCTCAGATACCCACAATCAATCAAGAGGACGCGACACAAGGAAGTGAACCAACAGAAATCATGATGAAGTCTCGATCAGCCAAAGCTTTAGAAGTGAACACTTCAACCTCGCAATATAAGGGACAGGTGAGTGCCCAAAATTGGAAAATCTATAACTTTAGCTCAAGAATATATAGAAACACGCACAATACATTAGTGTGACTTGCATTTTCTCGATGTGCCATCATGTCAACCCCTTGTAAGTAAATAAGGCTGCGTCTTTGGTTAATCTAGCTTTATCATGAACAGAGAAGAAATATGGATATGCTTCGGATATGTGTTAATGTTATCATCTAGGAGGTATCCTTGTCATTTTTGTTAGTTCGAGTTTTGAACATGACAATTTAGTGTCCAACTGTAGTTGGGTAAGTTTATAGCGACGCGCTCATAAAACAGGCCGATTGGGTACTTATGGTTAACCCATTTGACAATATAAGTATAACATCTTTATTTCGTCTCAAACCGGTCTCGATTTCGTCTCAAACAGGTCTCCAAAGCACATTTTGTAGTAGTGAGTTATCCTTTCCTGAATATGCCATACTTTTATCATCCATGAACTCGGGGGAAAAAATTCATTAGATGCATACCAAGTTATACTTATAGTAATTATACACATAAAAGAAATGTAATGTGATAGCAGGATATTAATGTCATGATACCGAAATCCCTTATTACTGCTTATATTGTCGTGTCGCACCCTACGGCTTGATCTGGTGGCAAAACTTTATAAACAATGGAATGGACTGGACTGGATTCTCAATGTAACTTGTTCATCTTTTCTACAGGAAGCTCATTCTCCCTTTCCTTCTATTCATGTTCCAGAAGTGTTCCACCATCTGACATAAAAGAGGGTCCTAACTATGGAGTGGTTGGCTGGTGAGAATCCAACAGAACTTCTGGCCCAATGCAATACCAGTTTTGAAAATGAATCTCAATATTCAGAATACCCTTGTAAAAAATAATTTGGCCCCTGGTCATTCTGTTCAAGCTTCTTTGGTCTCCAATAAGCTTCTTTTCTGATGAAGGTAGGCCTGTGTTGATCTGAGACGATCTTTCAAACATGTTCAGTTCAGAGCAGCTATTTTTAGTACTGTTAAAAATGGTTGGTTTGACCAGTAACCATGTTTTTTAATTTTACAGATAGCTAAAGTTGAAATGCATTAATTATCGAATGGACCGATGTAGGTGGTTTTGTGCATTTGAACACCCTTTGGGTGACTATCGACTTGTTTGACTTGTTTGATTGTTTTAGGTAAAGCGTTTCGGTATTACTCTATTGACCCGTTATGGATAACATATATCAGAGATTTATCAGTTTAACTAAAAATGTGTCAAAATTGCCACTCCTAGCTAACAACCGTCTACGGCTTGTGTAGCCATTACTTTGTCCCTAGGTTTTAAGAATTCTGTTTGATTGCAGCTTGTTAACTTCTAGTAATGCACAAGACATTGTTGCTGTATCCTGCACTTTTTTCTGTCTTATTACGAAGTGTTCACTAGTCATAACGATTGTTTTCTGCAGTTTCTGCTGTATTTAGTTTGGCATACAAACTCCAGCCTGCCATAATATTTATTGACGAGGTCGATTGTTTTCTTGGTCAGCGCCGAACTTCTGACCATGAAGCTATGACCAATATGAAGACTGAGTTTATGGCTTTATGGGATGGTTTTACCACAGACTGTAAGTTTTTTCTTTTGTAAACACTATGTTTTTAGGTTAGTTCGACACGCACTTGAGGAGCATGAAGACCGGTACGTCTCTATCTTGTTACTAGTTTAGTTGCTTAAAAATACCCATGACATAATCTCCTGACCCCCTTTCCACATGACTAAGTGTTTATTCTGGTCTATAGCTTATTCCTTTAGCTTATCTGGTAGTTTTTAGCTTAATCTAGTTACAACTCATGTAGTTACAGCTTATTTAGCTTATTGTAGCTTATTTGTAACTTATTTAGTATACACCAGCCTCCACACCTGCAGTATTACACTGATCAATTTTGACCTCCTTTGTATACCCCAGCCTCCATACCTGCAGTATTACATCTGTTTAACCTAATACATGTGTCTTGACTTTAAATTGATAAATGTTTGTTGAAAACTGAAATCTAGGTCGGGGATGAAGTTGTCCTTAAAAGCATTCCAAACTCAACCGAGACTGTAGCAAAAGGATGGGTGAGGAGCTTGAACCCAAATGATATAGTTGGTGGTACAGAGATTGGACGAGGATGGTGTGAGGTAAACGTTCAAGTACCAACAAAAAGAGATGAAGTGTTGGTGAGACCCTATGGGTTATTTGCCACAATTGAAGACTGTGTTGGTGCAACCATAGCATGGCCTTGTCCCTTTATCTCGGTATGTCTTTGTTAATCTTGTGATACCAATAATTTTACTAACATGGAGCTTAATGCTTATACATGGGTGTTTATTTGTAGGTGGTCCGTGAGGATTGAGAGAGATGATGCATGATGACCACGGACTAAGCTTCTTGTTGCGTTAATGTATTGTTTAATGTTAACAGACTTTATGTTAGATTCTGTCTACCTTATTTATGTTTAGTGATTTTGTTATGACAATTGGTAATTTGAAATACAATTTCGTTTTATTCATTTAATATTTAGTTGATGTTTTATTCATATCGTAATAATAGAGTGTGCATGGTGAAAATAGCGTCCTATCATATGACTTGTCCGGACTTTGAAATTGTCCTATTAAACTTATTAACCGTCCTAACAATTAACTTAACATTGTAAAAGTGTCCTAATATGTTGTTATTATGACGTTATTTAGGTTGTTAATAGACATTTTATACGACCAAAAAATTGGTTTCATAATCTTCCTTGAGATATTAGAACCCTTTTCTTGGTGCTAAAATAGCTATAATGTTATATGATAAGCGTCCTAACAATTATCTTTTAAGTATGCTTGTATGTGTATCAAAAGATTAAAATTAGGTAACAACGTTTTACAACATTGTAAAAGTGTCCTAATATGTTTTTATTAGGACGTTATTTGTGTTGTTTATAGACCTAAAATGCGACCATAAAATTGGTATCATAATCTTATTTGAGTTATTAGTACCCTTTTCTTGGTTGCTAAAATAGCTATGATGTTACATCATAAGCGTCCTAACAATACTTTTAAGGACGTTTTTATGTGTCTCAAAAGATTAAAAGTAGGTAATCACATGTTAAAACATTGTAAAAGTGTCCTAATATGGTTTTATTAGGACGCTATTTGTGTTGTTCATAGACATATAATACGACCATAAAATTGGTTTCATAAGGGTTAGGACGCTTTGGACCTATTACAACCGCCTTACATGAAATGCTTTCATCTTTGGTCCTATTAAATGAAAGGTCCTAAAAAGTACCATTTTATGACGCTTATGGGGGTCCTAAAAAGCCACTTTTCTTGTAGTGTATACTTAGTTGAAGGAACCAGGGATGAGGTCTCAGACCAATACTCCTATTGCTTCATTGTTGAGGATGATCCCAAGACATTTGAAGAAGCAATGAAGTCCCAGGATATTGCTTTCTGGAAAGAAGCAATCAATGATGAGATGGATTCCGTCATGGGCTACAACACTTGGGTGTTGGTTGATCTACCACCAGGTTTCAAACCTTTGGGTTGCAAATGGATTTTCAAAAAGAAAATGAAGGTAGATGGAACTATTGAAAAGTTCAAGGCTAGATTAGTCATTCAGGGCTTTAAACAAAAGTCAGGAATAGAATATTTTGATACTTATGTCCCTGTGGCTCGTATCAGCACCATAAGGCTGCTGATTGCATTGGCATCTATTCACAATCTGATTATTCATCAGATGGATGTGAAGACAGCTTTCTTGAATGGTGAATTGGATGAGGAGGTTTATATGAACCAACCTCAGGGCTTCATCATGCCTGACAATGAAAACAAGGTGTGTAAACTGATTAAGTCTCTTTATGGCCTGAAACAGGCACCTAAGCAATGGCATCAAAAATTTGATGAAGTGGTTTTGTCTAGTGGTTATTTCTTAACCAAGCTGACAAATGTGTATATAGCAAATTTGATGAATCTGGTAAAGGAGTCATCATTTGTCTATATGTTGATGACATGTTGATCTTTGGCACTGACCAAAATCAGGTTGACCTGACAAAGGAATTTTTGTCATCAAGGTTCTCCATGAAGGACATGGGGGAGGCTGATGTTATCCTTGGTATAAGGATTAAACATGAAAGTAAAAGAATTTCTATCTCTCAGTCTCATTATATTGAGAAGGTGCTGAGGAAATTCAATTACTTTGATTGTACTCCAGTGAGTACACCTATGGATACTTGTGAGAAGCTGATGCCTAATAATGGTAAAGCTGTATCTCAACTTGAGTATTCTAGGGTAATTGGCTGCCTGATGTATGTCATGACTTGTACAAGACCTGATATTGGTTTTGCAGTGGGAAAATTGAGCAGGTATACTAGTAATCCTAGTGCTCATCACTGGCAAGCAGTTCAAAGGGTACTGAAGTATTTGAAGAGAACTATGGATTATAGTCTTTCATATACTGGTTACCCATCAGTGTTGGAAGGTTACACTGATGCAAGTTGGATCAATAACACTGAAGACAATTCGTCTACCAGTGGCTGGGTATTCCTACTTGGTGGAGGTGCAATTTCTTGGGCATCCAAGAAACAAACTTGCATCACCAGTTCAACAATGGAATCTGAATTTGTGGCTTTAGCAGCTGCTGGTAAAGAAGCTGAATGGTTGAAAAACTTGCTTCTTGAGATTCCATTGTGGCCTAAACCTATAGCACCTATTTCTATCCGATGTGATAGTGCAGCTACATTGGCTAGGGCTTATAGCCAGATGTACAATGGTAAGTCTAGACACTTAGGTGTCAGGCATAGCATGATTCGTGAGCTTATCATGAATGGGGTGGTATCTATAGAGTTTTTTAGATCTCAACAGAACTTAGCTGATCACTTGACGAAGGGTTTGGCTAGAGACTTGGTTATAAAGTCTGCTAAAGGGATGGGTTTAAGTCCAACTTAGTCACTGAATGCTAGGACACCCAACTCCCTCCTAAGGAAACTTAGGAGCTGAGTTCAATGTGGAAAGCTGAACATTCAGTGGACTGGAGCACATGTTTTATTTACATCCCAAGGTTGTGCTCAGAACCTCCTGAAAGGAGGATGAAGTCTTTACTTCTTAATGGTTAATTTTTCTTTGAAAAAGTGCTTGGCAGAAGCATGAATAAAGAGGAACCACCTATGTAAATGTTGAAGTTTGCCGCTTTAGGAAGCTTTGGACTTTTTGCTTTTACAACATTTATGAATTTGGATATGGACACATGGCTTGTATAGTGTCAGGAGATTTTAAGTGTTTGAAAACTTGTGTGTATTTTATCTTCAGGTATTCAAATGGGTTGAAGGGTTCAATTCTTAGAACACCCTGATTCTCGAATATTTGAACGTATAATTTACTAAGATGAAAATTCAATCCTCAGGACATTTTCGTTTATGCACATGTTTTGCTTGATGTTTATTTTCATGCAAAGGAAGTGAACTAAATTCGGGGAGGATTGTTGGAAAATTTAGTACACTTGTGGGATTAGTTCACACCTGGTAATGGGTTAGGAGGTATGGAGTGTACACCCATAAGCTCCACGAACACCCTGACTCTAATAGTGGTTTGTATTGATAGTGCTAGTAGAAAGTACTGCTGGTGAAAGTACTGTTGTGGTTTCCACTGATAAGCAGTGTTTCCATTGAAGCAGTGTTACTACTGAAGCAGTGTTTCCACTGAAGTAGTGTATCCACTACTGGTGCTATGAAAGTACTGATGAAAGTACTGCTTGTAACGGGCTTTGACTTATTCAAGTGGCAGTTACAACTGCATAATGACCACGTTTAATTAGTCATGTAACCACTAACGGCTATAATGGGGATAATTATGAGGCTATTAATGGGCCGATTAATACTCATAATTCCATTTGACTAGCTAAGAGTAATCTCCTATAAATAGGAGATCTGTTTATGCATGAGAAACACACAGAAAACGATTAAAACTTATAAGCGCAAGGGTTATTAATTTGTGCCTAATTCAATAACAAACATTTGGTCTTATCCCAAGTAGATATTCGTGTAACCCAGGCATTAGGGTCGAATAGTTTACTTTGGAAAGTGATCACACGATTCCAAGTGATATCCGGTAACCACCAAGTGGTATTTGTTTCTGCTGACTTGTTATTATTTCTGCTGACATTGATTATCTTACCATGTTCTGGGAAATACAACCACCAACAAACTCCAGTTTGTTAAAGTACATTTGGATTTTGTCATACTATTCACTAAACGAAAGTTATATAGATGATGTATCTGCGTAAAATCGAACCAAGATACTCAAAGTGGGAATCTTTTTTCTTTTCTCAGATGGTTTTTATTCATCTCAACTTCCCAAGAAGGTAGCGCTAAATATTTGACCCATATATATTGTCTATCACATATAAAAGCAAATAAATTCATTTAGTTTTTTATCGATCTAAAACATTTCAACCTAAACGCATCTAACAAGGCTGGCTCATAATTCACAACGAATCTAACAAGGCTGGCTCTAATAAGATCAAAAAAGTGTTTGGTTTTACTCAAACGCCTTTGATACCCGTCCTACATTCCAAATCCCTCATAACAAACAGACGTTGATTGTTTATTAACTATATATTTTTGTTAAAAGCGTATCCTAAGAGCTGTAAATGAAATTAACTACCCCATTCGCAAGTATGGAAAAGAAATTTGATTAAGTTTACTACATTGCTCCTATTTCAAAGGGCAAATCACATAAAAAGGTACCCATCTTATGTCCAATTTCAATTAAAGGTACTAATCTTTTTTTTTTTCCTCAATTTAAGGTACCCAACTTTTTTTTTTGTGCCGATTTAGGTTTTTTTCTAACTTCTGTTAACCATTTCGTTAATAAATTACATGTTTGGTCCTTAAGTTTGTATAGGCATTTCATGTTTAGTCTATTTTCGTCCGTTTTTTATACGTTTTCGTCTGTTTTTACACATTTTTGTCCGTTTTACAAGTTTTCGTCCGTTTTTACACGTTTTCCTCCGTTTTTGCACGTTTCCATCTGTTTTTGCCTGTTTCTACACGTTTTCGTCCGTTTTTACACGCTTTCGTCCATTTTTACACGCTTTCGTCCGTTTTTGCACTTTTTCGTCCGTTTTTACACGTTTTCATCCGTTTTTGCACGTTTAGGTCCGTTTTTGCACGTTTTCGTCCGTTTCTACACGTTTTCGTCCATTTTTACACGTTTTCGTCCGTTTTTGCACGTTTTCATCTGTTTTTACACGTTTTCGTCTGTTTTTACACGTTTTCGTTCGTTTTCTTCCGTTTTTACACGTTTTTGTCTCTTTTTACACGTTTTTGTCCGTTTTACACGTTTCTGTCTGTAAAAAACAGACAGAAACGTGCAAAAACATACAAAAACGTGTAAAAACGGACGAAAACGTGCAAAAACGGACAAAAGCGTGTAAAACTTGACAAAAACGTGCAAAATCGAACGAAAACGTGTAAAACTTGACGAAAACGTGCAAAAACGGACCGAAACGTTCAAAAACGGACGAAAACGTGCAAAAACGGACGAAAACGGGTAAAACAAACAGAAACGTGTAAAACAGACAAAAACATGTAAAAATAGACAAAAACGTGTAAAACGGATGAAAACGTGTAAAAACGGATGAAAACGTGCAAAAACGGACGAAAACGTGTAAAAACGGACGGAAACGTGTAAAAACGGACGAAAACGTGTAAAAACGGACCGAAACGTGCAAAAACGGACGGAAGCGTGCAAAAACGGACGAAAGCGTGTAAAAACGGATGAAAACGTATAAAAACGGACAGAAACAGGCAAAAACAGACGGAAACGTGCAATAATGGAGGAAAACGTGTAAAAACGGACGAAAACGTGTAAAAGCGTACGAAAACGTGCAAAAACAGACGAAAATGTGTAAAACGTACAAAAACGTGTAAAAATGGACGAAAACGTATAAAAACGGACGAAAATAGACCAAACATGAAATGCCTATACAAACTTAAGGACCAAACTTGTAATTTACTAACGAAATGGTTAACGGAAGTTAGAAAAAAACCTTAATCGACACAAAAAAAAAAAGTTGGGTACCTTAAATTGAGAAAAAAAAAAAGAGTAGTACCTTTAATTAAAATTGGAAATAAGATGGGTACCTTTTTATGCGATTTGCCCTATTTCAAATGATCATTACAAACATTATAAACAATTGAATTAATTAGTTAAAGATAAAAATATCTTTTTAATAATCACCTTTTTTTACACCGTATAATTTTTGTTTAAAAACAATTATTTTGAAACAGATAACATATAAAATGTAAAGTACATTAATATACAATGTTAAAAACAAAACATTTCTCGCATTAATTTCTAAAAAAGTTGAAAGCACTAGAACGTTTTTTTTAACAAACAATTTTTCAATAGTACACACTTCAAAATACTCTCTTATCAATGTCATTTTAATTTTGTTGGTATAAAGACATGCATACTCTATGCATTTTTTGTGGGAAATGTTTTTAGCATCATTTTCAAAAGAATATATAAAGATTGTTAGGATTTTTGACTTTTTGTTTCTTGGAAATATAGGCTTTATTAGTTAACTAGCCGAAGGCTCGGCCGTTGGTCGGTTAGCTAAAAGTTTTATTATTAGACATAAAAATGTAATGTAAACATGATGTAAAAAATTAATACGCTAAATATATAATGCTGAAAGATAAATAATGTAACATATATAAAAGAAGTAGTAAAATGCTTGATACCAGTGTTGAATATTGAGATAATAATAGATAATATATTTTGTGATAAAGATTGGTGTGGTCTTCCCCCACAATACAACATACATATATAGGAGGATAATATGAGAGAACTCCTCAAATCAAGCAAGATCCTACAAATCAGGCTATACAATAATGACAGCTATACTAATTGACAGCACATGATTTGGACATATAATATTCGGTTAACACTCCCCCGCAGTCGAAGCGATAGGACACCGGACGCTTAGACTGGATCGAAATTCTTCAAATAAAGCTGCAAACAAAACAAAACATAACATAATAAAAGCATAACATTAGTCGACTTGTAACAACACCGTACCAACGATCGATTTTAGTCGACTGGTACCAACGGTCAGCTAAGTTGAATGGTAATCTTATTGTACCAATGGTCAACATTAGGGATTGATACCAACGATCAACTTTATTCGACTGGTAACAAAGCCGTACGAATAGTCGACTAACAAACGAACAATATAGTTTTTTTTTTTTTTTTTTTTTTTTTTTTTGAGAAGCGTCGGTAGAAACCACCACATATTTGCTTTTGCTTTTATGATTACAAAGGAGCCTGTATTTCTTGTATCTGGGTATCTAACCCACCAACATATTATCCCATCTTTATCAACACACCAATTAAACCTAAATATCACCTCCCATCTCCTGCTTCAGCCGTCACTTACAAAGCCGCCACCACCATTACTAGTTCGAGCCACCACCATCTGCACCATAAAACACCATCTTTTCCATCATCCTTGTGTTGTTTCGAAGGCGTGCAAGACCGGTTTGTAATCTTTTATTAGCTATAATTATGTCCAGCTTTTGGGTGTGGCGGTGTGGTATGGTGGTGGTGGCCGGAGGTTGGCCGGAACGGCAGCCGGAGCTGCGCCGGAAGTTGAGAGGAGCAGGTGGGTTATCTTTATTACTTGATAGTTGAAAATGAAAGATGACAAAAGTAATATTTAAAGAGAGAGCCCTCCGAACCTCCGGCGTGTAGCCGGCGGCCGGAGGCGGCAGCGAAAGATCGAGTTTAGGTTTAAGGTTAGAGATTTTAATTCTCTGATACCATGTTGAATATTGAGATAATAATAGATAATATAGTTTGTGATAAAGATTGGTGTGGTCTTCCCCCATAATACAGCATACATATATAGGAGGATAATATGAGAGAACTCCTCAAATCAAGCAAGATCCTACAAATCAGGCTATACAATAATGACAACTATACTAATTGATAGCACATGATTTGGACATATAATATTCGGTTAACAACCAGATGGAGTTGTTGCATTTGCCACAATGAAATTGTCTAAATTATATCACTTCAATAAATAATAAGAACCTATGTTATTACAATTATAATACCCACTCTTTCACTTCCATAAGCATGTAACTTTACTAATGTCTTAGCATAATCTCTATTAAAAAATTTAGTATTAAAAACCATAAAGTTAAGGTTAAATGTTATTGGCAAAAAAAACCACAAAGGAAACTAAATAACATTCGTTGTATAAACAAAAATAGCTCTATATTGGAAGGTTTTCCCTCCTAGTTATTATATGTTTCTTTTATCACAACTTCTACATGATCAGCAGACTTGGGGCTTTTCCTCCCAATTATTGTAAGTTTCTTTTATCACAGCTTCTACAGGAAATTCAACATGTGCATGACCATCCGTTTCCCACCGATTTCCTTTTACCAATATTCAAAATCCATTTGGCAATTCCAATCTTTGAAGTTATTTTCACTGTTGGCTCAGTACCGGTAGTTCTTGTGTTGTAATGTACCTCTAGAAATGCACCATGTGACTTCAATCGTTTAAAAACAATTGTCAACACAGGTCCTTGAATATCTGTTACATTTTTCATGACCTATAGCAAATGAAAACATAAGTTATAATAGACCTGAATATAAATATCATTCTTAAAGTAAATATTAAAACAACCCAAATAGGTATATGGCCCAATCAGTTCATTTCTACAAATTATAACCTAATTGTCAGCCTTAATAGTTTTTATTAGAAGTGATGGTCATTCACGTTTAGGAACTTTGTAACGCGTGTTAGATATCGTGATAGAATAGTCAACGGGCTCGTGGATTGGACTAAGCTATATGGGTATTAGTTTAGTTAAGCTTGCCTTATATCCAATCCAACCCATGTCCAACCCACGAAGCCCATAGAAAGCCTTTTAGGGCATCAAGTAACTTGTACTATATAAACCCCTCAAAGTCTCATTTGAGGGGTGTGCTTGAGTGTGTGTATGTGTATGTGTGTGTTTTTCCTTGAAGCACTATACAACTTATTGTTTTCATCTTCTTTCCTTTATCTCTCTAAATACATACACGATCTATCATTCAAGTCACCACGTTCTTATTCTTTCTTCTTTACGCATATCATCAGTTTGTGTTTAACGTGATATAAGTGTTGGGTTTGTGATAAGGTTGTTAAAAGGGATTTACAATTGGTATCAGAGCCTAAAGATGATTTAGAAGTGTTTTTTGTTGAAAAAATCGTATCTTTTTATATCAAAAATCTCGTCTTAAATTTTTTTTGGTATCTTTGTCTCGTTTCAGCTTAAAAAAACTGGTTCTCTTTATGATAATTATGGTCCAAAAATCTTTTTTATCAAGTTTTTTGACTGTTTATAACAGTGTTTGTGTCCCAAGAATTCATATTTATCAGCGGGTCATACTATTCATACGGTGGCTACCTATAGCCATGTCAGGGAATATTCCCTTTGTCCCCCTGTTTTTTTCAGTACAACACAGTTTTTTGTCAATTTATGTTCCGTATTTTTGACAATTTTACGCGTTTGGCTTATTAAACTTTATATTTACAGTTCCGCATTTTCAAGTTTATAGCTTTTTGATATAAACAAAATTATAAAAATAAAAAAAAAATAAAAAAAAAAAAAAAAAAACAAAAAACATAGGGGGGGTATATATAAAAATATAGCCCTCGTATGAATAACTCGACCCTTATCAGCCCTTTTCTTTTGTCCAAACAGTTGTCATATTCAGTCCAAGCAGTACCTTTTTTTTTCTGTCCAAAACTGTCCTTATCTATATTTTCTGTCTAAGCAGTTTTAAGGTCCAAATTCGTTAGTTTTTGTCCACAAAATCTGTTTTTTCAAGAGTATTTATCTGGTTTATATGGTCAAACCGTGGTAAAAACGATTGGTCGGAAATCGCTGCCGAAAAAAACTTGGTCGGAAAAAGTCAACAAAAAAAAGTCAAAACCCTAACTTTACGCATAAGGATTCAGATTTACGCGTAAGACCTCATTTCTACGCCTAAGCACTTACGACTATCTTCAGATCTGATTACGAGTTACTTGGAAAGTATCTCGTACCTTTTATTACGCCTAAACCTTACTCGTAAGGGTTGCTTACGCCTAAGGGTGTTACGCATAACAGGTGCTTACGCGTAAGGTTTTTAAAAGAGTTTACGCGTAAGGTTTTTCAAAAGCTTACGCATAAGGTGGGTTATTTTTCAAAAAGTTTACGCATAAGGGTAGTGTTACGCGTAAGGGTGGTTTACAAACAAAGTTTTTTAAAAACGGTTTACGCATATCAGTTTACGCATAACCATCTCGAATAAAAAGAAAGGTCAAGACCAGAACTAAACTAAATCAAACCTTCGTACATCAAAACCCATCTCCATACAAAAACCCATATCAATCAAACATCATTCTTCAATCAAAAACCCACCTCCGCCAACAACCGAAAAAAATAAAAACGCATCAAGGAAAATATAAACGATCTCAGTTTGATAACTTGTACTCAGATTTAAGCGATTCACAAGTTCTGTAATCAAACCATCATCGATCCGTTTGAAGCACAAGCTTCTATTTTGAATATCCGAAAGCCTTTAGAAAGAATCAATAACAAGATTGTTATTGTTCCTTCTTTCATTCGGTCTTAAACGAAAAAAGGAAACAAACAAACAAACCTACCTGTGAACATAAACAAAGTATTGAAGACGATTTGCTTCTGAAAACAAACGACGGTGTGTTGTGTTGTTCGGATTGACTAAGAAAGAAAGGGCGAATCGTTGTTTGTTTGAGATAAAAAGGGAAGAGAGATCTCAGTTAGTTTGGTGGCTGCGTTTTTTTGAGAGGGTGATTAGGTTTAGAGTGATTAGGGTTAAGTGGGTATAAGTGTGAGCCTTTTATATAGTCCGGTTAATTAGGGTTGTTTAGGATTAGTTGGATTTGGGCTGATCCGATTCTGTAAGTGGTGTTGGGCTGCGTCTATTTCAACAAAGTCAACCGGGTTGCATCTCTAAATTCGGATACATACTTGGACGGTACTTGGGTTGATATATCTAAGGGTTACGATTTTAGTGATAGTATTGTTGGACTCTTGTGTGCCAAAAAGAAACCATTAATCTAACATTTGGTTTGGGTTAAATTTAAAACATTAGTCCGAATTTATTTGTTAAATAGGTACTTTGCGAAAAATTGGGATATAAGTTTGGACGACGGTTTTTGTTTAAGCTTCAATTATCCGAGAATTATAATTTTGGGTGAAATTTTTCGGGCTCATTGGATATAACTATCGTGCTAGTTATTGGATAACTCGATTCGAAAACAAAATTACTTCTTTATCGTCTACAAGATCCGCAAATTCATTTCACACGTTCACAATGTCTTTTCTCAACAACTTCCTACCATCGATCGATATGGACTCTATTGTTCAATTCTTTGCTCCATATCCTTAGACTGAAAAGACGGTGTCCGAGACTGAAGAATATTTAACTGAAAATGAGAAAACGTCGACTGATAATGAGCAAGAGGTTGAAGAAAATGAGATCACTTAAGATATCTTGACTTGAGATTTCCAATTTCATTCGTTGAGCATATGAAGCGCAAGCCGTTGACTGAACAGGCACGAAGTGCTGAAGCATTGTTTGAATCTAAGCCAGATGCACCTGAATATCTGCAGGGTATTAAACACAGTGGTTATAGCGAAACAGAGGATAAGGAATCAACTGGGAATAACTGTTTTATGACTTCGGTTCAGCAAGCTACCTCTGTCGATCACAGCAAAGATTTAGGTTATTCAGAATGCAGTGTCAAACCAATGACGATTCAAGAAAAGGTTCAGTACATGTTGATGTTAGCACATAAAGAAGAGTCGGGAATACAGTTGACTGCTGAGGAATACGGCTTCACGGATGCAGGAATGGCAGAATTAGCAAACATAATTGCAACCTCCAGTCATAAAGTCAATCAGCAGGACACAACATCAAGTGGTACTTTTGACACACCTCCCGTCTACGACACAGATCCACTCAATGAGGTACCAAATTATAGTAATGTTGCTAATTCGTTTACTCAGGAGAAGCCACATTCTGTGTCTCCTGCACCTTATTATGACACATATGTGGGGGAGCAAGTTAATAGCAATGTTAACTCTGAAACTCCGTATATGGATCCTAATGGAGGTCAAGTTGAACAGAATGGTGCTAATGATGAGGAAACTCGTGCTTATTTTGAATCACTAATCAATAACTGTGGCATTGAAATTGAGAAAGTTAGAACGGTCGATCGCGAAGTTAAGTCCGCGAATGCTAAATTGACCGCTGAGCTTGAGAGTTACAAGGAGAACGCAAGAGCTTTTGAATTTCATACTAACAAAGTATCAGAATTAGAAATTGGTTATCGAGATTCCGTTTTAAGAGAAAAAGAATTGCAACTCAAGTATGACACAATTGATGTGAATTTGAACTTGAAAATAAAATCTTTAAACAAGGAAATTTCTGAACTAAATGACCAACTTTCTAAACAAAAAGCACTGTTTTCTGATCTTGAAAAAGAGAAGAAACAGTTGATTGCTGATTTTTCAAAACGAGAAGATTCTCTTCTTGATGAAATTCTTGATAAAAATGATAAAATCAAATCTTTGGATAATTTGCTTCTTACAACGGGTCATTCAGCTAAAACAAACAAGATGCTTTCTAACCAAGTAAATTTGCGTTTTCACACTGATCATAAAATGGCCCTTGGTAACAACCCTTCTTCATTCCTCAAGAAAGCTCAGAAACCTCAGAATGTGTTAAACAATGGAAATGCTTTGCATGAACCCATAATTGTTCGTGATTCTCTTGAAACGTTAGAACTATCTGATGAGAGTAGATCAAAAATGAAACAAAAGAATCCAGATCTTAAACCAATTGATTATAACAAATGGAACAAAATTAATGGAATTACTTTTGTTAATCAAAAAGAAAAATCAAAGTTTTCCATCACACCAAGTGTTTCAAACAAAGTGTCAACACCAGTTTAAAAATCAGTTTCAAAACCAGTCGTAGTTTCCAAATCTCTTTCGAAAATCGAACAAATGTCTTCAAACAATCCTTTTAACACAAGTGATGCTAGAAGCATTTTAGATGACGTTAAAACTAGAATTGGGTATCTTCAAGAGACTGTTAAAACTAAAACCAATATCACTAATAATATCTGGTTTAATAGTTTTGTTGGAATCACTCCTAAACAGTATTTCAAGTATTTATATTTCATATGTAATAGGTAGCTTTATTATGGCCTTTATGTTTGTTTAAGGTCAAGCTTATGTAGAAGGCCCATAAGCTTAGGCCCAAGCCCAATAAGGAATAGGGAAGGAGAGGGAGTGTTGCCCTAGCTCCTTGCCTATATAAACCATGTAATAACCCTCACTTGAGGGTTGGTTGTTCAAGTTCTTTTCTTTCACATATGCCTCACGCATAACCGTTTACATTATTGTGTGTGTGTGTGTTTGATACTTGTTCAATCGCCTCATCTCTTCTCTTATAACTTGTGTTTGTAAAACTAGTGACCTAACAGTGGTATCAATCGCCTAATAGTTGGGTGAATCGTTATTGCTTTTGAAGTGGGTTTTGGTCCTACGCGTAAGGCTAACGAGTGATACTTTGGTTCGCTTAAAAACTTGTTTTTTACACTTTTTAATCCAAGATTCTTGTACTTTCAATGTTTTGAGGTGTTAAAATACTTGTTTTTGGCAAAAAGTTTCAAACTTTACGCGTGGATCTACGTTTTTAAGCTTGTTTTTGTTTGTGGGTGTCGTTCTACGCGTAACCCGTTTAGCAGTTTTGGTACATCAAGTTTCACATTTTTGTGTTCTTTTGGTACTATTGAAGCTATTCCTTAACAAAAATCTGGTTTAGAAACACATTTGGGCAAAATCAAAGTTACGAGTAATCCTACGCGTATCAAAACCCTAAAATTACGCGTAAGATTTTTCATTGGTTTGATCTTCATTTTCCTGGTTTATTCCGTGTTTTCTTACTTGGATAAGTCTGAAAATATGTCGACTTTGGATATCTTTTGCACTGTGATAGTGTAAAAGATCATTTGGGAAAAACCCTAAAATTACGCATAAGCATAAGCTTACGCGTAGAAATTCTACGCATAAGATTCACTTTACGCGTAAACTTAGGTCTACGCATAAGGTAATCCTACGCCTAACTTTCTACGCCTAACTTTTGTCTACGCATAACTTTAGTGCTTTTATCCTACTTACGCGTAAGCTAAAACCTACGCGTAACTCCGTATTGTTACGCGTAACTTTTGGTGTTTTTACGCATAAGTGCTACTTGGTTTCTTGTCTTTTCTACGCCTAAGGACACTTCATCAACAAAGGTTCATTCGACTACAAAGATCCATTTTTACTACACAAGTTCATCAACATGTCTTAACCACCATACTCTAACTATTTCCCTCACACTTATAATCATCAACAACAACAACAATTAACTCCACAACATCAACAATGGAATCAACAACAAGCTATTTATCAACAACAATTTAATCAGCAACATACTCCACAACTTGGTGCAATTCCACCACCACAAATGGTTCAAACACCACCAAGTCTTCAAGTTCAACCCTACACAAACGATTTCAATCAACATCCATCAAGGAACACTATGAAGGAACCCACTTGGTTTGCAAAGATGTGTGAAGCTTTAAGCAGCCAACAATCAATTCATGAAGCTGGATCACTTGATAGACCTCCAATGCTCACTCCAGAAAACTACGATCAATGGGTGATAAGGTTCTTTAGGTTTTGTGATCTAAAGAAGCCACATGGAAAGTTCTTAAAGAAGGTTATCTTGGAAGGTCCATTTGAGATGCCTACTGTCATTGTACCCGGAGATCCAACTGCTGTTCCACCAAGAGATGAGCAAACCAACATTGCTACTGTTGCAGATTTAAATCCTACAGAACTTCTACACTATGAAGCTGATGAACTTGCAATGGAATACGTCCTCTTAGGATTACCAAACCCAATTCTTCGTAGTGTTGATGCTCAAAAGACTGCACAAAAAATGTGGGATCATATTCGTCTTCTTATGGAAGGATCTGTACTCAATCAGGAGGATTTGGAATTCAAAATTTACTTGGCTTATGAACACTTCATGATTGAACCTGGAGAGACACTAGAGTCCTATCATCATCGATTTTCAGACATCATCAATGATTTGGATAAACACAACATCATCATGCCAAGAATTGCAGTGAATACTAAGTTCCTGAGTAGTCTTGGTCCTGAATGGGAGAAGTATGTCATCTTTCTCCGTCAAGCGAAGAATATGCATCATTCTACTTATGGATTGTTGTACGATTACTTGAAGCCTCATGAAAAGGAAGTTGATCGAGAAAGGATTCTCCGTGCTCAAATTGCTAAACAGTCACATCCGGATACTCAACAACTTGCCTTGTATGCTCAACAGAATTATCACTCTCAACCAGCAACTCAACCAACTGCTTCAAACACACCTTCACAGCAACAACCTCAACAAAATCAACTGGTTCCATACAACAACAACAATGCTCAAGCTATGTCAGTGAAGCGACTGAGGAAACCGATCCGTTCGAAGCATTGCAACAAGGATTTGTGATGATTGCTAATGCTTTTGGCCGTTACACCAACAAATCCAACAATCGTATTCGTTCCTCATCTAACACACGGACTCAAGCTGTTGTGAACAATGGACGTGTTGAAGTTCAGAATCGTGATTATGGTCGTCAGATGGGCGGTGGTCAAGGGTTTAATGCTGTGGGTAGGAATAACAACAGAGCTCAAGTGGTGGAACAGGGAAATGCTCAGAATCGGTTAAATGGTCTTAGATGCTACAACTGCAATGAGAAGGGACACCTGGCTAATGCATGCCCAAAGCCAAGGACTAGGGGCAGTGCTTATTTCAAAGAGGCTTTACTTTTGGCTCTTAAGGATGAAGCTGGTGGATCTCTCACAGACAAAGAACAGAGTTTTATGGCAGATGCAGACTCAGATGATGATAGGGAGGACTTGCAGGCCAATGCAACTGTTATGTTGATGGCTAATATGCAAGAGTTACACATGAGTGAAACAGGCCCAGTGTATGACACTGATGGCTTGTCTCAGGTACCCGAACAAACCATCATCATATCTGAACTAATATCTCCATCAATATCTGAATCCGGCACGGCTCAGAATGTTCAAAATGAGTCATCTACATCTCATTCTGACGATTTTCAAATAAACCCCGTAGTTACATTTGACGATCCAGATGACCTTATGGTTTCCCTTGATAATCAAATTGACTCCGTGGTTATACTTGAGGATCTACATAATGATCATGTTGTGACTCACGTTGAACAAAATGAACCTTTGCCCCATCCAGATCTTGTTCTGTTACTTAAAGACCAACAATCCCAGATTGCTGAATGTGTTGCATTAAATCAGTCCTTAAAAAGTAAAAATGCACTGTTAACCAAGGATTTTGAATGCTTACAAATGCAACTCAACTTTTTCAAAACTTAAGAAAACCGTGAAAAAGGTTTTGAAGCCGCTTTTGCAAAATCTCATCAAAATGAAAAATATTTAGAAAGACAGATGCGTGATCTAGCCGCCTCGAAGAATGATTTGTGTTGTCTGAATTAGAACAACTGAAACACGAACATAAAAAGCAAATTAACGCTCTCACCTTGGATAATCAAAAAGCTAAGGCCGAGTTGTTAAATTGTCAAAAACAGTTCTCCACATACAAAAAGCATTCAACGAATCGGGTAGATGACCTTCTTGAAGAAATTATCGGCTTGCAAAACAAACTTAAAGAGTTTAAAACTGTTGTTTACAAACATGGTGAATCAGTAACAGCTATTGAAAAGTTTACCTTAAAACCCAATCCAAAAGGATATGGAAAAAATCTAGCTGATTACAAACCAAAGCTTTCACTAAAAACATTCAAACCAACTCCTGAAGTTTCCAGTGCAGAATACAAAATTGATAATACTGTCATGAGTGTTGTTGAATATCATCGTCAAGAGGAATTAGATGCAGAAGACGAGAGTCGATCAAAATTAAAAAACGTTGTTTACAACAAACCTTTTAATTATAAAAACGCGGTCACTTTCGTCACACCAACGGATTATTCTAACACACCAAGGGTTATCATCAAAACACCTGAGTCTTCTAATGTTAATCCCAAAACAGATTTTGCACAAACTTATGGTCCTTTACCTTCCATTAGTGAAGTAAACTCACAACCTGAAAATCGAAAAATTCTTCAATATTTTGACATTTTCATGGCTGACCTCAAAATTTTACAACATGAGATAGAATATCGATCTGAAATCAAAGTTGAACATTTTCAATCGCCTCTGGCGCGAGAACAAAGAGACATTTTTCAGAAAAATCTTTTACCTAATGTTAAAAACTTGAAAAGTTGTGCAATTGCCTGGGAAAAGGATTTTCATAAGGAACTTGGGGTAATGAAAAACGTTTTCGAGAAAACAGAAACATCTATTTCTAACACTAAACGCAAAAAGAAACTGTTGAGAAAAGATGTTGATCGACTCTTGGAAGATGTTATATGTGCTGATATCCATAATGTTGTGTTACTTCATGCTTTGCCATTTGCATCTGATTACATCTCTGCTGATATTGTTGAAACTGTTGTAACTGTTGAGAACACCGATAATGTGCTTCAGATCGAGTCTTTAAAAGCTGAAAATAAATGATTACTCAATGAAATTTACAATGCAAAACGTCGTCTTCATTGGTGTGAAAAAGATATTCACAATCATCAACTTAGTTTTCAAAAGAAAATCGCTCAGTTGAGTGCAAAATCTTCTGATCCTAAAATTGAGCATCTGGATGATCAAAACGTGTCTTTGAAAAGTCAAATCTCAAAATATGAACAAGAACTTTTAAAAGTTAAACAGGAATATGGTGTCATATTTGATTTACTCAAAAAGACTCGACTTGAAGCATCAAACGAACTTGATCACTATCTTGCTCACACTAGAGATGTCATGAATTTTGCTGGAAATATTCGTTCTGAAAATCAAGATCTGATTCACACTATCTCTAAGTTACGGGAAATGTTAGGAAAGTATGAACACCTTCCGCCTACTGTGATTAAGAGATTAGCACCAGTCACACTTAGTAATCGTGAACCTAGAATTCCCACTGCCAAATCACAAGTTGCTAATGTGTTTCCCTCTACTGAAACAGGAATAGTTGCATCTTTTCCAAATGTCCGCACTTCACAGCCTAGGAGCACTCAATCGACGAATAGGAAGTTGCGACATAAGAAAAGATCAATAAGGAATGCTAAAGTAGAAGAACACCCTAGGACTCTGAATAAAACTCATGTTGCTTCCACTATAGATGTTGCGTATGGCAAACGTAATACAAATAGTGATGTAACGAATGATAAACCGTTAAGTACTTTTGATATTCAGTCTGATGCACCTTGTGTTATTTGTCGGAAGAGTATGAATTCTGATTGTCATGACAAATGTGTTGCTAAAGCTATAATCTCTCGATTACGAAATCCTAAGAATCGGAATACCTCTAGGCCCACTAATCATTCTACGTCTGTGCTTGGTAGACCGCCTTCTTTAGATTCTAAGGCAACCATTGCTATCACAGTAGCTCCCGCTTCACCTCCTAAGAATATAGTACCACCTAGTGTTTTCACTAAGACTAAAGCAAAGAGTAGTTATAGATGGCAGAAATGGATATATAACACACTAGGATTTAAATGGATGCCTAAAATTATCAATGTGTGTATGTCTAACATACCTGCTTTAGAACCCTCTAACAGTTCGGGTTCCACATCTACTTCTATTCCATCTGTGTCGTCTGTGTGTAATGCAGGTGATACAGATCATTCTCTGGATTGTTGATAGCGGATGTTCCCGACACATGACAGGCAACCTTAAACTGTTATCAAACTTTATTGCAAAGTTCATTGGCACTGTCAGGTTCGGGAACGATCACTTCGCAGCTATCATGGGCTACGGAGATTATGTCAATGGGAACATCGAAATTAGCAGGGTTTACTATGTGGAAGGCCTCGGTCATAATCTGTTTTCAGTAGGTCAATTTTGTGATGGAGATTTGGAGGTTGCTTTCAGGGAGAAAACTTGTTTCATTCGTGATCTACAAGGAAATCACCTTATGTATGGCTCGTGTAATTCTAGTCTCTACACTATCTCTATGCAAGACATGGTTGCTTCCTCTCCCATCTGCTTACTTTCTAAGGCAACATCAACAAAATCCTGGCTATGGCACCGTCGTCTCTCACATCTAAACTTTCAAACCATCACCAACCTTGCTCGACACAAACTAGTTGAAGGTCTCCCACGATTCCGGTATTCAAAAGATCACCTTTGCTCAGCCTGTGAACAAGGGAAAAGCACTCGTGCTCATTTTCCTTCAAAGGTGGAACACAGCTCTCAGCATGTGCTACATCTTCTTCACATGGATTTGTGTAGCCCGATGCGCGTGCAAACTATCAATGGCAAACGCTACATCTTAGTAATTGTTGATGACTACTCACGTTGGACTTGGGTCTACTTTCTTCGTAGCAAAGACCAAGCTCCACAAATGATCATCACCTTTCTCACAAAAATACAGGTTCAGCTCCGCAACACCATCAAGCTAATTCGGACAGACAAAGGAACTGAATTTGTTAACCAAATCCTTCGTGAATTTTATGAGAAAGTGGGAATTCAGCATCAAACATCTATTGCACGTACACCTGAACAAAACGGAGTTGTTGAAAGACGAAACCGAACGTTAGTGGAAGCTGCAAGAACAATGTTAATCAATGCTAAACTTCCAGATTACTTATGGGCAGAAGCTGTATCTACTTCATGCTATACTCAAAACCGTTCTATGATCACAAAACGCCACAACAAAACACCTTTCGAGCTTGTCCACAACCATAAACCGAATCTCAAACACCTTCATGTATTTGGATCCCTTTGCTATCTGAATAATGATCGTGATGACTTTGGAAAGCTCAAAGCCAAAGCCGACATTGGAGTCTTTATTGGATATTGTGAGAATTCTAAAGGTTACCGGATCTGGAATCGTCGTACAAAACAGGTGATGGAAACGATTCATGTTCATTTTGATGAACTCACGGAAATGGCTTCTGAGTATAACAGCTTAGAACCCGGTCACAACCGTTTAAACTTCCCTCAACCCCCATCATCAGCTGAACAAAGCCCCCAGCTCACTCGTCAACAAATGGAAAGGTTATTTGCTCCGCTGTTCAGTGACGATATTGATGAACGTGCTCCAGGTGTATCCGCTGTTTTCGCTGCACAACCTGATAATATTCCTATACCTGATACACCTGCTACAACAACTACTGTTGAAGATGCACCTACACCAATTGACTCAAACACAACAGTTGAACACACCGCTTCCACCAATGATGAACCAGCTAATGATATTCTGAATGAAGTACCCCCACCTGCAGATTTTGATCCAAATGCGTTCTTCAACCCGTTTGCCAATGAAACTGCTGCACCAGATGTCGCAGAATCTTCAACAAACCATTTGAATCCTCAGAATCTGCACAATGTATACCAACATCAACCCTCTACACATAGATGGACAAAAGACCATCCTCTGACTAACATTATTGGCAACCCGAATCAACCAGTCGTTACGAGACAACGTCTTCACACAGATGGTGAACATTACATTTATGCTCTCACTGTCTGCCAATCTGAGCCTAAAAACATTAAAGATGCAATGACAAAAGACAACTGGATTGAATCCATGCAGGAAGAACTCAACTAATTCAAACGTCTTGAAGTATGGGAACTGGTTGAAAGACCAACAGGGGTCTACGTCATTGGTCTAAAATGGATTTGGAAAAACAAATTGGATGCTGAAGGGAACGTCATCCGAAACAAGTCACGTCTAGTTGCTAAGGGTTATCGTCTGGAAGAGGGAATAGACTTTGAAGAATCTTTTGCTCCGGTTGCTCGTCTTGAGGCTGTTCGGATATTTCTCGCATTCGCTGCTCATATGAATATGACGGTCTATCAGATGGATGTCAAAACGGCGTTTCTAAATGGACAACTTAAAGAAATGGTCTATGTTAGCCAACCAGATGGATTCGTTGATCCTGAGTTCCCGAACCATGTCTACAAACTGAACAAAGCTCTTTATGGTCTCAAACAAGCCCCTCGGGCATGGTACGATAAGCTATCATCTTTCCTCATTGCCAATAATTTCACCAAAGGCTCGGTTGACCCTACTCTTTTTATACAATATCACGGGGCACACATCTTAATTGTTCAAATTTACGTGGATGACATCATTTTTGGGTCGACACATAAAAAGTTTTCAACCGCTTTTGCAAAACTAATGAAGAAAAATTTTGAAATGTCCATGATGGGTGAACTTACGTTCTTTCTAGGACTGCAAGTTCATCAATCACCCCGTGGTATTTTCTTGAGTCAGTCCAAATATGCCCTTGAACTGTTACACAAATTTGGAATGACAACCTGTGACACTTATGCCACACCAATGGCTCATACCAAGAAGTTAGATGCTGATTTACATAGGAAATTGGTTGACCCTACCAAATACCGAAGTATTATTGGGTCCCTCATGTATCTAACAGCTAGCAGACCTGATATTGTCTTTGCCGTTTATCTATGCTCCCGTTATCAGTCGCGACCAACTGAAACCCACCTCTCTGAGGCTAAAAGAATCCTCCGATACATCAAGGGAACCATTAACTTGGGGATCTGGTATCCGAAGGATTCTGGTTTTGAACTAATCGCTTTTTCAGACGCTGATCACGCAGGATGCTTAGACTCAAGGAAAAGTACTTCAGGAGCACTACAATTTCTCGGTGATAAACTGGTGTCTTGGCAATCAAAGAAGCATGATTGTACATCGCTGTCATCAACCGAAGCAGAATATGTAGCCATGTCCGCGTGTTGTGCTCAAGTCATCTGGATGAGAACACAACTCAAAGACTATGGTTACGTATTTGACAGAATCCCGATGTACTGTGACTATCGGAGTGCCATTACAATCTCGTGCAACTCAGTTCAGCACTCGAAATCAAAGCACATCGATCTAGGCTATCATTTCATCAAGGACCACGTGGAACAGGGTACCGTTGAATTATACTTTGTGGGTACTGAATACCAATTGGCAGATCTACTCACCAAAGCCTTGCCTCCCGCTAGGTTTAATGAGTTGGTCCACCGAATTGGTATGAGGTGTTTGACTCAAGAGGAATTGGATGACCTCTTAAAACAGTCTTAAAAACCTGTCAAACACCAAAACATCTTCTGTAAATATTTTTTCAAAAACAAAATACAAAAATATAAAATCCGGTAAAACAACAAAAATATTCTCCTAATCTATCTTTCTTTCAACATGGCAAGTACATTTCTTCCGTCAACACTTTAATCTTTCAAAATTCAGTATTTTTCCGATCAAGTGTTGAGGGGGAGAAAATAATCTCTTAACTGTTTCAAAACATCTGTGTACTTGCATGTTATCATATCTCGGTTGATTCCTTTACAAATGGTGGTACATTTTCTGGTTCAAAGACACTCCTCGGACTTAAATTAATAACCTTTCATTATTTTCTCAAGTCGAGGGGGAGTGTCGTCATGTTTCTTTCCTAAAAATCTTTGTTTGGTAACCAAAATGGAAGTTAAAAGGCTTTGTTTGAAAAAGGAAAAGGTGGAGGGACCAAAACTGTCAAAAGGTTAAAATCACTTTTAATAAAACACCCTCCCACCTACTTTCACTTCTCATTTATTACTAAAAACCTAAAAACATCCTACGCATAGAATTCACTCAAGAAATCCGTGTTTCAGATCATCATTTTGTAAGTGGATTAATGTTTCTAACATGTTTTTGAACATTGGTTTTGATTTTCAAATGAATCCAACGGTCAAATCTACTGATATGGGTGATTTTGTGTTCTTCGCTTACGCGTAAGAACACATGATCATGTGTTATGTGTTTGTCGCTAAAAAGATAATGTCAAAATGTTTTAAAAAACATAAATGATATGTTTTCTATCCTCAAAACAAACCCAGAATCACGAATTGATGAATTTTGAATATTAGGGTTTATGATTCGAATTGGGTATTTTTGAATGTGAAGTGTTTTGGTCAAAAAGATTGTTGGGTTATGCTTTTGTGTTGTTGAATTGATGATTTCCAAGGTCTCTAACCACCCAGAAACACGAATTGGTTAACAATTTGAAATTAGGGTTTAATGTTCATGACTTTTGGGTATTTTTGATTCTCAACAAACCAAGTGTTATAACTTGGCTTATAGACTCTCAACATATCTTAGAACTACCAGAATTAGTATGGTGCAAATTCCATGGCTAAAAGTGATACGCGTAAAACTCAACCCTTAGGGTTTTGACCTACGCGTATGACTTTCTACGCATAACGGTTCTGAAAAGTTTCATGCCATAAAATGTTGTTAAAATGATGCTTTGTGTTAATATTGATGACTTGATGAACTTATTTCAGGCTTTGCTACGCTTAACACTCAGGATCAAGGTCATCTGCAACTCTACGCATAAGGATTACCCTACGCGTAGTCATGTTACGCGTAAGAATATTCCTACGCATAACAGTTACGCGTAAGGTTCTACAATGGACTACGCGTATCCTGTGAAGGATATGCGTAAACAGTGACCTCTACGCATAAGGTCTACTCTTACGAGTACGCCTTACGCGTAAGGTATATATATGCCTACGCGTAAGCTCTACGCATAAGGTCCCCTTTTCCTACGCGTAACATTTCTTACGCATAAGTTAGGATCCTACGCATAAGCTTTCGTCTACGCATATGTCAATACTGTTTACGCTTAGCTTTGCTAAAACTACGCTTAACCCTGGATTGACCTTCATGATGAATTGTTACATGCACAAACCTGTAAATAAACTAATCATAATGTCACGAATCCAATAATGTCACTAATAAACTTAATCGTCTAATATGTTGTGAACAATAAGTGATAACATAAACTTTAAAACTTAAAGTTAACTAACTCACGAAACGTTTCACGAAGTCATTAGACTATTGGACATACAAGTGACTTAGGACTCATAACAATCATTGACACTGTACATTCAATAACTAGACATTAAGACCTTCTGTTGACTAACATTATGTCTTTCGATATGTTGGTTCTTTTGGCTAATGTTATCTCTGATCACGACATGGCTGAACAAATGAATGTGGATGCATCTGAAGTTCTCTCCATTGCTGATATCTATCCTTATGGCTATCCAATGAAGATAGGAAAGAATAATCTCCGTGTTGACTTTGACACCTTCACTTGCTCAGAATCTTCGTGTTTAATTGCTATTGACATTCTGAGGACTCATCCGTATCAGAACATGCTCACTCACTCTGCAACTGTCCCTGAGATCTATATCCAACAGTTCTGGAACACTATGGAAAGGGTCAAAGGACGAACTGCTGTGACGGTGACTCTGAATCACAAACAAGTCACCATTACACCTGCAGACTTAAGGGCTGTTCTCCTAATTCCTGAAGTCGATCCAATCAAACTATATGCCACACCTGCTGAAGAGCTCACTCTCCAATTCTTAATCGATATCGGTTATGATGAGACTACAGGAGTAATCACCAAGCATTCTCACGTAGAGCTTAAGAGTATTCCTCAACCATGGAGAACTCTCTACATGATCATCACCAAGTCTGTTTCTGGTCGTGATAGTGGCTATGAGCATCCTAAGCTCATGGAACTGCAAATATTTTGGGCATTGGTCAACATGAAACACATCGCTATCGAAGCTCTGATTTGGGATGACATGATGTCATTTCTCAACAAGCTTGGCTCAAAGATTCCCTACATCAGATATACTAAACTGTTGATCCAGAGAGCACTTGGACTTCATCCTGATATTCCCAAGAGGCTCAATGACCCCGACAATCACGATATGTTGACGGAACCTATTCTATCTGTCAGAATCAAGGAATCGTCTACAAAGAAACAAGGTGCTGTGTTGCCAGATTTCCTTTTAACTGAAGATGTCAGAAAGCTCGAAACGTACAAAAGGTATCTGGAAGCAGTTAGACAAGGCAAAGTTGGTCATCTCGACGAAAAATATTCTGGAACACCTGTAAGAAGAACCAGAAGAGGAAGTGCAGGAAGCGCAACAAGTACTGTGAGTCAAAGGAAGGTTCCTAAAAGGAATCCTCCTTCTAAAAGGATTGTTCCCGTAAAGGAAGCCGAACCTATTCCCACACTTGAACCACAAAGAAAGCTTAGGGACGAGAGCTCTGAAGATACTGATACAGATGAAGAGGTTCATTACTCTGTAACTGCAACCAAAACACCTGCCTCAGTAGCAAAACCTCCAAGTCCTCCAGCTGTCCAAGAAAAGGGAAAAACTCCAGCAATTGTACCCTATGATGAGAGCTCTGAAGAAGAAGAAGAGCAACTGGATAAATCATACAGAAAGAAGTATAAAATCGTCAGGCATCTTCAAAAGGCTGAAGAATTTGCTAAAGACCAAATGGGTAGCCCCGGTGGGTCAAGTGGTGCAGATCAATCTTCACCAATTCCTGATGCGGTTAATCAACCCGATAAGGGAGCTGGTGCCACCACTCTTGTGCAACAACAAAAGCCTGTAGAGGATACTATTGTATATGATTTTGAGGAACCGGAAACCAAGAAGTCTGAGAAAGAAAAGTCTAGAGATGACGATGATGATTATACAAAGTTTCTTCTAGACAGTCCAACACACTCAAAGGAGAAAACCTCAGAAACTCCTAAGGACCTGAAGTCTCCTCATCATCAGACTCATCATCTCACTCATCACCACCACCATCAACGAAGTCAACCAGATCATCATCCAAATCAGTGAAGAAACCACCTAAATCTTGGATTTCTTAGACTCATGAAAGAATTGTGAAAGCTGTCCAACAAGTCAGAAAGAAGGACATACTTTACAGAAAACTGAATTGGTTTGCTGACCAAATACAGTACTTAAATGATGAGAAAGACAAGATGGAGAAAGAAAGGGAATTTGTTCAGAAGTTCATGAAGAGTCATCGTAAAAAGGAACTGAACGAAATGATCGAAGGTTACACTAACAAGTACCTTCAGGATATCGTTCCTAAAGTCCAAAAGGAACTGGAGAAGACAGCAAGAGATCATACCCACAAGTTTCTTCTCGACACTGTCCCCGGTGTGACTAGAGAAGTATTCTCCAGACAACTCACCCCTAACATCGTCGCATTGGTTAAACATACAATGGCCAAAGAAGCTGATCTCTCAGAATCTGAGTTAATCGCTAAACTAGTGATGCAAATGTCAAAGCGATCTGGAACGTTTACTTCGGATGAAGCTAAATTTTTCGAAGGTCTACTTGCTTTTCAACTCAGCTCATCATGCAAGGAGTCAGCCGATCAACCCAAACGGCCAAGAGATGACGATGATAAGGATAAAGACTCCGCACCTAAACGTCAGAAGCAATCTGGTGAATCTTCTTCGATGCCACCTCCTCTTCAACGGACTTCTTCTCAACAGAAGTCTCCTCCACCTCGGTCTTCTACTGATAAACCTCGGGACAATTCTGAGTTACCACCCCTGACTCAAAAAACAGGTGATTACTTTGAGTATACGGGTGGTCACGATGAAGAGGTCCTTGAGCCCCAACAACAACCCACCTCTCCCAAACAAGGACAGAAACCAACATCATCATCTAAGCCTTCGAAAAAGAAGAAGAAGACGCTTCATACTGACGTCATATCATGGCTAGATGACGATAAAACTGAAGAATTTGAATGGTTTGCTACACTTGTTAATAACACTCCCTACCCTGAAGAAGGTCAAGAATTGGTAGACGGTAGTACCTTGGAGCATGCAAAGATTTTGCAAGAAAGGTTTCGGGTGAAGAAGATGACGAAATCTGAATTGAAGCGCATCAAGAATGATGCATTCCTACTTTTGAAAGACAGCTCAGAAAGTGCAATCGAGGTTGAATATCACCTTGAAAACATTGCTCGAGCCATGTCTAATAACATGGATTGGCTCAATCCAGAAGCAAACATCGATTTCACCAAACGGGACAATCCTCCATATTACACCGACTGGTCTCGACCTCTACCTACCATTGGTCAACCTGATCAGCCTAGGATTCCTTTCAGACACTTCATCAACAAAGACTTAGATTTTCTTCAACACGGTGGCGATGATTCAAGGAAATACGCTACATCTCTGACACTTCCATTCCCTGCTGCAATATACTCTGATTGTATAGCCATCGAGGAACGTGCTACCCACATGTTCTCCAACAAAGTGGTAGCATATGACCAAGATGCAATGTATGGGATTCACCATTGGCCAGAACGCCGAAGAATCTACTACAAAAGCTGCTTGGTCCAGAAGTCTCAACATGCAGTGTTCAGTACTAAAAGTATCGTGGCCATCCAACATGTTGGTCTATCATCTAAATGGGACTACACTTTTCTCAAGAAGATTGTGGTCAAAAGACAAGACGAAAGGGACTATGCTTTCTCTGAAGCTGACTTTGAGAATTTGAACATCAACGATATTGAAGACACGTATCTTGCCAAAGTTCAAGGTCGCATGAGACAATTTCCAACTGAAGTACAACGTGAATTCATCAAGTCATTGCTCATCTTCATCAGACGCATAGTCATCAAAGAACGTGTTGAAGATCTTCAGCTTGCCGTTGAATCATATCAGAAACGTGTCAACCTCACTCCTCCAACGCTTGATCTTCCCGACATCAATCAGCTAACTCAATATACGCTCATCAGCAAACCATTCGGAGTTGTTTACCACAGTGAACTTCAAAGAAACTGCTTAATGGCGTGTAGTGAACTTCAGAAATTCGGGGATCATACCTTGAAGCGAGTTAGGGATGGATTGGCGTACAGGTTGAAGGATATACACCTGAAAATTGGGTCTTCTAAGCGCTGGAATTCTCAGGAAAGGAGAGATGTGAGAAGGATCATCACCATGATTGATGAACGGTTGTTCAGAAGGGATCAGTTCAGAACGTTGGAAAGTTTTGTTGGTGGTCGACCCAGGATCAACATCACTGGCTATCAACGCCCTGTTCGTACTCCTGGGAACGTCACTGCACTTCCTGGTACCCCTTGAATTGTTTCCTTCATATAATTTTGGATGTGTGATTATATATGTACATGGCTTGTGCACACATAACAGTGTACAACCCGTAATGGTCAAGAAAGGACCCTGTGGTACGCCTCAGTGCCACAATCCTTATAAACGGAGCGAAAGCTTCTTATTTTTGAGTAAAACCTATCAAACCTTTCATTTTTCAAGGTTTTGCTCAAAAACACAAGTACTTCCCCATATGATTTTTCAAAACCTCAACCGTTTATATTACTAGTTGAGGGGGAGTATTTGATTTAAAAACTTTGTTCACAAATTGTTCATAGTGGTCATCTTCCCGCAACACTCGAAATGGTCATATTTATTCTCAACCATTGAAAAATAACATTTTATATGCCATTTTTGAGGGGGAGAAAATTGTGTGATAAGAAATATGTTGTACAAAATGCAAATGAATCCGTGTACCTCAGACTTAACCAACGAATTGACGGTACTAAACTGTTAGTAACTCGAAAAGACTTGTCCTGGACGGGTAATAATTTCAAGCTAGTTCGCTAGTAATGTAAACGTGTCTCGCAAAGGACTTGTCCAAGTAGAAAGTACCATTCGAGAAACTCTTGATAGACATGAACTCTGACGGGTATGACAACCTTTCGAGGTTTGTCTACACCTTCAAGGTAGTTATTAGAGCTAGTTGTCACCTAAAAGCTGACAATGTAACTCTTTAACTATGCAACGTAACCGTGTCTCGCGGGGGATTGTCTATCTTCAGTGGATCAATTCAAAAAGTGCGCGCTCTTTCCTCACTGTGCATTTAACCATTAAAACTATTAAGCACATGTGGAGGGGGAGTATTTATGCAAAACATCATCTCTCACAGTGGTTCAAACATGTTTTTCATTAACAAACCCTTTGAGAGATATTTTCAGATACAGTGGTTTTAATGGCAAACATAGGTTAGTCATGGAGTTATAAGGTGACTAAGGTTAGGAATAACCGTCCTATGATCCGCCAGAGCCGGAGGGATCTACCCAAGGACACTACCATTAGTTAGTGTTAGAAGTCCTTAGGAATGATTGTAAAAAGGAGAAAATGAGAATCGGAGAAAGAAGGAGTTGAAGAATCAAAAAGAAATGTAAAGTAAAGGGTGAAAAGAAACAGCCCTCCAGATTATTCAACTTAGGGCAGACACCGGGTTCAATTCATATGCTACTGGTTGTCACTTAGTGACACCGGTATTGAAGATTAAAAGTCATCATGGACCCAGTGACGCATGCACTAAACCTTCTTAGCCACTCAAGTTTTTCTCAACAGAAGCTTGTTTCATTCTCACAGGGAACCCTACGTAAACTATTGACTTTCTCTTAGAGATCGCTGGTATTGAAGAAGGAGACCCTCTCCCTAGTCTCCGCTCAGGAAAACCAAAACGCACTATTGAGTCTAGAGCCACGAGATTCATCAAAAGATCTCTTAGGAACACTTGACATTTAGTCACTTGATGATCAACAAATAAGATCATCAGTGGTTCATATCGAGTCCTTCACAGATCTTAGAAATCTGTCGAGAACATTTATGAGAGGTTCACATCTGTGATCCTCAGTGATTGAATGGAAACTCCTGCCAGGGTCTACATCAAACAGCCCTGACTGCAGGTCACTTCGGTAACTCCCCGTGGATTACGCGAAGTGTGTCTCAAACGGTCTACAGTCGTGAGGTGATGCTTCGGTGTACCTCAGCGACTCATCTGAACTGTAGATGTACTTCGGTACATCGCGTTATCTCACTTGTGGGACTCCAGTTCAGGAACGGCCTTTGTAAGAATTAGAGTTGTGTTTTCACACTGTGCTGTTAACACTCTCGAAGTTCAAACTTGTAAGTGCCGGAAACCACTTATTACTAACCGTTTGAAATGTTTTCTTCTTATGGAAGCTCCGGAGCGGAATGATCGTGCTGATTCTTCTCATGCTCACGCCAACATCATCACTAATGGAAGTTCTATTCGAATGCAACACAACAGTCAGAATGATTCTTCATCAATCAAAGAATCTACAAAGTCAAAGACTTACAAAACTTCATCAGTATTGATTTCCAACGTCAAAGAGCGTGCGAGCATGTTGAAGAATGACGTGGAGACACTGGAGCAGCGAAGCAGACCTGAGGCAGACTGATGCAGACAACAACATACTATCACTTTCACCACAAAGAACAATGATCAAAGAACAAAGTTAATGATGACGTCGAAGCATAACTGTTTAAAGATAACTATCTCTCTACACTTGGGAGATTGTTCGAATCAAGGCAATTCCTCTCACAAGAAAAAAGAATGTCAGAAGACGTCACAACTACGATTACATCAACGCCTTCACCGTTTACATTCATATATACTTGAGGGGGAGATTGTTGGAATCACTCCTAAACAGTATTTCAAGTATTTATATTTCATATGTAATAGGTAGCTTTATTATGGCCTTTATGTTTGTTTAAGGTCAAGCTTATGTAGAAGGCCCATAAGCTTAGGCCCAAGCCCAATAAGGAATAGGGAAGGAGAGGGAGTGTTGCCCTTGCTCCTTGCCTATATAAACCATGTAATAACCCTCACTTGAGGGTTGGTTGTTCAAGTTCTTTTCTTTCACATATGCCTCACGCATAACCGTTTACATTATTGTGTGTGTATGTGTTTGATACTTGTTCAATCGCCTCATCTCTTCTCTTATAACTTGTGTTTGTAAAACTAGTGACCTAACAAGTTTTGATAATGAAAATAAAAAGTTTTTTGAAACTCAAATTGACCCTCCGTTAACTGGCATCAGTGCTAGGGTAATTCATTTCGAACAAGCGTTTTTGAAAGAAACAGTTGACTTTGTCAAGGACCATAAATCCCTGGTAAAGCAAGCTAATGAATGTTTTGAACACATCAAAGTTTTGGAAAATTTGAATGATTCTCTCTTCGAAGATGTTATGACTACCGATATCATGTCCATTATCTTACAAACATATTCTGTTGAAGATCATGAAAGACTCCAGTCTGAGACCTCCGCAATTGTTTCAAAATATGAAAAAGCTCTTGAAAAACTTGAAAAAGAAAACGTGTCCTATTTTAAACAACTTGATCGAAAATCTGAGGAATGCAAGTATGACAAACTGTCATATGAGCGTGCCTACAAGGACATGCAAGAGCAAAATGATCTTTTGAGGGCTCAGCTGGACAGTCTAAAAGAAAAGGCAGTGGATACTAAGATTGCAAAACCATTGTCTGAGGAGAAGGAAAATGTTCCAAAACAGGTTTTCAAACCAAAAATGTCTATTTTCATGCCTCCTCCAAAAGTTAATGAGAAAAGAGATTTGTCAAAACCAGTCACTCCACCTGCCTTGCAAAAGCAAAATGAAAAGATTGTTGAAAAAGGAAAAGCAGTTGCTGAAACACCAAAAGTAATTACACCTGGCATTTCTAGGAATAGCACACGAAATGTGACCAAAAATCCAGTTAAAGAATCTGTTGGTTCTAACGACATGGTTCAAAATCACTATCTAGAAGAAGCTAGGAAAAAGGCACAGACTCGAAAAGACAGAATTTTAGGTACAACACCTAGTGTGATGAATTCTACAAGATTTCAAGGCACTGCTAGTAGTAGTAAACCATTACCTAGGTACACTCATCAGAAAACTAGGGATTGGCTTGCATCTAAAAGTAGTTGCGAAAAAGAAAATGCTATGCACATAGGAAACAACACTAGAAATTCCGAGTCTTTTTCGAACAAGAAAAAATTTCCAAAAGATTGTAGTGACAAAGTTAAAGTTGCTGTTTTAAATAAGAATGTGGAATTTGTCTGTCCTACATGTCAAAAATGTGTCTTTTCAGCTAATCACGATGCATGTCTTTCAAAATATCTCAAGAAACTAAAATCACATGCTAAGGTTCAATCCACTAAGACACCAAATAGAAACAAACCCGTTGAAAAAATGAACATGGAAAGGAAACCTAATAGGTGGATCTCTTCAGGACGTAGTTTCTCTAAAACTGAGTCTTCCGCTGCATCTGAAAAGAAAACAACTCCTAGATCTTACCTTAGGTGGAAACCCACGGGAAAAGTTTTCAACAAAGTAGGTCTTAGATGGATTCCCGCAGGAAAGATTTCTAATACTTGCACCAACACAGATAATAGTGACAATCATCAGGATAAGGAAGTAGAAACCACTACAACCGTTGATAGTGATCACCCTCGCCGTGAGGAAACATATACTTCAAACACTGTTATTTGTGAAAATTCTTCTTCTGTGGATGCAGGTACTTGTAAAAGTGTTGAAGGTTCATACACCCCATGTGGTAAAGAAGAACTTTACGCCGATATCGCATGTGGAAATCCTTTTCTTATTCCACTTTTAACTCCACTTTTACTTGTCCCAACTTAATTTCTCTTTCTTCAAATCTTCTATGTAAATATTTTTGAAAAACCAAATACAAAATTTGAAAAACCATCAAAAGCAAAACACAAAAATAGAAACTTTCAAAAATACAATAACATTATAAAATTTTTCAAAATCCAAAAATATTCTTCTCACGACATGTCTCTCGTATAATCGATATTCTGTACGTTTCTAGAAATGTCATTCAACAATGACACGGGTATGTACAGATGCTTGAGCGAGAGTTTTTTTAATGTTTTTCAAAACATGTCGTTTCTCAAAACTTCTTAAACTATGGCTTTCGTATACTTCGGTACGAAACCCGGACTTCAAAATATTGGCTTCTGGACACATTAGTTCAGGACCCGCGCTTCAAAGAATGGAAAGTGCTTAACCAAAACAAAGCTTTTAAATATTTTTCAAGCACTATTCCTAAAAACACAATGGCTTGTAAGTATTTCCGCTTGCAACCCGATCTTTAAAGAAAGGAAAGTGCTACGCAAAATCGATTTTCATAAATATCGAGCACTTATCCTAAAACAAATGAAGATATTTCTTCTTCAATATCTTCAAAAGATTTTAAAATCTTCATCTTGCGTACCATTGATTCGAAATTTTTCAAAATCTCTCACATTTGGTACCAAGATAACTCCCTCTAAACCCTTAATTGATTCTAAATTTTCTGTATGAAAAATATGCTTTCGTTAAGGGGGAGTATAAATCTAAAATTGTTCCAAAAATTCATGCTAAATGATAAGGTTTTAAAAGGTACCATTTTGAGGGGTCGTTTTAGCCCTTATTTGATCACTTTTGTATCCATTATTGCTTAATATCGTTCCTTTTCACTTTTTAGGTCTCTTGAAGGCAAAATGCTGGAATGGCACTTATTTGGACGAAAAGGCGCGAATATACGAAGAAAATGGCCAAAGTCAGAATCGAGACACTCAAAGCCGCTGAAAACAAAAGGCGAAGGCGTCACTGCTTAACTGCGACGCCGTCGGAGGAATCTGTGACGGCTCAGAAGAGAAAATTGCTAGTTTTAAAGGACGGCTTCGGGCTTTAAAAGAGTAGACCGTAGCAACTCAGATGGCCTAGATGCGACCCAGACGACGTCAGAAGCTGAAGAGGACGACGTCACAGACATAAGGTGACGCCGTCGCAAGGTTAACGTGGCCAAGACGAAACCCTAATGACGGCGACACGACGGCGTCACAAAACATAAGGTGACGCCGTCGCATTTGTAATATTATATATAGAATCCGAATTTTTCAGTTTTAAGAGAGTCTTTTTGGGAGTAAAAAACTAAAACCGAACCAAGGGTGTCTTGTACAGTATTTTAGGGTTCCAAACCCTATCTTACATCAAGATAAGTCTTTACTTCATCAATTCAATTATGTCTTTGATTATTTGTGTGTATGCTTGCATGTTCTCCATGTCCGGCTAATTTATTTGTGTGTTTGCTTAGGGAGTATGAAACTTAATTATTGAATATTGATTGGTTGTTTCTTATCTTAGTTGATTAATGATCTAGTAATGCGATAGGTCATTCGTTGTGTACTTAATGCTTGATTCATCTTTGTGAACCTTAGAATATAATTACCTGAGTAGTTGTAGGCTAAACCATCCAAAGAGTGCCTTAGAGTAAGAGTTTATTATCCCTAGTGGGTTTTGTAGACGAGACCCTTTGGTAAGTTCAAAGAGTTAGGGAGAAACGCATACCCTACGACTTTAGACACACAACGCAACTAAGAATAAGGACGTGACAATTCAACCATCAATAGGAGATAATTTAGGAGTAGTAAAACCTAAGTAAAAACATCTTTAAACTATCATATGAGCACACATTAATTAGACATAGACTACCACCACCTTAGTTTAGATAATTAGATAATAGTAGAGTAATCGGTAGAAATACCAACCCCCCAAATCCAATACCCGAGATTCGTACCTTTCAATTTCCTAAAAAAACATAAAAAAGATAAAAAATAATCTTCCTCAACCTCAACCTTAGCGTAGTAACTTCTCACTAGCATTCCTATTCCCCTAGAGAATGATATCAATACCCGTGGCTTACCCTAATACTACACTAAAACGATTAGGTGCACTGCCTAGGGTGTTGAAAAACTTGCTCGACGAAAAGGAAGTTCCTTTGACCCCGAACGACGCGTGTAGCTTTATCAAGTTTTTGGCGCCGCTGCCGGGGAATAGAATAGCTAGTTAGTAGTCCACCTCGTTTAGGTTTCTTTGCTTGATTCCTATCATGTAACTTTTTTTTTTTATCATTTTTAGCTTCCTCATAGTCTATCCCCCTTCTTCGTGACCTTTGTTCGTAACACCCATCACTTTTCATCATGGAAGGTGATAACCAACCACCACTCATCAACCCACCACCTAATGACCCGCCAAGAGCCCGTAATCTTGGTGAATACTCAAGACCAAGCCACCTAGGCTATAGGAACACCATTGAGCTTCCCGACCAAGCCCAAACTACGGCCCTGCGATCCGACACCATCAGGTTGGTGCAAAACGGATGTGCATTCCATGGACTTCGTTCCGAAGATCCAAATCAGCATCTGAGGGATTTCCTCAAAATTTTCGATTCCATCGACCTTGATGCTACTACTCGGGAGACCACGCGCCTGCGTCTCTTCCAATTCTCTCTACGGGACCAAGCTAGTAATTGGCTTGAGCGACTTCCCGCCGGCTCCATCTCAAGTTGGGATGATTTTACCTCTCGATTCCTTGCTCAATTTTTCCCATCGGGGAGAACCACTAAGCTCAGGAATGACATCTTGATGTTCCAACAACGTTAGGGTGAATCTCTCTACGAAGCATGGACCCGATTCAAGGACTTACTTCATAAAGTCTCTCATCACGGCATTGATCTTTGGCTCCAAGTCCAAATCTTTTATGATCATGTCAACTTCCCCACTAAGCGATCTATTGACCAAGCTGCCGGTGGAAAACTTAGTGATCTCACCGCGGAAGAATCATGGGGTATAATAGAGGACCTTACCCTCTACGACAACGAAGGTTGGGATGACCCCCGTGAGCTACCTAAAACCGTCAAGGCAATCTCCTTGCCTTCCATCGACTCATAACCTTCCGACCGTAGGATGATCGAACTTGAAGATCAAGTTAAATTCCTCATGAGCTCCTACAAAAATCCTAAGTCCTCACGTCAAGTGAATAAAATCACTCTACCTTGTAAGTTATGCAGTGGTCCCTATGACACTCATGATTGCACAAGACTCCCCGAACAAGCTTTTGCGGACTACGCCTCCATGCGTACCGACAGAGCGGGAGAGAAGTGGTACACTTTCAAGCCCAAACAGAACAACTTAGGAAACTCGTACAACCCCTCATGGAGAAATCACCCTAACCTTAAGTGGAACCAAAACTCAAGCACACCCCAAAGCTCATCTAGTTCACCCACTAGGATCAATTCTCTTAATACCGAGAACCCCACTAATCTTGAGGGAATTGCATCTAGATTTTTGTCATCCCAAGAGACTCGATTGAATAAGCTTGAAGCCGATTTTAAGCAAAAACAAAGCGAGATGACAAACAAGCTTGATGCCCTCTTAAAAGCCTTCAATGAACGGGAAGTTGGAGCACTCCCAAGTGATACCTTTAAGAACCCAAAAGTGAATTCGATTGCGTCGACTTCATGTTCTAGTTCACCATGGGAGAATGCACATCCATGCCCTTCACACCCAACGGTTCACTCGGTAAATGCTATCAAAAAGGGTTCCAAGTCATCCAAGAGGTACCAAAGCCCGGCACCATTGGTAGAACCTACTCTTGAGAAACCCGTCAGCCAAGAATCCAATCCTAGTTTAGAGGAGGAGTACAAGGAACTCCATCAAGAAAAACCGATTCTTGAGGTCTTAGCTCATGCACCTTATTATAATGCTTTGAAAGAAAAATATGAATTAGAACTTAGGCTTGGAAAACATGGGTCCGCTTTTGTGCGAAACAACTTACCTAAGAAGTTAGACGATCCCGGGCTATTCACTCTTCCGTATAGGCTTGGAACTTCCAAACCACTCGACGCTCTAGCCGACTTAGGATCATGCATCAATCTTGTTCCGTTGTCCCTCCATAGAAGCCTTAACTTAGGTAAAATAGAACCAACGGAAACCATCTTAGGTCTAGCGGACAGTAGTTGATTGTTGCTAAACCGTCAAGTTTAATCACACAAGCTAGCCACTTGTGAATGGCTAACCGTAAGAAACTCAAAACAGTTCAAACACCAAATGCAATTTAGATCAGAGGAATATAGGGGATTCCTGGGTCGTTAAATCCCACGGAGGATGAATTGGTGTTAAACAACTTCAGATGTCGAATAATCACTAAGGATAGTGATCAGAAAGGATTTTGAGATATTTATACCTAAAGAAAAGATTTATAAATTACAGGGGCTTAAATGTAAATTAAAGAAAATTAAAAAGTTAAAATATATTAAATAAACGCTATCACTATTTTTAAAATGATGAACGTTTAAAACCTAAAACGTACGTTTAAATAAAATTACGTAAACGTACAAAATAAAACGTGAGTTTTAAGAAATAAAAGGCCTACAAATATAAAAATGACATTTTTATAATCCTAATAATAAAAGAAAATTATTAGAAAAAGAAAATTATTTTTAAAACTATTTATTTAATTATTATTAATTAAAAACTATTTATTAAGTATTTAAAATGCACTAAAATACAAGAAAATAAAAAATTAACCTAGAAAAATGAAATTATAACTTAGAAAAATCTAAAATATGATAAAACTTATTTTAAAACTGAAAATATATTTATTACACTTTTTATGTATTTATTATTAATTAAAAACTAATTTAAACTAATTAAAATGCTAGAAAATACTATTTAAACCAAGAAAATTATGGAAAAAATACTTTTTATGACTTTTATATTTATCTTAATCTAGGAAAATTGAAAACATATTTTTTTAAGCTTTTTCTGATTTATTAGTATTAAAAGCTATTTAAAAAGGATTAAAAACTATTTAAAATAAAGAAAAATAGCAAACAGTGGCAGAAAAATATGAAAAATTCAGGAAAATACTAAAATATTATTCTTAATCTATGAAAAATATAAAAACATATGCTTATGTGGAGGAAAATGCAACTGCAGTGTAACTGCTTATTAATAAGCAATTCAAAATAAGCCAAAGTCCACAAATGGACACCAAATGAACACAGAAGCTAGGTTATGCTATATTAAGTCTATCTAGACTATTTAACAGTACTATAGATCAATAAAGAAGCTTAAATTGGATTTGAGCTTATTGGACTATATAAGCAAAACAGTGATTAGGTGGCTACTTTAAGCTATTGCATAAGCCAATCTAATAAGCTAAAGGGAAAAACATAAGTTGGGACTTAAAGTAGACCTGGCTAACTACACAAGAACCAAAAATCAGCTCCTCACAAGCTTGAATGAAGCTTGTGAACAAGCTGCAATATGCCTGTGCACACTCAGTGTATGCTGAGTGTGTGCACAGGGCATATCATGGCTTATTGGAAGCGGATAAAAAGCTTATTGGAGCTTGATAAAAGGAAAACAAAACTGATAATATTAAACTAGACCTACTGATCTTGCAAATCCCAAAGTTTCATAGATTTTGATGAAGAAATGAACCAATGAGACTTCAACAAAGTTTTGTAAAAACTGGACTTTCCAAATTTTGACTTTTATAGACAGAAATGGAATTTTGACTTTTATGAGATTTGATTTGATTCTATGAACTGAACATGTTATAATAAGCTATGATAAGATGATTTTAAGCTAAAGTATCAAGATATTAACTACTATGATGAAATATGTATTCTAAAATCTTAACAGATAACAATTAAGTTGAGATTAAAACTAATGTTGACTTTCTGTTTAATAAGTACTGGTTTTTCTTGTTTGACTGAGCTAATATATCCTATTGAGACATGCCACAAACAAGAACAAAGGCTATAATACTTTCTAATACAGTTTACCAAGTTAAAACAAACACTCCTTTACAAGGCTGTTATGAAGCTTTTCAAAGGATCTCACAGATGCAGTCCATGCATTTGATTCATAACCATATATTATCCTATACTAAAGCTAAATACACATTAAACAACATCAATAACAACATAGAACTCAAAGATAACAATCAAGCTATTTTAACTGTTAAATTAAAATTCTTACTAACTACAAATTAAAGAAAATAAGCAACTAATTTCAATGTAGGAATCTACTTAATTATGACTTAGAAACATTAAAACATAGAGATTAAAGCTTATAAACTACTTACACAGTAAAATGCAAATATACTTATGAAAGCTTACAACTGTTTTTCAGCAAAAGATCATGAATTAGTGACTAATACCACTCCTAACAGCTTTCCTCAAAGCTTCTAACCCAGGATAAATCCACAGATGACCTTGTTTCAGCCCTTTGCATCTTCTCCAAAGATTTTTGAATTTTTAACTATTTTCTAGTATTTTTGGTGATTTTTGAGTCTTTGCTTCTAAACTGAATTTTAAGACTTCTGAAAGCTTATAAGAGCTTTAGATAAATCTTATATGAGCTTTTGAGTCCTGAATAACAATTAAAAACAACATTCGACTTAATTGAGATTTTTGAATTTGAAATTGCAAAATCTGAATTCTTGCACAAATACTGAAATTGAAACTGAAAATATGTCTTTATTACACTGAAATAAGATTACAAAGCATTTTAAGGCTTAAACATAAACTGGAAACTTAAATTATTTAAAAACGAGATAAGCTAAATTAAACTACACTAAGCTACTCTACTCTCCTCTTTCTCTCAGCTTCTTTCTTGATTTATAATGATCTATGTCGACCTCTGAATCTTTCCCACCCCTTCTCATCCCTTGGATCACTAGAAATCATCAAAACCATACATGTGGAGTTTTTGGCGGGAAAAGTCTAAATAGCAGGTTTATGCATTAAATGAGGTTTTGGGAGGTTGTGGAGGTGGAAAGGGTGATGGTGAAAGGTTAGCAGCTGGAAAGGTGGTGAGAGGTGGACAGGTGGGGATGAAAACCACTGGTTTTGGTTTAACCAGTGTGGGGGAGAAGGAGGAACAGTAGACGCGGTTTTTATTTCACTTAAATTTTTGGGCCGGGTTGTGTATTGGGCCAGCAGCTGGGTTTGGTTTAATATATAAGTGGTCCGTTTGGTTTGAGTTAACAACAAGGACCATTTGTGTAATTTCTGCAAAGTTAAGGACTGAACCTGCCAAAGTTATTCCAAGGGTGAATTTTTGCCAAGCTTCAATAGTATAAGGACCTCAATTGATAATTTCCATTTTTACCCTTCCAGGGACTAAATCTGCCAAACTTGAAACTAGAGGGACCAAAAATGTAATTTCTCCAAAGTTTATTATAAGGACCATTCTTGTCATTTATAAATAGTACAAGGTTAATATTTGATAATTTTCACTTTTTAATTTAACCAAGGACTAAATTTGACAATTTTCAAAGTTCAAGGACTAAAGTTGTCATTTTGTAAATTTTAAACTTTAAAAGGTTTATTTTGACAACTTTTGAATCCCATGGACCTTAAATGACATTTTACAAGTTTTTGAATTACCAGGGACTAGTTTTGACAACTTTTGTAACTTGGGGGACTAAAACTGCCAATTATGCAAACTTGATACGTTTTTCACCAGATTTTGATGTTTTTGCATTTAAAACACATAAAACACTTATTTGTGATATTTTCATCATTTTGATGCGTTTCTGAGTGTTTTCAGATGTTTTTGCAGTCTAGATAGTACAAAAATGATGAGTATTTGCACACTCATCAGTAGTGTGGCACGTCCGGTGGGAATAATAAAGGACATGGTAGTACACGTAGGAGAGTTGACTATTTTGGCCGACTTTCATGTGCTAGACATGAATAAGGACCCGACATGCCCATTACTAGTTGGAAGAGGATTTTTAGCTACCGCTAGTGCCATCATCGACTGTAAGATGTCCAAAATAGTGGTAGGAGAGGGGAATGCTAGATCAGTTTACGATGTCAAAAAGCATACATACTACAAGGATGAGGAAATCCCACAAGAGATTAGGTTGTATAGAGAGCCTTCTAGATATGGACCTTGGATTGATAAGAACCTCATAGGCCCCCAAAGACCTTTTTACTTAGATAAAGCATTCACTAGTAAAGCAACTTTCCAAGAAACAGAAATGGCTAGGGACATGGAAGTGAACCCGTTCGAGGACGCCTTAGTATTTAGGAAGATGACCGAGTTCCTAGGAAGCTTGCCCGCTAACCTTGTCATGAATAAGTGGAAAGTTGAGGAATCTAAACACAAATGGGATTGGGATAGACCACCTAGTGATGGTGATGGAGAGTGGCACATTAGGATACAAATCTATGATCCCGATGGTGAGAAGTTTGAAAAGACATATTTAACCGAACGTACTACTAGGAACTTGAATGATAAGTTTGATCCTTACGACATTGTTGAGGATAGACTTACTTATATCGGTACGTAGGGGCACGACTACGAGTCTAGCTACAAGACTCTTAAATAAAGAAAAGCGCTTCGTGGGAGGCAACCCATGCTTAATTGTTTGCTTGTTAGTGTCATATATCTTTTATTAATTGTTTATCCTCATGTTTAAATTTGTAAAAATGCTTTATTTTGTTTTTAACCTCGTCTTAATTGCATATAAAGGTATTTTACATAAGGGATAAGTGTAGGGAGGATTACACACGTTTTCAAAAGAAACGTAAACATGAGAATAACAATTAACTAAAAGATATATATGTTTGTTTGTTCGAGTCAAATGCTTGTATCGAGTCATAATGGATGTTTTTGCAGAAATTTTTCCAGATTCTAAAGTTGTAAATTTTCCAGAATTTTTTCCAGAAAATCGCAGACCAGTTTTTGTCAAGATAACCTGACGGCGTCAGGATTGCAACCTGATGGCGTCAGGAAGGAGTAAAAACATCATATCACTTTTTCTCGTTTTCTGAGCTACTTATAAATTTTTGAAATTTTCCAGGTCTTAATTTTCTTAGAAATTCTGTAAACATCCATTCCACAAGCATTATATCCTAGTTTAAATCGAGTCTTATATATATTATTACCGCCGATTTTACGCGAAGGTTTCGTTTGTTTTCTTCAAGTGTGCAGGTTTAGTTTGTCAAGAAGAAGTTACACAAGATTGGAAGGAGCTTTTCACGAAATAATTCTTCTTGGAAAGGATTTAACCACCACTTTACACGGATCCTACCGAGCTAATCAGGGGAGTACTAGTTTCTTTCGTTTTTCATTACCTTCCATTATCATAACTTTGATACTTTCGGGGAACATTGGGGACAATGTTCAGTTTAAGTGTAGGGAGGGAAAATAAAACGGGAACTTTGAAACTATGCTTATCCTTGATTATTTGCTTTGTCCAATTGTGATTGTGTAATAAACCATCAGAAAATGTCGGTTAGGGTAATTTTGGCACCAAATTTAAAATTTTTCATGACATATAGGAGTGGGCCATTAGTCTTAACAAAAGCGTCTCACGGATAGGAAGTTGCATGACTAGCACAAAAACCCTTTACCACCCAAATTCCACCCAAAATGTGAGGATCGCCCTTAGATTAGTAGGAATTAAAGCATTCATCTTCAATGCTTAGAGTGTCAACCGGTAGTATATTAGATTCTAGAACTTGTTTTGTGATGCATTCCGAGATCGCAAGTGAGACTACACTTGTGTAGTTAGGAATAACTAAATGATAAGAGGCATTAGGATAACCCTTGTTTGATACCCATAATATAATTACTTCTTCCACATCGGTTGAGTAATTCCCCCACACCCTTTGCGTTGTACTCATCTTTAGTACACGATACCCCTAGTTAACCCCTCAGAGCCTATCCTTTTCGCGGTTCTCGTGATGTTTCGGTTTTTTCCAGAATATCAATGAAGAGCATTGTTTACACCCCACCCCTAAATATACACCCAAATCGCCTTAGCCTACCCCTTTTTCACTCACTTTTAGTGCATTATTGTTATCACCTTAAACCCTTAGTTCAATTATTTGGTTGCTTGCATGAGTTGCTAAGTCGAGTCATATCCTTTGTATACAGTTTTGGGACGATTGGGATTCATGGGAAAAGTTAAAGTTTATGAAATGACGAGAAGGGAACGTTAAATTCAAATTCCCTTTGTTTGCGTAATAATGTACCCCAAGTGTTTTGATCTTTTCAATTCGGGTCAAATTAGTGTTAGAGTAATAAAAACTCAAGTGTAGGGATGTGCCTATAAATCCCTATCATTTTGATGTTACCGTAGAGGATGGTAGAGTAAAAGTGTATTGAAAAAAAAATAGAAAAAAAGAAAAAGAAAAAAATAGAGTGTTAAAAAAAAAAAAAAAAAAAAAAAAAAAAAAAAAAAAAAAAAAAACATACGGGCTACCATCCTACATCTATCATTTAAATTTATGTTTGTTTATTTCCGTTACCTAGAGTTTTAGAGTGTCAAGTCTTGGCTTAGCAACGCCATTCTTCGTATGCATTTAACATAGAGATTTTTGACTTTCCACCACAAAATAGCCTATCCCACCAAACCCTTGTTTCCCTACCGTAAGCCTAACGTTACAACCCTTTAAAAGACCTCTTTGATAGTCTTTCCTAGGTGCTTACGCCAAAGAGATGAAGGTTTGATCTATTCTCAAGCCTATGGTAATCTATGTACTAGGACCGGTTAATGAGTGTTTATCTTCCTTTTCCTATTTCTTATATTTCATATATACACCCGAGAGAGATGTGAGTATCCAAACACCCCATGTGAGGTGCTAGTATGTAATTTCCGTGCTTGTTATGACTTTTGCGGGGCTTATATGTGTTGTGGACCGTTTTGAATCAATGCTTCATGACCCCTAACTTATAAATTAATTGGCTAAAAGCACATTTGCTTGAGGACAAGCAAATAACAAGTGTAGGGATATTTGATAAGGTTTTAAAAGTTACCATTTTGAGGGGTCGTTTTAGCCCTTATTTGATCACTTTTGTATCCGTTATTGCTTAATATCGTTCCTTTTCACTTTTTAGGTCTCTTGAAGGCAAAATGCTAGAATGGCACTTATTTGGATGAAAAGGCGCGAATATACGAAGAAAATGGCCAAAGTCAGAATCGAGACACTCAAAGCCGCTGAAAACAGAAGGCGACGGCGTCACTGCTTAACTGCGACACCGTCGGAGGAATCTGTGACGGCTAAGAAGAGAAAATTGCTAGTTTTGAAGGACGGCATCGAGCTTTAAAAGAGTAGACCGTCGCAACTCAGACGGCCTAGATGCGACCCAGACGACGTCAGAAGCTGAAGAGGACGGCGTCACAGACATAAGGTGACGCCGTCGCAAGGTTAACGTGGCCAAGACGAAACCCTAATGATGGCGACACGACGGCGTCACAAAACATAAGGTGACGCCGTCGCATTTGTAATATTATATATAGAATCCGAATTTTTCAGTTTCAAGAGAGTCTTTTTGGGAGTAAAAAACTAAAACCGAACCAAGGGTGTCTTGTACAGTATTTTAGGGTTCTAAACCCTATCTTACATCAAGATAAGTCTTTACTTCATCAATTCAATTATGTCTTTGATTATTTGTGTGTATGCTTGCATGTTCTCCATGTCCGGCTAATTTATTTGTGTGTTTGCTTAGGGAGTATGAAACTTAATTATTGAATATTGATTGGTTGTTTCTTATCTTAGTTGATTAATGATCTAGTAATGCGATAGGTCATTCGTTGTGTACTTAATGCTTGATTCATCTTTGTGAACCTTAGAATATAATTACCTGAGTAGTTGTAGGCTAAACCATCCAAAGAGTGCCTTAGAGTAAGAGTTTATTATCCCTAGTGGGTTTTGTAGACGAGACCCTTTGGTAAGTTCAAAGAGTTAGGGAGAAATGCATACCCTACGACTTTAGACACACAACGCAACTAAGAATAAGGACGTGACAATTCAACCATCAATAGGAGATAATTAAGGAGTAGTAAAACCTAAGTAAACACATCTTTAAACTATCATACGAGCACACATTAATTAGACATAGACTACCACCACCTTAGTTTAGATAATTAGATAATAGTAGAGTAATCGGTAGAAATACCAACCCCCCAAATCCAATACCCGAGATTCGTACCTTTCAATTTCCTAAAAAAACATAAAAAAGATAAAAAATAATCTTCCTCAACCTCAACCTTATCGTAGTAACTTCTCACTAGCATTCCTATTCCCCTAGAGAACGATATCAATACCCGTGGCTTACCCTAATACTACACTACAACGATTAGGTGCACTGCCTAGGGTGTTGAAAAACTTGCTCGACGAAAAGGAAGTTCCTTTGACCCCGAACGACGCGTGTAGCATTATCACTAAATCAGTTTCTCTCCAAATGCTTTCCGAAAAACATATCTTTTAATCATTTTGTTTCAAAAACATCATGGATATGCTATTTTTGAGGGGGAGAAATGTGATTAAAAGGTGATCAAAAATGTTTTATGATCGGTGTTTGAATCTTAAAATGAGCTCGACTCAGACGGAACCAATGAATTGACGATAATATAAAGTCAGTACTCGAAAAGACTTGTTCCTGGACGGGTAATAATTTCAAGCTGGTCTAACCAGTGATGTAAGCGTGTCTCGAATAGGACTTGTCTAAGTAGAATGTACCATTTCGAGAAACTTTCTTTGGACTTAACCAGGCCGGGTAATAATTTCAAGCTAGTTCACTAGTGATGTAAACGTGTCTCGAATCGGTCTTGTCTATTGAAAGTCGATCAATTTAAAAGTGCAAACTCTACCCTCTCTGTGCAGATTTCTGTTAAAACAATATAAGCACATGTGAAGGGGGAGTGTTCCTGAAAATGCAAAACTCTCAAAGTGTTAACAAAGCATGTTTAATAATCATAAACACTTTGAGAGACTTTCAAGAAAAATGGTTTTATGGTGACAATAGGACAGTTATGGAGTTATAAGGTGACTAAGGATAGGAAATTCGTCCTATGATCCGCCAGAGCCGGAGGGATCTACCCAAGGACATCACAAATAGGTAGTATTAGAAGTCCTTAGGTATGATTGAAACAAGGAGTAATGTGAGAAAGGAGAAAGAAGGGGTTGAAGAATTAAAAAGAAATGTAATGAGAAAGGGTGAAAAGAAATAGCCCTCCATATTCAACCTTTGGGCAGAAACCGGGTTCAATTCATCTGCTACTGGTTGTCACTAAGTTGACACTGGTATTGAAGACAAAGACGTCATAGACCCAGTGACGCACTGCACTAAACCTTCTAGCCACTCAATTCCTCTCAAAAGGATTTGTTTCATTCTCACTGGGAACCCTGCATAATCTATCGACTTTCTCTTAGAGATCGTTGATATTGAAGAAGGAGACCCTCTCCCTAGTCTCTAGTTAGGAAAACCAAAATGCACTAATTGAGTCTAGAGCCACGAGATTCATCAAAAGATCTCATAGGAACACATGACATGACATCGCTTGTTGTTCTTCAATAAGGACACAAGTGATATATTTTAGAGTCCTACGCAGATCTTAGCAATCTGCCAGAACATTTATGAGAAGTTTCACATCTGTGATCTTCAATGATTGAATGGAAATTCCTGCCAGGGTCAACATCAAGCAGCCCTGACAGCAGGTTACTTCGGTAATTCTTGTGGATTACGCTTAGTGTGTCTCAAATGGTCTACAGTCGTGAAGTGATGCTTCGGTGTACTTCAGCGACTCATCTGAACTGTAGATGTACTTCGGTATATTGCGTTATCTCACTTGTGGGACTCCAGTTCAGGAACGGCCCTCGTGAGAATTAGAGACGTGTTTTCACACTATGCTGTTAACACCCTCGAAATTCAAACTTATAAGTGCCGGAATTCGCTTATTACTAACATGTTTTTATGTTTTCTTCTTATGGAAGCTCCAGAGCGGATTGATCATGCAGATACCCCACATGCTCATACCAACATCACATGAAAGTTCTCATCAATATCAAAGGCAACACAAAGTGAAAGATGATTCTTCGTCAATGACAAAGAATCTACAAAGTTTAAAGACTAGAGAACTTCTCAAAGATCAAAGTCAAATAGAAGTGTGAGCATGGTGGAGAAAGACGTGGAGACACCTAACCAACGAAGTTGACAACGGCAGACAACCACATTGACTGATCACAAAGCATGAAGGAACAAAGAATCAAGACTATTCTATATCTACACGCAAAGTTCAAGCTCAAGGAAAGTAAAGATCTTATCAAGTGGAGCATCTTTTGAATGACCACCCCTTAGGGGGAGATTGTTAGCCTTAATAGTTTTTATTAGAAGTGATGGTCATTCACGTTTAGGAACTTTGTAACGTGTGATAGATATCGTGATAGAATAGTCAACGGGCTCGTGGATTGGACTAAGCTAAATGGGTACTAGTTATGTTAAGCTTGCCTTTTATCCAATCCAACCCATGTCCAACCCACGAAGCCCATAGAAAGCCTTTTAGGGCATCAAGTAACTTGTACTATATAAACCCCTCAAAGTCTCATTTGAGGGGTGTGCTTGAGTGTGTGTGTGTGTGTTTTTCCTTGAAGCAATATACAACTTATTGTTTTCATCTTCTTTCCTTTATCTCTCTAAATACATACACGATCTATCATTCAAGTCACCACGTTCTTATTCTTTCTTCTTTACGCATATCATCAGTTTATGTTTAACGTGATATAAGTGTTGGGTTTGTGATAAGGTTGTTAAAAGGGATTCACACTAATACATTTTTTTTATCACAGACTATTTTTAACATGTTTCAACCCGGAGGCATTACCCAAACCCACCCATATTGTTGGTATGTACCAGTCTGTTAAACCCGCACCAAGCAAATGGTAGGTTTCAGCCTCAACCATAGCAATTTTCCAGTTCGAAACATAAGATGCTGTATGATTTAGACTAAAAGAATCATCACATGGTTCATGGGTACACAATATGCAATTCTTCTAGACTTTTGCAACACAATGGTAAAAATTTATGATCATATAAGTTCTAAAGTTTGACATGATTATCAATAACCATAATATTTCTTAACAAAAAAGCTACAGGCCCGCCCGTTGGGCGGCTAGCTTTAAAAATTTTTGTAGATAAAATTAGTAATATAGTTTTAAAGATATCGTTAAACTTAATATAATGTTTGACAAAAAAATAATAATAAATTTATGTGAGTCATAATCGTAAAAGAAAAAAATACATATCAATTATAGTTGGGCATAATGGAAACTAACAAATATACTTATAATCTATAAAAAAGCTCTTTATACACATCTTGTAGCATTTGTGTAGTTACCATCTTTATCACAACACAACACCTTTAGACCTTGTTTGATTTTTACTCTTGAAACGGCCACATTAAGTTGTCCATGTGAAAAAATCAGCATTCCACAGTAGTGAACAACATTTTGATGTAAAGTTTGGCTAAGGAAAGTGATATCCTATTACAAACTGCCTATTTTGTGAATGCCATACAATTGTGAATAAAATGCGTGTAAGCTCATGAAACCCTTCAATTATAATTAATAAATTAAGATCCTAATTAAATCACACAACACCACCAAAGATCTTATTAGCACATGCACCACATTTAGTATTATCTATCTCTTTCACAACATCATAACATTTTCATCTTCAGTGAGACCACCATTTCCAGTGTCTTTTTTCTAGCTATTAGAAAGTAAAGCATTTGGTCACGTTATAAGATTTATATTTTACTCATGTATGCATATCAATTGCTTCGCTTTTTCCTATATAAGGCATTCTTAATAAGTGAACGAAAATAAATATTGAAAAGCGTAAAACATCATATAGAAAAAAGTGCCACAAAACCAACTTGTCGATTTTATACAAAATATTATGACCAACATGGGCGGGCTAGCTTCATAATAATATTTTACGAATTCTAACCGGACGTAGATAAACAATGAATAATGGCAAATGTCTTAAACACAAAAAATGGAGAAAAAAAAAAGGAAAGTGTTCATGTAATAAAACCTCTATGTACACAACGATGGATGTGGAGTTCTTGTATTCACCATCTTTGCGTAGTTTATGTAGTTATTACAAGCTTCAATTACAATGTTGTTTACCCGGTGTGAGAATACCCAATGTCTTCTTATTCAATGGATCTGCACATATAAAAAGCCTCAATGACAACCTTATTCCAGTTTCACTACATGACTCTCCACCATAGGGATGTATTTCTAAAAGCCAAATGATTCCAGCACATCTATATACATGAATAACCGGCACATCTATTTACAAAAAATTAACAAAATGTTGAGGTGTTCATTTCCACTACAGACAGCATTTGTTATACACTAATGCACATGATAACACATGTTGATCTGATATTTACTTTTGCTGTGTACGTATTATATGTAGGGAAACGGTTACACTTTTATTAATAAAATCTAAATTACAATAAATAAAATTAACAGTAAATAAATAACAGAAAATTAAATACCAACAGAATGTAAGCAGATAAACGATAATTAAATAAAATAATAAGATAGTTAAAAGACTTACTTGATCACCAAATAGAGATCAACAAAGAAGCACTAAAAGTCGAGGCACATGTTTGACACGCTTCCCTTAAAACAGATTCGCCGTCTGTTTCACAGGGTACAACAGCCAAAACAGTAAGTTATACTGTCGGACTTGACTAAACTGCCTAGAATTTCATCTTAAGAGATGTGATGTGGGCCCAAGTGTTGATGAACAGGCCATGATGTTTCTGGAGGCCCAAGATCGTGTGACAAAAGGGGCCTCACTAAAATGGGCATAACTTGGGCTACGGGGCTCCGTTTTAGGCGAATTACCAGTCAAATCGAAGCTTGGAACGAGGAGCACGTGGTGGGAAACTGAAGAACTTTCGAGCCCCGAAAAACTATATTTTATGAGTTATTTGCATTTTAGTGTTTTTTCGGGTTTTTTTGGACTTTGTTTATGTAATAACTTTCAGCCCGTTTGTCTTCTAGGGCCCGTTTCTGTTTTGTAGTCCTATTTAAGACTTCCTTTGTAATGTGGAATAATCAGTTTTATGAAATACCAAAAGTCTATTTTTGGCAGCTTTGCTAAGAATTCCCTATAATCGGCATTCGGGTGAATCAACGATTATTGGTAGGATCGTTCCTGGTATTCGTGTGAATCAACAGGTCCGATTTTTGTTATCTCGTTATTTAGTCTACATCACTTTGTGTTTTTCCCATTTAAGCCGAGAACTAAACCACCCCAAACTAACACCATTCGATCCATTTTTTTAAACCATGCAAAACACATTTTCTTTATCTTTAGCCGACACCATTTAACCAAGTATATATGTACGTACTTACAAGACTCATTTCGCTCGACAAGAAATAAATAAAAATGTGCCCAAGTCGTGTGTAAGATAGGTTAAATCATTTTCAAGCCAATACATTGTTTGTCCATTTTCATTTGACGCAAAACAAGTGTAGACATTATGATTTTATGTAGTCTTTCCTTACCATTTACTGAATCATTATATTTCGTATAAGTGCATACACATGGTGAGGTAATATACGACATAAATCAAATGAAATCACAAGGAAGAGAAGTGAGACGAGATGGTGATAAGAGGTTACCCTTGTAGTGTACGCATGTAGAAGAAACGAGGACTGAAACGAAAACAAACCAACACCACCTTCGTCCTAGCAGATCCCCACGATCAAAACCAACCAACAGCCACACCATGGCCCTTTTGTGCGTGAACTGAGGAAGAACCAATATCAACAAAACAATACCAAGCACTCCTTGTGAGCCCTAGACCCCACGACAGCAGCAATCACTCACGACCAGCAGCAGCCATCCTACGACACTGGCCAAAACAGCCCCACCTTGGCTTAGAAAAAGAAAACCCACGACAGAAATCAAAACCCCACGACTAAGACTCCTTTACGAGTTATGCACGATCACAGCAGCCTTGAGAGATAACCCACGATCACCACACCTCCTTGGAGTATTTTCACAAGCTGAACCATTTACCCAATCAAACCGTAGCATAAACCGAAATGCAAACATGGCAGGTCAACAACAAGCAGATAAGGATACAACGGATAGTCATAGTCCGCGAGATCAACTGAACGTAGTACACATAATAAACAGACAAAACTATCGATTACACAATAGCATGATCACCAGACAATACAGAGGGTCACATAACAGTGAGATCACATATCATCAGATAGAAACAGGTAACTCAGATAACCGCATGTTAATCACATCATAGCAGGATAATCAATGGTCACATAAAACAGGAATAGTATAATCAAATTCAATAAGCATATAATAACCCGGTACGTGAATGGAACGATAATCTGAAGTAACGGAATGAGAGTGTAACAGATCAAAGCAATGGAACATATATATCTTGGTAGTAGAGTGAGTCATATAAGGGTATTGGGTAAAGGACAATCAATTCAGAATATGGTGCAGTGGGGAATCCATAAGGTACAATATAGGTATATCAAAAGTGTAAGGGTTGTCAGAAATCTATCCCGAGCCAACAAAACAAACCATATCAATATTGGCAATAGCAGCCAAGTAACCAATAGTAACCATTGTATTCGGAGGGGTGACCTCGGAATACCAAACCAATATGAGGGGAGACCTCAGTAACCAGTGGAGTAGCTAGCTCCCAAAATGTGAGGGGGTGTATTGCACACACGCACCGCATCACCAAAACAAATCATATCATATCAAATTCAAATCAAATCAAATATAGGATGCATCCATACGCCCCTGCAAAACAATAGTGGCCATACAATATATCTGAAGCGCGCATAATCAATACAAAATAGGGACGGTGTGGAACATCACTCAACCACACTAAAGTCATGCCATTGGTGCATCAATGACACGGACATGGAACCCCCATGCCTAGTTAATGGCTCGGGTATCAACTGACAGGTCAAAGTGTATAGTATAGAGATCAATCAATATCAAAGGTTCAGTGTTAGCAATTCACAAATCAATATCAATAATCCAATATCAATGGTTCAATTATCAAAGGTCCAATAGCAAAGGATCAATATCAAAGGTTCAATAGCAAAGGGTCAATATCAACAGTGTAAGGATTGACCTGGGCTCTGATACTAAACTTGTGTTCTTAGTACATATAAATCATGCACTAATCGTAAGTTATATGCTAAGTTGATATATGATATATATTGATATAAATGAATCGATGGGTATTTGCTAGTCATGGGCCAAACATGTAAGTAACTCGTAAATTTTGGTTAAGTCCCTAGTCGAATCGGGTTTCGAATGCATTAAACGGGTGACATAGAAAGCTCTATATAATGAGTATGGTCATGTCTAAATTCACACTACTGTATGAATCAAATATAAAATAAGGTGATGTGCATGCATGGATTACATAAAGGGTATTAAAAAAAAGAGAAAGGTAAATAAATAATAACAATGTGATGGAATCTGTTTATAAACCTTAGTACAAACTGTTATAATGAGATAGATTAGTATACCATAGATGAATTAATTTAAACCTTATATAAGATTATTAGTTAATACCATGATAGAGAAATAAACACTAAAGTGGGAAAGTATAAGACATCGCTATTGTAATTGGTTATTAACAATAATCAAATACTAGTACGTATAATGACATCACAAAAAAAAGGGTAATTAATTAAACAGTAAATATTGATATCGGTTTTTCCCTAATTCGTATAGATTCATTGAAGAAGACGTAACGTTGTTTCTTTGTGCTTCCTTTTCCGTTTTCTCTCATTTCAATTGCTAAGGTACAGATATTCTATCCCTTTTCAGTAGGGATTTCTCATGACTCTCTGATCCTTCGACTTTATTTCGCTTATGATATTCCATTTGCTATGATCCATTTTGTTATTGACCCTCTGATATTGAACCTTTGATATCAATCCCTTTGCTATTAATCTTTTGATATTGACCATTGCTATTGAACTATTACTATTGAATCTTTGCTTTGCTATTGACCCCTCTGTTATTGCACCACTGTTACTGAACTTCCGTTATTAAACCCATTGCTACTGAACTGTTGCTATTGACCTGTGTTATTGAATCTGAGCTATTGAACCTTTTATATTGAAATATTGATATTGGACCTTGATATTAAATTATTGCTATGAACCTTTGAATTGTGAACTACTGATATTGCACCTTTGTTTATGAAGACCTATATATCGCTACACTTTGAACTTTTGTCTGACCCTTCAGATTGATACCCGAGCCATTAACTAGGCATGGGGGTTCCATGTCCGTGTCATTGATGCACCAATGGCATGACTTTAGTGTGGTTGAGTGATGTTCCACACCGTCCCTATTTTGTATTGATTATGCGCGCTTCAGATATATTGTATGGCCACTATTGTTTTGCAGGGGCGTATGGATGCATCCTAGATTTGTATTGTATTGTATTGATATTGATATATTGTTTTGGTGATGTGGTGCGTGTGTGCAATACACTCCCTCACATTTTGGGATCTAGCTACTCCACTGGTTACTGAGGTCTCCCCTCATATTGGTTTGGTATTCCGAGGTCACCCCTCCGAATACAATGGTTACTATTGGTTACTTGGCTGCTATTGCCACTATTGATATGGTTTGTTTTGTTGGCTCGGGATAGATTTCTGACAACCCTTACACTTTTGATATACCTATATTGTACCTTCTGGATTCCCCACTGCACCATATTCTGAATTGACTGTCCTTTACCCAATACCCTTATATGACTTACTCTACTACCAAGATATATATGTTCCATACAGATATCCAAAACGAATAGATAACAAGGAGAATGAAGCAAAGCAAAGCATCGATGACATATAAACAAGCACATACAAACCAGGCATACAAAGACTGAAACATAAGCAAACATAGCAGGCGTCACATCTATACAACATATATGTCATACAATCAATTCAGGAAATCAGGAGATATACAAGCCAAACAGATATCTACAGGCAAGCGGAAGCAATTAATTAATAAGTGAGCATGGCAATTCACACAGGTCAAAACCCTTAGTTGAAAACATAACCAGTATCATAACAGCGGAAGTACTAACAGCAGTCAAAACATGGCAGTTACACGTAATAAGTAGGAATACAGTATAAAGATATAATTAAATGAATTAAAGACATAGCAGGGCAACTAAACAAATTAACAAGATAGACGTCACAAGCTGAACCATTTACCCAATCAAACCGTAGCATAAACCGAAATGCAAACATGGCAGGTCAACAACACGCAGATAAGGATACAACGGATAGTCATAGTCCACGAGATCAACTGAATGTAGTACACATAATAAACAGACAAAACTATCGATTACACATTAGCATGATCACCAGACAATACAGAGGGTCACATAACAGTGAGATCACATATCATCAGATAGAAACAGGTAACTCAGATAACCGCATAGTAATCACATCATAGCAGGATAATCAATGGTCACATAAAACATGAATAGTATAATCAAATTCAATAAGCATATAATAACCCGGTACGTGAGTGGAACCATAGACTAAAGTAACGGAAGGAAAGTGTAACAGATCAATGTAATGGAGTATCTATATCTTGGTAAAAGTGAATCATATAAGGGTATTGAGTAATGAACAAGTAATACAGATTATGGTGAGTTGGGGAATACGGAAGGTACAATATAGGTTTATCAAAAGTGTAAGGTCTGTCAGAAATCCATCCCGAGCCAACAAAACAAATCAATATCAATAGTGGCAATAGTCACCATTAGTATCCAATAGTAGCCATTGTATTCGGAGGGGTGACCTCGGAATACCAAACCAATAGGAGGGGAGACCTCAGTAACCAATGGAGTAGCTAGCTCCCAGACTGTGAAGACGCGTATTGCACACGACATCATTCACCAGACAGATCATAACATATCAGATAACAGAACAAATCTAGGATGCATCCATACGCCCCTGCAGATAGATAGTGGCCATACAATATATATCGAGCTCATAATCAGATAACAGAAAGGGACGGTGTGGAACATCACTCAACCACACTAGAGTCATGCCATTGGTGCATCAATGACACGGCCATGTTACCTTCATGGCTAGGGAACATTATTTGGCTCGGGTATCAATCTGAAGGGTTAAACAAAGGTCCACAGTGTAGCAATATGTCAGTCATCACAGTCAGAGGTTCAATATCAGTAGCTCACAATTCAAAGGTTCATAGCAACAGTCAATATCAAAGTTCAATATCAAAGGTTCAGTAACAGAGGTTCAATAACAGAGGTTCAGTAACAAAGGTCCAATAACAGAGGGGTCAATAGCAATGGTTCAATATCAGAGGGTCAATAGCAAAGGAAATCATAGCAATGAAATATCGTAAGCGAACAAAGTCAAAGGATCAGAAAGTCATGAGAAATCCCTACTGAAAAGGGATAGAATATCTGTACCTTATGCAAAGCAAGCCAAAATAATCAGGAAGCACAAACTGAAGCTACTCCTTCTTCACACGATCTACATGAATTAATAATCGTACGTATTATTTATAATTCCACGAATGTCGAAACGGTCCTTTAATATCTGGGTTATATACTTAACATATTTTAGTGTTTTATGTTATAAAATAATAACATGATTTTAGACGATAGTCGAATAATGTTATGACAAATGACGGGCGTGGACCACCTTCGGAATTTACATAACGCACACTACAAGCACAACTCAAATCATATGCATGCACTTTTCTATTTATACATGTATATATACTCGCTCAATATAACACTCATGCAACTTACATACCATCAGTGTACACAATCAGATCACACCCACATTAACCATGCGTACTATTTTGACCCCTAACTAGTGAAACTAAAAATGAAATAACACTCTCAAACAACCACCTTGTGGCCCTGATATATATACGCACAACCACTCTATCATGCATACTCATTATCATATTATGTGCACATTTTTATACGCTTACTGTAACAAAGAAAATAATCAGTACTTGGTCCTTTCGACCATCATACCTTACGACCAGTTTAACACCCAAACATACACACGACACTTCAACATGCATGACTCGAACCAAAACACCTCGACACCATTCCATCCCGTTTTTTACCTCCATAATAACAATACCAACATGCATGCATTCTCCTCTTATGCTTATATGTATAAATCCAGGTTTAAGTTGAAAAGCAAAATATTAAAATCACCCTCATTAGACAGATTCGAAACAGCCAAAGAAATCAAGATCGACACATATATGTATTCATACTCTATGATTTTCCAGCTTCAAATACATGTTTCGTCTTGTTGACCTTAGGATTGACCTTAGGATTGACCTGTGACAGGACCTGACTATAGGTCCTAACTATAGATTACTACGTCTGCCTTACACCGATACGTCTCTGTGTATCCTGCGACTCCAATTTCGAGGACGAAATTTTGTTTTTAGAGGGGAAGAGTTGTAAAACCCACATTTTGAACACGTTTAAAATACCAAAAATACCCTTCAATCTCGAAATTTTGAAGACGCTAAGTATTAAATATAACGTCACTTAAAAGTCTAAAACATTATCGTCCGAAACAAGTAAAGTTAACCCGAAAATAAACTTACGTTAAAATAATTCCTACACATTTTGGTGTTACGTTTTCTTTTATTGACAATAACCGAAACTCTGAGTTCACAAATGTATCGAGACGAAAATCAAGACCAGGTTCATGATTGACGTATTTTTGGCAAGTATCCATCAATTGTCCCTTGATTTGAGCACTTGCCTTTTTGGTGTATCCATCAATTGACCGTATATCACATTTTTTTTCTTCTTTTTACAAAATCAGAATCACAAAAGAAAAACTCCAAAACCCTAGCACACCAAAAACCATCGGCTGCCACTCTTTTTCCATCTTTATGTCGAACCAATGGAGACAACAAGGGGATCAGAAAATACTCCAAGGAGGTGTGATGATCGTGGGTTATCTCTCAAGGCTGCTGTGATCGTGCATAACTCATAAAGGAGTCTTAGTCGTGGGGTTTTGATTTCTGTCGTGGGTTTTCTTTTTCTAAGCCAAGGTGGGGCTGTTTTGGCCAGTGTCGTAGGATGGCTGCTGCTGGTCGTGAGTGATTGCTGCTGTCGTGGGGTCTAGGGCTCACAAGGAGTGCTTGGTATTGTTTTGTTGATCTTGGTTCTTCCTCAGTTCAAGCACAAAAGGGCCATGGTGTGGCTGTTGGTTGGTTTTGATCGTGGGGATCTGCTAGGTCGAAGGTGGTGTTGGTTTGTTTTCGTTTCAGTCCTCGTTTCTTCTACATGCGTACACTACAAGGGTAACCTCTTATCACCATCTCGTCTCACTTCTCTTCCTTGTGATTTCATTTGATTTATGTCGTATATTACCTCACCATGTGTATGCACTTATACGAAATATAATGATTCAGTAAATGGTAAGGAAAGACTACATAAAATCATAATGTCTACACTTGTTTTGCGTCAAATGAAAATGGACAAACAATGTATTGGCTTGAAAATGATTTAACCTATCTTACACACGACTTGGGCACATTTTTATTTATTTCTTGTCGAGCGAAATGAGTCTTGTAAGTACGTACATATATACTTGGTTAAATGGTGTCGGCTAAAGATAAAGAAAATGTGTTTTGCATGGTTTAAAAAAATGGATCGAATGGTGTTAGTTTGGGGTGGTTTAGTTCTCGGCTTAAATGGGAAAAACACAAAGGATTCTATAACCTTGTAGAGATCGAGTTCAATGATTTAAAACGTAAATGGAAATTGAAACATAAAACCAAGGTTTGTACTTACGATTTAATAAAGTTAAGGGGTGGCGTTATAAATATTAGAAACTTGAAGGCTTGATTCGTTAATATGTTAATTAAAGGCATTAAAATAGTAAAATGAGTAAACTTGATATATTTACACTTTAGACCCTAAACTTGTGTAATTTGGCTTAAAGCATTATAATAATCACTTAACCTAATATATCTTTGAAATGCATACTGGCAAAAGTTACTAGTTATAGAAACCGTTTAATTATGGAAACCTGCTAATTATGGAAACCTGCCTAAAATAGAAAGTTACCTAAAATGGAAAATTACTCAAAGTGGAAATCTGCTAAAAATAGAAAGCCGTCTAAAATGAGTAATCCGATCTTAATAAGCGTATCTAATTCATATAGGTTCCGGGCGGCGAGATATAATTCATCGTGTGACCTTACCTTCCTATTTTGCTTTGCTTCGAATAAGGTACATATATTCTATCCCTTTTCAGTAGGGGTTTCTCATGATTTTCTGATTCCTTGAATTTGTTCGCTTATGATATTTCATTGATATGATTCTTTTGCCATTGACCCTCTGATATCGAACCTTTGATATCGATTGCTTTGCTGTTGATCCTTTGCTATTGACCATTACTATTGAACCATTGCTATTGACCATTACTCGGCAGGTTTTTAGTATTGAACGATTACACATTAGCATGGTCACCAGACAATTCAGAGGGTCACATAACAGTGAGATCACATATCATCAGATGAAAACAGGTAACTCAGATAACCGTATATTAATCATATCGCAGCAGAGTAATCAGTAGTCACATAACACATGAAAAGCATAATCAAATCCAATAACATATAATAACCCAGTACGTGAATGGAACGATAGTCTGAAATAACGGAAATGAAAGTGTGACAGATCAAAGCAATGGAACATATATATCTTGGTAGTAGAGTGAGTCATATAAGGGTATTGTGTAAAGGACAGTCAATTCAGAATATGGTGCAGTGGGGAATCCAGAAGGTACAATATAGGTATATCAAAAGTGTAAGGGTTGTCAGAAATCTATCCCGAGCCAACAAAACAAACCATATCAATAGTGGCAATAGCAGCCAAGTAACCAATAGTAACCATTGTATTCGGAGGGGTGACCTCGGAATACCAAACCAATATGAGGGGAGACCTCAGTAACCAGTGGAGTAGCTAGCTCCCAAAATGTGAGGGGGTGTATTGCACACACGCACCACATCACCAAAACAATATATCAATATCAATACAATACAATACAAATCTAGGATGCATCCATACGCCCCTGCAAAACAATAGTGGCCATACAATATATCTGAAGCGCGCATAATCAATACAAAATAGGGACGGTGTGGAACATCACTCAACCACACTAAAGTCATGCCATTGGTGCATCAATGACACGGACATGGAACCCCCATGCCTAGTTAATGGCTCGGGTATCAATCTAAAGGGTCAGACAAAAGTTCAAAGTGTAGCGATATATAGGTCTTCATAAACAAAGGTGCAATATCAGTAGTTCACAATTCAGAGGTTCATAGCAATAATTCAATATCAAGGTCCAATATCAATATTTCAATATCAAAGGTTCAATAGCTCAGATTCAATAACACAGGTCAATAGCAACAGTTCAGTAGCAATGGGTTTAATAACGGAAGTTCAGTAACAGTGGTGCAATAACAGAGGGGTCAATAGCAAAGCAAAGATTCAATAGCAATAGTTCAATAGCAATGGTCAATATCAAAAGATTAATAGCAAAGGGATCGATATCAAAGGTTCAATATCAGAGGGTCAATAACAAAAGGGATCATAGCAAATGGAATATCATAAGCGAAATAAAGTCGAAGGATCAGAGAGTCATGAGAAATCCCTACTGAAAAGGGATAGAATATCTGTACCTTAGCAATTGAAATGAGAGAAAACGGAAAAGGAAGCACAAAGAAACAACGTCACGTCTTCTTCAATGAATCTATACGAATTAGGGAAAAACCGATATCAATATTTACTGTTTAATTAATTACCCTTTTTTTTTGTGATGTCATTATACGTACTATTATTTGATTATTGTTAATAACCAATTACAATAGCGATGTCTTATACTTTCCCACTTTAGTGTTTATTTCTCTATCATGGTATTAACTAATAATCTTATATAAGGTTTAAATTAATTCATCTATGGTATACTAATCTATCTCATTATAACAGTTTGTACTAAGGTTTATAAACAGATTCCATCACATTGTTATTATTTATTTACCTTTCTCTTTTTTTTTAATACCCTTTATGTAATCCATGCATGCACATCACCTTATTTTATATTTGATTCATACAGTAGTGTGAATTTAGACATGACCATACTCATTATATAGAGCTTTCTATGTCACCCGTTTAATGCATTCGAAACCCGATTCGACTAGGGACTTAACCAAAATTTACGAGTTACTTACATGTTTGGCCCATGAATAGCAGATACCCATCGATTCATTTATATCAATATATATCATATATCAACTTAGCGTATAACTTACGATTAGTGCATGATTTATATGTACTAAGAACACAAGTTTTAGATGTATCTCGAACAATTTATAGACCGACACCAAAACACACACAACGAGCCATGCTAACATCCCCAAAACTATGCTCGTGATATACACATAAGATTACACACCCAAAACTGTACCCTTGACTTAACCCATGTGCGCATGCTCACAATCTTTTTAGTTCCAAAAATTCATGTGTAGCGACCCAGTTAAAGACATATACTCGCAAAACTCTTATTACAATTACCCCTAAGCGGTTCACGACCAGAACACGTCTCTTCTTTACATCGATACCAGCCCATGGTTAAGATCTTAACCCACTCGATATTATAAGTTCCAGGTTTCTAGTTTTCAGGACTCATTACGTGTTCATTAAGTGGTTAGTTTTCTTATGGTTTATATATTGCTTTTAGTGCCAAATATATGTGGATTGCTTCCAATAGAAAACCATGGTCGATTAGCATTAGCTTCATGTACGTTAGTTTATGATTTCATACTTCGTTTTAACATGTTTAACAGTTAACGAGACCACCAATAATACAAGAAGGCCAAAGCGATTAGAGGCATGTTTAGTGAATATTTATTAACTACAATTTTACTTCAGGTTGTAAACATATGAGGTGTGTCGACTGGACAAGAAAACGAAACGGGTTTTGGTGGTACCTTGCTGATAACGAGACAAGAAGACAACAAGAGAACGAGACAACGATCACAACCCCTTCGCAAATTCGATACCCAACAGTAGCAAATACACCACGGAAAATAGTCAAGTGGAGCCTTGCAACGAGCACGTAACGGAACGGTTTGAAGACACCTCGAACCCTTCTTGGAGCCCTTCACGTTGACAGAAAACAATGGAGATGGAGGAATGTTTTATGCTGTCATTTTAGATGTATTAGGCTTTTCTTTATTTTTAAATTGAATTGGTGTAGTGGAGGAATTATGGAAAAGTAAAAGTATCATTTCTTTTGAAAAGTGGGGAATAAAGTGAATCATGATTAGGGAATTGTGGGGAGGGAATGTCGGCCAAAATTAAAGGGAAATCATGATCATGATTAACTTTCCAAAAAAATACAATGAACTTAAGAGGCGTGGGTTTTTAGCCGAGATTAGGGGAAAAATATTGACCAAAACAACTTTATTTATTCACCAATAATACTTGTTACATTTAATTTAATCCTCTAGTACATGTAAATGATATAGTCCATTTAACCTATTATTGTGCTATATTCATCTTATAGCATAATTGAAAACTTTATTATCAATGTCCCATGTAAATCATTTGTAATTTAAGTATTTAACAAGCTTGATTTATTTTACAAATGACTAAATTATTGGCTTGAGGGGTATTATGGTCATTTTACACGTTTACGATTTGTAGGTTTTTACAATTCTTCCCCTCTAAAATAAAATTTTCGTCCTCGAAAATTGAAGTCGCAGAAGTACCTGAAGACGTACCAGTTTAACGAAGACGTAGCAATCCATAGTTTCCCGCAAATCATAACGGTTTCAGGCCCAAAGCGTACAATACTTATACGTAATAGATGTCGATGAGAGTCTCACAAAAAGGTACAGAAATTCAAACGAACATGAGGAGTGCCAAATAACGGATATAAGCCCTAGTCCATTCACGTACCAACCCCAGGCATTTCCCAAGATGTCGTATGATTTCAATAGGGTCACATTATATGATCTCGGTATTATCACGTTGATCAGGCGTCATAATACTTGCATCATATAACAAGTCCTTATTATCATCATATTCTGTCTCGGGTAATAACAAATCACATAACCAAAATCACCACAAATCAGATAACATATAGGTAGCAAGTAACATACCAAACAGGCCAGATCATATACATATAGCATAACTACATCAAACAACTTACCATATCACCAAAGGAGAAGGCCACCAATTTGCTCGAAACGGTTCCTCATGACTCATTACTGACGATCCAAAAGAAAACTGAGATATTACCAAAATGCTAAACGATAAAACTTCACGATTCAAACCGAATTGTGAACAAATCAAAGAAAAGCAATGCCGATCAAAATCACTTAACAAAATATCAAACCTCCTCAAACGCATGACAAACGAATCGGAGTAACACAAGTCGCGCCCAAATCATATGAAGTAGATGAACCTTCTCAGCCACCGGTTGAATCTTGTCTCCGTCTTTGCGCCTTTGGTTGATCCGTCCAGCTCTCTTCAGCAGCATCCTGACGTCTCCGGCAGCATCACGATCGGTTACGGCTTCTGCTTCACGAACCTCTCCAGAAATTTTTGCAGCAATGCGGGGTCGGCACCATCATCTTCGACTCCATGAGTAGTCTCCACCTAACGATCGACAGACGGATGTGCGAAGACCAAATAACAAAATCAAATGTGAAGAGAAGAAGACCAAAACAGTGAAGACAAAAGATTATCGAAGTCAAATCTGAACGACAGTCAAAAGGAATCGTAATAGATCATAACAGATGGAAGCCTAGTGTCTACCCAAGTCCTCACAGGTCAATCCTAAGGTCAACAAGACGAAACCTTAGCTCTGATTTATATGTACTAAAAACACAAAGGATTCTATAACCTTGTAGAGATCGAGTTCAATGATTTAAAACGTAAATGGAAATTGAAACATAAAACAAAGGTTTGTACTTACGATTTAATAAAGTTAATGGGTGGCGTTATAAATATTAGAAACTTGAAGGCTTGATTCGTTAATATGTTAATTAAAGGCATTAAAATAGTAAAATGAGTAAACTTGATATATTTACACTTTAGACCCTAAACTTGTGTAATTTGGCTTAAAGCATTATAATAATCACTTAACCTAATATATCTTTGAAATGCATACTGGCAAAAGTTACTAGTTATAGAAACCGGTTAATTATGGAAACCTGCTAATTATGGAAACCTGCCTAAAATAGAAAGTTACCTAAAATGGAAAATTACTCAAAGTGGAAATCTGCTAAAAATGGAAAGACGTCTAAAATGAGTAATCCGATCTTAATAAGTGTATCTAATTCATATAGGTTCCGGACGGCGAGATTAATTCATCGTGTGACCTTACCTTCCTATTTTGCTTTGCTTCGAATAAGGTACAGATATTCTATCCCTTTTCAGTAGGGGTTTCTCATGATTTTCTGATTCCTTGAATTTGTTCGCTTATGATATTTCATTGATATGATTCTTTTGCCATTGACCCTCTGATATCGAACCTTTGATATCGATTGCTTTGCTGTTGATCCTTTGCTATTGACCATTACTATTGAACCATTGTTATTGAACCCTCGCTTTGCTATTGACCCTTCTGTTATTGAACCACTGTTAGTGAACTTCCGTTATTGAACCATTTGTTATTGAACTGTTGCTATTGACCTGTGCTATTGAATCTGTGTTATTGAACCTTTGATATTGAAACATTGATATTGGACCGTGATATTGAACTATTGTTATGAACCTCTGAATTGTGAACCATTGATATTGAACCTTTAATTGTGAAGACTTATATATTGCTACACTTTGAACCTTTGTTTGACCCTTCAGATTGATACCCGAGCCATTAACTAGGCATGGGGGTTCCATGTCCGTGTCATTGATGCACCAATGGCATGACTCTAGTGTGTACGAGTGATGTTACACACCGTCCCCATTATTGTATTGATTATTGCGCGCTTCAGATATATTGTATTGGCCACTATTGTATTGCAGGGGGCGTATGGATGCATCCTAGATTTGTATTGTATTGGATTGATATTGATATTGATATTGTATTGGTGATGCGGTGCGTGTGTGCAATACACCCCCTCACATTTTGGGAGCTAGCTGCTCCATTGGTTACTGAGGTCTCCCCTCCTATTGATTTGTTATTCCGAGGTCACCCCTCCGAATACAATGGCTACTATTGGATATTGGGCTGCTAATGCCACTATTGATTGTATTGTATTGTATTGTTGGCTCGGGATGGATTTCTGACAACCCTTACACTGTTGATATACTTATATTGTACAATCTGTTTACCCCAACGCACCATATTCTGCATTGACTGCCCGTTACCCTGTACCCTTATGTGACTTATTCTTCTACCATCCCATTCACGTACCGGGTTATTATATGTTTATTGGATTTGATTATGCTATTCATGTTTTATGCGACTACTAATTACCCTGCTATGATATGATTAATAAACGGTTATCTGATTTACCTGTGATCATCTGATGATATGTGATCTTACTATTATGTGACCCTCTGATTTATCTGTTTATCTTGTATACCTTGTTCAGTTAATCTCGTGAACTATGACTATCCGTTAGTATCCTTATCTGCTTATTTGGACCTGCCATGTTTACAATTCTGTTTATGCTACTGTTGGATTGGATAAATGGTTCAACTTATGTTGTCCGGCTTGTTAACTTGTTTAGCTGCCCTGCTATGTCCTTAATCCATTCAATTATAATGTTCGTACTGTATTCCTACTTGTTACGTGTGGCTGCCATGTTTTGACTGCTGTTAGTATTTCCGCTGTTATGATACTGGTTATGTTATTAACTGTAATTATTTGACTTGTGTGATTGCCATGCTTACTTTCTCATTAATTGCTTCCGCTAGCATTTGGATTTCTGTTGGCCTATTTATACTCTGAGTTTCTGCTTTATTGTATGCCTGGTCATTTACATGTGCGTACATTTATGTCATAAATGTGCTATGTGCTTTTCCTCCTCTGTTATATGTTCCCTCTAGGTATTTGTGTAATTGTGTTTCTGCAGGACCCTCATTGACTCATTATTCTCATTTTGTTGCGACCTTGTTATCAGTTTCCTTATTTCATTTGTATCTCTGAATTTCGTTTAGCTTTCGTTCTGTTATATCTGTTCACTGGGCTTTTTAAGCTCAGCCGCATTTCTTTTCCTGCGGCAGGTTTTTAGGTTTGAAGATGGGCTTGTTGGGCTGAGAGTTGGATTAGTCGAGTAGACCCTTTGTGTTTCAGACTATGATATTCCATTTGCTATGATCCCTTTTGTTATTGACCCTCTGATATTGAACCTTTGATATCGATCCCTTTGCTATTAATCTTTTGATATTGACCATTGCTATTGAACTATTGCTATTGAATCTTTGCTTTGCTATTGACCCCTCTGTTATTGCACCACTGTTACTGAACTTCCGTTATTAAACCCATTGCTACTGAACTGTTGCTATTGACCTGTGTTATTGAATCTGAGCTATTGAACCTTTGATATTGAAATATTGATATTGGACCTTGATATTGAATTATTGCTATGAACCTCTGAATTGTGAACTACTGATATTGCACCTTTGTTTATGAAGACCTATATATCGCTACACTTTGAACTTTTGTCTGACCCTTTAGATTGATACCCGAGCCATTAACTAGGCATGGGGGTTCCATGTCCGTGTCATTGATGCACCAATGGCATGACTTTAGTGTGGTTGAGTGATGTTCCACACCGTCCCTATTTTGTATTGATTATGCGCGCTTCAGATATATTGTATGGCCACTATTGTTTTGCAGGGGCGTATGGATGCATCCTAGATTTGTATTGTATTGTATTGATATTGATATATTGTTTTGGTGATGTGGTGCGTGTGTGCAATACACCCCCTCACATTTTGGGAGCTAGCTACTCCACTGGTTACTGAGGTCTCCCCTCATATTGGTTTGGTATTCCGAGGTCACCCCTCCGAATACAATGGTTACTATTGGTTACTTGGCTGCTATTGCCACTATTGATATGGTTTGTTTTGTTGGCTCGGGATAGATTTCTGACAACCCTTACACTTTTGATATACCTATATTGTACCTTCTGGATTCCCCACTGCACCATATTCTGAATTGACTGTCCTTTACCCAATACCCTTATATGACTCACTCTACTACCAAGATATATATGTTCCATTGCTTTGATCTGTCACACTTTCATTTCCGTTATTTCAGACTATCGTTCCATTCACGTACTGGGTTATTATATGTTATTGGATTTGATTATGCTTTTCATGTGTTATGTGACTACTGATTACTCTGCTGCGATATGATTAATATACGGTTATCTAAGTTACCTGTTTTCATCTGATGATATGTGATCTCACTGTTATGTGACCCTCTGAATTGTCTGGTGACCATGCTAATGTGTAATCGTTAGTTTTGTCTGTTTATTAGGTGTACTTCGTTCAGTTAATTCCGTGGACTATGACTATTCGTTGTGTCCTTATCTGCTTATTGTTTACCTGCCATGTTTACATTTTGTCTATGCTACGGTTTGATTAGGTAAATGGTTCAACTTGCGACGTCTGGCTTGTTAATTTGTTTAGTTGCCCTGCTATGTCTTTAATTCATTTAATTATATCGTTTATACTATATTCCTACTTATTACGTGTGATTGCCATGTGTTGACTGCTGTTAGTACTTCCGCTGTTATGATACTGGTTATGTTTTCAACTAAGGGTTGACCTGTGTGAATTGCCATGCTCACTTATTAATTAATTGCTTCCGCTTTCCTGTAGATATCTGTTTGGCTTGTATGTCTTCTGATTTCCTGAATTGATGGTATGCTGTATATGTTGTGTGGATATGACGTCTGCTATGCTTGTTTATGTTTCAGTACTTGTATGCATGGTTTGTATGTGCTTGTATGCTTGTCATGATGCTTTGCTTTGTTTCGTCCTCCTTGTTATCTGTTCGTTTTGGATATTTGTATAATTGTGTTCTGCAGGATCCTCATTGACTCATTGTCCTTATTTCGCTGCGACTTTGTTATCCGTTTCATTTGTTTCATTTCGCATTTCAGATCTTATTTAGCTTTCGTTTTGTTATATCTGTTCACTGGGCTTTTTAAGCTCAGCCGCATTTCTTTTCCTGCGGCAGGTTTTAGGTTTGAAGATGGGCTTTGATTGGGCTGAGAGGTGGATTATCTGAGTGGACTGACCCTAGTTACCTTATTATTTGGATTTGTTTTGGCGGGCTTTTGTTTTGAGATTTCATTTTTATTTTAAACATTTTGGATTTTGTAATTTCCCTTGTAAATCTTTGGTTATTATGACTTGGTACATTATTATTTAAACACCCTAGGCAAATCCCACATCGGCCGTGGCCTGGAGAGATGCTGGACTATTGTGACACCCTAGGCAAATCCCACATCGGCTGTGGCCTGGAGAGATCTGGGCTCATAAGATAACATTCGCCTTACAATGACACAACGCGTTTTGTGGTCTACTGCGGGTGGAGTTCTTAGGAACTGGCAGTTAAGCGTGCTCACGTGAGAGTAGTACTGGCTTGGGTGACCTGCCGGGAAGTCTTCAAATGAGGCCACAAAAACAAAGCCGTTAGCCTGCGGGCAAAGCGGACAATATTGTAGTCGATAAGGCGGGGTGTTACAAGTGGTATCAGAGACACTCCTGAGCCGTTCGGGATGGTGGGGCAAACCTCATCGAGGACGATGAGTCCCTAAAGGGGGGTGATTGTGACACCCTAGGCAAATCCCACATCGGCTGTGGCCTTGAGAGATCTGGGCTCATAAGATAACATTCGCCTTACAATGACACAACGCGTTTTGTGGTCTACTGCGGGTGGAGTTCTTAGGAACTGACAGTTAAGCGTGCTCACGTGAGAGTAGTACTGGCTTGGGTGACCTGCCGGGAAGTCTTCAAATGAGGCCACAAAAACAAAGCCGTGAGCCTGCGGGCAAAGCGGACAATATTGTGGTCATGAAGCTAGGGGATCCGATGACGACTATTAGGACTTTTATGCTTACGTATTATGTTTTAAGTTTATGTATTTCCTTTGATGTATTTCCTTTAAGGTTATGTATTTCCTTTCAGTTTATGTATTTCCGACGTTATAAATAAAAGTTGAAGTTTATTCAGTATAAGTTTGTTAAATGTTGAAAAACAAAGAAAAAAAATCCGGTTAACCGGTTAAAAACCGGTTAACTTTTTCAAAATTTTGAATTTTCGAATAGGCGGCAAAAATATTTTCAAAATAAAACCGGTTAACCGGGTACAAAACCGGTTAAACCGGTTACCTTTTTTTTTAAATTCGAATTTTTGAAACCGGCGGCAATTTTTTGAATTCAAAAATTTGAAATCACAACCGGTTAACCGGTTAAAAACCGGTTATGAACCGGTCCAAAAACCGGTTAAACCGGTCAAACCGGTCCGAAATATTAAAATTTTAAAATTTCAATTTTTTTATTTTTTTTGAGCGGGAAGGTGGGTAAACTTTCAAAATTTGAATTTTTTTTTTATATTTACATGTTTGTCATTGTAAGACTAGTATAAATAGATAAAATGTGTTTTTATTTCTTTGAAACTTTTATACTTACATTTTTATATTTACATTTTTACTAAGGCTGATGCTGATCCTGCACCACCTCCGCCACCCCCGCCACCGGTGATTGTTCGTATTTTACCGGTAAACCGTGCACCAATTGTTTGGGCTCACTACTTGTACGTCGAAATGTCGGATGGCACGCGAAAGGCTCAATGTAAGCATTGTTTATGTTTATTCAAACCCACTTCCAACACGGCGTTGAGGGCTCACACACAGAAGTATTGCCGCCAAGCACCTGCAGTTGATGCCTGATTCGAGACCGCGAGTCGACGTTGAGTAGCTTATCAAGTTATCGATGTTTTATGTTTATGTTATTATGTGTTATGTTTTAAGTTTATGTGTAATGTGTGTATCATGTATTATCCGTTTTATTAAATAAAAGTTCTAGTTTATTAATACCCGAAACAAGAAATCGATGACAAACGACGCCGAAAAATATATATATATATATATATATATATATATATATATATATATATATATATATATATATATATATATATATATATATATATATATAACCGGTCAAAACCGGTTAACCGGTCTAGACCGGTCCCAAACCGAACCCAAACCGGTTTGGACCGGTTAGGGTTTTCATCCTCCACATCCGGTTCGGGACCGAACCGGTTAACCGGCCCGACCGGTTTTTTTTTTTCGTTGACCCAAACCGGTTCGGTTTTGACCGGCCGTCAAACCGAACCGGTTAACCGGAATGTGCACCACTAACTATGTGTGGTAAGGTGAATACAATCTACAGAAGAGATGGGTCCCTCAAGCACTTTACATTTCTAAGTGAGATACTGCATCTAGTGGATAGACAAGATCTTATAAAGCTGTATGAATTGGTCTCCAATTATTTTGATGATCATCCTGCCTCTGATGTTGGTCTCCTCTTGCTTGGGGATTTACATGTCTTGTTTGACTCTACATACCAGGATGGGAAAGGGTTCCCTGTTTGGGATAGTCAGGGTGACTGGGTTGTCTGGGAATGGAAGTTTTATCCATTGGCTAATGTGCATGTGTTACACACTGTAAATGGTCATTATGTATATATGTTCTCGGATGTGCAATATCCTTTGTCTGTGCAGGTTATGACTCAGATGTTGAAGCATCAACTGATGCATACTACTGAACCTGTTGGAAATGATATGCTGCATGCAGAGCAGTTAATCAAACTTATCAAGGATTGCATTCGTTCTGCTAATGCTGCTGCAACATCTTGAGACTAGTATTCTTGTTATACATTATTTTTTTTCTTTGTTTTGGTGTTAAAAAAAAAAAAAAAAAAAAAAAAAAAAAAAAAAAAAAAAAAAAAAAACTTGTATATATTTTATGTTTACTAACTTTCATCTTTGAGGATCATGTTTTATAGCTGTGTTTCATATATGGTTTTAACTCACCATGTCTTAAGTGACAAAGGGTTAACTTGCTATGGGGGTACGGCTCTAGTGACTATTCTCAAATCCGTTGATACTTGCTGATTTACTTAAAATCAGAGGGTTTTCAATGTACCCTGGTCTCACACACCAAACATTGGCTACTCCATGAGCAAACAGCTCTGGTAAAGAGATCTCAAATCTGTTGGAAGGTTGACAACTTGCCAATAAGTTGTATGGTGCTCAACTCACCATGTCCTCATAGATGAAGAGTTGGCTAGCCCACAAGTTCATGGCTTGTGGTAAAGGCAGTGGAACACCATGACTAGTCCTGAGTTAATGGCTTCAGGTAAAGACACATCAAAGCCGTTGATGGCTGTGATGGTTTGCCAAAAACCATTAGGGTACTCCAACACACCATTGATTCATGTTCTAAGTGTTGGACTGGTTACTGGTTCACCAGGGTGATGTCATGATTCCACTCAAGAACCAGCTAGCCCAAGAGTGAGTAGCTACTTGGTAAAGGCTTATCAAATCTACTCTGGTTAATGATGCTGCTGGTTCCTGATGCTGCTGATCTAGGAGTTGCTGATGGAATCATGGACTTCATTGCTGTTTCTGGTGGTTCTAGGTGTTCTGCTGGCTACTTATCTGGTTTCAGTTGCTGGTTCTATTCAATCCTCTTGCACGTTCAAGATCTATCTATAAACTTGAAGTTAACAGAGTCAAATTCAAGTTTAGGGGAGGATTGTTAGGAATTATTGTAACAGTGGGTTCCTGCTGATAAAGGTTCCTGCTGATAGCTTTATTTGTTTCTGCTGATAGTGTAGTTCCTGCAGATAGTGCAGTTGCCACGGATAGTTATTCTTGTTTCTGCGGACATGTAGTTTCCGCATTATGAGTTATTTAGTTAGGATATGCATGAGTTAAATTAGGAATAGATAATGCATATCTTTTACGTGATTAGTAAGCTGCAACATTAGGGTTTCTTGTAGTATAAATGAAACTAGTGGCTAGGGTTTATGTACGTTCTTTAATAACATTGTTAGTGAATTAATATAGATCCATATAGGATCAAGTATTCGATGTTTATTGTCTTCTTGAGTCTTATGTTTATATTCCGCGTAAACATAATTCTAGCAAAGGTTCTCCATAGTTCTCTTGTGATTACACAGGTTAACTATACTTTCTCTAAGGCTTATAAGATCTATCTGGGACTGTACTCAACACAGATGAAATTCTAATTTATAGCTACCTTGTTTGCCCTTTGATCATAGATGGCTTTGTCACTTGTTAAACGTGTTGCTTCAAATCTCATGCGGGTCAGAGCAATGGCCTCATCTTCTCGCCTCTTCAACACCAACTATTTCCAATATGATAGGTGTTCAAGTATTTGTGAGGTAGTAATGATTCTTCAGATATCCTTCAGCCTTGTTAAACTAAGACTTCTGGATACCTGCAAGGATGTAACAACGCGTTAGCCTCGCCCCGACGTGAGAGTAAGTATGGGGGTTAGTGAAGGGTATAGTATAAATGTGTGTGTGTGAAAATGATACCTTTTTACCAATTACTGTACGCGTATTTATACTGTAGGTTGTCACTATCTGGCAGTTGCCCATGTCGCTATCTCTGACGCTGTTGCTGTCGTTAGGGCTGACACTGTCTCTGACTCTGCGCCTGACACTGTCCCTGACACACCTAGGAGAATGAGACGAATTGCTTTCAGACTAAATGCCAAACGTATTGTCAGGTCAACGATCCTTTCGGATTTGACCTCCTTCGTATGCTAATCTTACGGATATGATCCCTTTGGTTTAGCCATCGGCCATATACGTCGTCAATAAGTGCGACAATGGCTGCATCCTAAAGTGTGATGATAGAGGCAGGTCTTTTGTCCGTGGTGTACTCCACGGTGCGTAAATCTGATTCCCAAAAAGAATTAGCTCTACATCAAATATGTAATTTCCACAAATAGTAGACAAAAAAAAGTGTACACTTATAAGCTTGTACACATGTCTAATTTTGAGAAATACCAAAAACTTGCCGGAAATGCCAATCCGATAATCATCGATTAATCCCGCCTAAACCGATTACAACTAAAAAAGATCGACTGTCCGACTACTGATTTGCGATTTTTGCAACCTTGATATTTTTCCTTATGTCTTTCACTTTTATTAAAAAAAAAAGCCATCTAAACACATTTTTGTTTGTAAGAAAATCAAGATTTCTCATTTTTCCCGCCCAAATCAAAAAGCTACTAAGAAAAAGACAAAACACTAAAGGAGCAACTTGTAAACAGCTAAAAAGATAAAGGGCTGATATGGTTTATAACATAAAAAATTATTAATTTCTTACATAAAGTTGTACCACAATTTTCAGACAACATAAAAATTTTCTTGCAGCTCAAATTCCATCTTCAAAACGTTAAATATCAGGTAAAAATAATCTTTAAAGTACTGGGTTTTTGTTTTTGTTTGCTACTTTTTTTTTGTCATTAGTTTGATGGGAAAATTTTGAGCTTTTTTATGCATCTTTATTTTGGTTACTTTTAGGGGTGTTTGGTTAAGCTTATTTAGTGGGCTTATGAGCTTATTAGCTTATATAAGCTCATAAGCCCAAACCAAGTGTTTGGCTAAGCTTATATGAGTGGGCTTATGAGCTTATTTATGGGTATTTTGATAAGCCAGAAGAATGGGGCTTTTTTATGAAGAGTCCGGCTTATATACCTCTCCACTTACACAATTTACATTTTTGACCTCATAACCTAACCATATATCATCTTTTTCTCTATGTCGATGTTAGTGACAGATTCATCTGTCTCGTGTTTCTCATTCTTATAAGCTTATTCATGTCTTTTTAGTCATTTACCAACATAAGCCAAACCAAACACTTTTGAGCTTATAAGCTTATTAACCATGAGTTAATCCAAACACTAAGCATGGGTGTATAAGCTTATGTTATATAAGCCATAATTAAAAAGCCTAAGCCCACTAAATAAGCTTAGCCAAACAAAGCCTTAGAAATAAAGTATATAAAATATAAGTTTTATTAAACTCCTCACAAGAGGTCTAGCGTTTAAACCGTAGATAAATATTTAAGGGTGTATAGGGAAATAGGTCCGAAACGGTCACGAATATACATCTATTAAGATGTGTACAACTGAGTTAAAAGACCCGGCCTTTGTGAGTAACATGAAAGGAAAACCTCATTTGTGTTAGCCGTTTGGGTGTTTATTTGTTAGAAATTTATTGTAGATATAGTCCCTACCTTCCGAAAGTGCAACTGCCGTCTTTGTGAGAAATCTTTGGTGTCTCTGCCTCAATGTGAAATAACTAAGTAGCCCTTGCTTTCAGTGAGACTTAGTCATTTTACTTTGGGGCATTTTCGTTATTTCTCTTTTGGGCAGGGATGATATTCACACCAATAGTTTCTCACACGGACAACGTTTGCATTTTCGAAAAGGTTGGGACTCCATCAATCTGAACATAATTTTTGCAATAATGTGTATTATACATCCCAACCCTTTACATTTTCGAACCTTTTAATTTGGACCCATGAGTCTTGAATCTTGACAAAGTATCACGGATCATGAATTTGGGTTTTGTGATTCTTTGGAAGTTTTTGATTATTGTTGTTAGAGTTAGGAGGTGCTTGTAATAGCTTATTTACTGGGCTTATAAGCTTGAAAAGCTTGTAAGCCGGCTTTTTTTGGCTTATAAGCTCATAAGCCGAATAAACTGAACTTGTGAGCTTTTCCAGATTTACATAAGCTCATCATCCCGATAAATTAGTTAACATGAACACCCTCTAAGTTAGATTATATAATTGTATATATCTTTTTATGTTTGTAAAATGTTTGAATGTTATTTCTGAAAAACCGAGAATCTTGAATTAGGCCTCTTTTGGGGTTCTTTTTATTTTTTGTGTGATTGCTGTTAGAGTAAGATAACGGAGTGTTTGGGATTGCTTACTTTATGTCATTTGAAGTGTTATGGCAAAAAGATTAAGTTTGTTACACAAATTTCAAAAGCGGATCTTCTTAACTTTTACATTATGGACCCTTTGAACACTAGTTTCCGATTTTGGACTCATGAGTTTTCAAATCTTGATAGAGAATCTCGGTTATATTTTTTGAGTTATTGTTGCTAGAGCAAGTTTTGATTGTATAGTTTGTTTTTAGTGTTTAATGCTTTAATATACTGATGTTATTTCAGTTTTCAGTTTTTCTGTGATTGTTGTTAAGGTATATAATCCGTAATGTTGTTTTGTGTGAGTACAATTTATTGATCGATGTTATTTCAGATAACAAATCGTGAATCTTAAATCTTAAATTAATATAGCAAGTCATGAAAAGGCATTCGGGAATCTTTGAATCATAAAATGTAAAGATGTTTTTGCTAAATGTGGATTTTTCTGATTTCGTAAATCGCAAATTCGGTCAATAGGCATTCGGGAATCTCGAATGGTTCGATATTCAGGGGTCCAAAACCGGACACTAGCTTTAAAATGGTCTGAAATGTGAAAGGTTGTGGTTTATAGTTTTAAAATGGTCTCTTCTATTTGTCCGACAAATATCCTCGAAATTGTTTTCATCCAGATGAAATTCTAATTTATAGCTAACCTTGTTTGCCCTTTGATCATAGATGGCTTCGTCACTTGTTAGACGCGTTGCTTCAAATCTCATGCGGGTCAGAGCGATGGCCTCATCTTCTCGCCTCTTAAATGCCAACTGTTTCCAATATGATAAGTGTGACAATGGCTGCATCCTAACGTGTGATGATAGAGGCAGGTCTTTTGTCCGTGGTGTAGTCCATGGTGCGTAAATCTGATTCCCAAAAAGAATGAGCTCTACAACAAATATGTCATTTGCACACCCTTATAAAATAGTAACACATTTTTTGCACTTATAAAATAGTAGACAAAAAAAGTTTACACTTATAAGCTTGTACACATGTCTAATTCGTCGACACTCCATTTCCTCATGCTTCCTCTTCTGCGATGAAATAAGCTGTAACAAATTGATTTCTAAACTTTTAAGTTTTAAGTGTAGACATAGTTTTAAGTGGTAATAAGACATGTCCTGTACCTGAGCGCCCTAAAGGTCATTGTTTAATGATAACGCAATCGCTAAAGCCCTTTTTTTTTTTTTAATAATTTCAGATGCGTTTGATCCCCGTCTCTCACCAGCTGCAAATCTGGGCCATCTTCTAAACCTCTCGGATTTTATCACTGGTTACAAATATGGCTACATGCTCCCTTTGTGGAAGGTGGTGGAGGACGACAAAGCCCTCTATCTACTCCGTGGCATGCCTCCTATGCACAAGGAGTTTATGGATGAAATCAGCAAACTAGAACTTAAGGAATACGTTCCACGATATGAATTTATATTCGCAATTCACCCTGATGATGTGAAGGACTCTGTTCGAGACATGAATCTCTCCTACCATTTACATGTGATGAGAGGAGTCGATTCAGAACCTTCTGGTTATTACTATCATGTGCTGCAGGATATAAAGGAACGCACAAGACTTGTTGAACCGCCGAGTGGTATCTTTTTAACATTATTATTTATTTATATACATATATCACAATAACATAAAAAGTTTTAGGATTTTTAATATAAAATATGGTAAAAGCTATAAAAAGTTTCTATACAGGTTCTACATATGTTGTCACTATGCCTTATCATGTGTCCTACAAGCTGCAAAATCCACAAGCAATTCGCATCATAATGGGAATAGCAGGTCGGACTACTGAGGGTCGGGAGACTGATGATCCTTTTCAAGGTTTCGCAATGGAGATATTACTACCAGATAGGTTATACAATATCCAGGATGCAATGACTGATAAAACGGAGGGCTTATGGAAGATAATTATTCCAAAGAAGAAAGGGGAGTGGACTAAAACAATTGGAGGAAATCTGTTATTTTTCCGTGAGACACAAATATGCAAACTGACACTCTGGCGCCCCACATAGGATCATCTCTCTGTTGCGACATTTTATTTAGGCAAATATGGGGAAATTTACTCTTTAGTTTATATCGATGTTTGGTAAGGCCTTCACGATTTTTGTTGATGTTTAGTTGGCACTTGACCACATACTTTCTATGATGTTTAGCTGGGCGTTTAGTTATGACTCTTGTGTCCTTTTGGCGTTTTTCAGCTTCTGTTGAAGAGGTTGATTATAATATATTTACTCGTCTTGCCAAAAGATGTAAATACCCTTAGTATTCTGCCAATAAGTTAATCAGGTATTCTGCAAATAACCTGCAAAATTCACAAGCAATGCACTTACATGTTTCGATTCAGAGGAATCAGGTATGTTGATACTATTCTGCAATCTTTTATACCTAAACATGCTCCAGGACATTGAATTTGATTATCTTTGGCTAAACTCGAATTTGATTCGATACCTTAGCAAACTTTTGTAATGTAAACACCAGTTTTCCTCTAGGATGTTCGAGTCAACTCAAACACCTTTCCTCTAGTTGTAAACAAACCGCATTTTGGATATGGTATTTAGATGATGACTTTTGGGTGCTGAACTTTGTCATTTTGGATTTTATTTGTTCAGTACACAATGTAAGGAGACGATACCGACTCATGGTGCTCAGCCTTAATCCCATCAAAGACATGCCTTGATTCATATTCTGCATTGACCTCTGAGGTCATAATTTACAACTCATGATGCTATTTTGATTTTTAATCTGACTCCATATTTATCGTATTAGAATCTATTTCCTTACTCCTTAGTATGATAGGATTACCGCATATCTGGCGCATCATACCCGATGCTCTTAAGCAAGTATAATGTATACACTAAAGACCACACCATATTTGACGCAAAATGAATATATGAGGTCTTAAGTTCAATTCCTGCTAGGTGCAACAACCTTAAAGTGGCCACACCAACCTCTTGAAAAGAGATGGTTTTACCTTGTCTGAATCTGTATAGCGGTGGGTTCAAACACTGTGGATTAGTCGGCCAAAAGGTCAGAAACCATAGTTACCCAAAAAAATAAACATCTTTAGAGTTATACTATCATCAAATATGTGGAAATCCATATTAACACCATACTTAATACCAAATCACTATTCTACTTATTATTATTATTATTATTATTATTATTATTATTATTATTATTATTATTATTATTATTATTATTTTAGTTATTTATTTTGCATATCATTTCTCTAAATTAAAATAGATACAATTTTATTTGAAAATCTAAAATTTATGTTTGTGTTTATATAGTTTGTACAGAATTGTAAGAAAAAGTTAATTGAATAAAATACTGTAACTAATTACCATATCCATATTATACTCATTTTGAAGTATTGATGAGATATATATAATATAGTTTAGAGTGCTCGGTATGGGTGCCATTCGGCACAAAATGGTATCAATGGCTAACGAACAACATGTTATACCACACCGCCAAACGTGCCATTCATGTGTTATTCGGCATTTAGCCAATGCAATCACTAGCGCCATTCGCCCCCTTTTTTTTGTTGAGTGAGTTGATATTTTTGGTGGGACCTACAGGTACTAATAACATGTTTTTTTTCTTTTTCTTGTGGAGGGTATTTATTTATTGGTGTGTTATTGAAAGAGTGATGAAGTGACGCTGAGTTGAGAGACGAATAACTTGTTATTTGTTCTCCCCACAACTTGCATTCTTATAAAAGAGTATTTTTATTCAAAAATGTCTCAAACAAAAAAGTTTAATGTTTTGATGTACACACTATAGGTGTGTTCCTATTACTTTCCTAGTTCCTACTATATAAAGGAAAAAGACAAACCAAATTTCCTATTTCCCCGCCCAAATAAGGCAAAAAACACAAAGGGCCAATTGTAAATAACTACAAAGATGAAGGGCTCAAGTGGTTTAACACTAGTTCATTTCTTGCATAAAGCTGTACAATTTTCAGACAACATAAAAGTTTTCCCAAAAAATTTCTTGAGCTCATACTCCATTTTCAAGAAGTTAAATCTCAGGTAAAAATTATTTTTGAATTACTGGGTTTTGTTTTTTTAGTAGTTTTGTATGTCATTTGAAATCTGTTGGTAAAAAGATTTGTGCATCTTTTAGTAAGTAGGAGTACTAATTTTGGTTAGTTTAAGTTAAGAAATAAAATACTATAAAGTCTGCTAGATGCAAATAATCTTAAAGTAGTCACGCAAACCTCCTGAAAAGGAGGGCTTTAACTGGCTTGAGTATGTGTAACGGTGGGTTCAAACCCTATGGATTAGTCGGCCAAAAGGTCGGAAACCATGATTACCCAAAAGGAAATAAAATATAAAGTTTAAAACTTTATTACTTTCAGTCTATTTAATAGAATATGTAGGGTGCATTTAGTTATTGAAAATTTTTCTTAATTTTCTATTTTTAGATTTGTAAAAAGATGGAAGGGATTTAATTTTATGCGAAACATAGAAAACGTGTTCATATAATATTGTTTTCTGTACCGAAAACACAAAGGGGGTTACAAGGGAAACAATGAAAAAAAAAATGTGCTATGTAGTTTTCTTTGTTAAAGTAGGAAATGCAAATTTTATGATTTGTAGAGAATTTGATGAGAAACATTTGATTTGAACGCAAAATCTAATTTCTTTGTTTTGTACAAAATATTTTGTGGAAAATAAGAATGTTTCCTTTCAACTGAACGCACCCATAGAGTTTGGGTTGTTAATTGTTAGAAATTTATTGTAAGACTGGGTGTAATAAAGGGTTCCACCACGCGTCCTCCCTTAAAACACCCCCACAACAACCCCACGTGGTCAAGTTGTTTTGGTGATACTTTAGTGACTCGACAATCACGCGTGAACGATGTGTATTGTGAGGTATGTTTGTGAGTTGGGTTTGGTGGTAATTACTGTAGTGGATGTTGATGTGTCACCCAAACACACCCGGGATGGTTGCGCTTATTACACCCGGTATAATCATGTGTTTATCATATTTATATGTTATGTTACTACCTGTTGTGAAAATTACACAAGTGACCTTATACACCTGAAACTTGTACATTTTAGGACCTTTGTGCTCAAGTTTCCTATTTTTGACCCGCTTGTCTTGAATACTAAATAATGGTTTTAAGATTCTTTGTTTTTTTCACTGTTTTGAGGTTTTTTTTTTTTGTGCGATTGTTGATGGATTATATAATTTGTTGTGTTGGGTAACTGACCACCTGCATTCCGGGTGGTAACCATGGTTTGCGACTAATCCACGGGTTTGAGCCCACCGCCACTCATAATTAATGAAAATATGAAAAGGTCACGGTGTATAGAGTAAACTTGTGCGACTTTAGAATTTAGTTCTTTTAGTGTTATATGAAAAACCGATAAAATGAGTGACTTGTTGTTCCTTGTTATGTTGTCTTTTGATCAGAGATGGCTTCGTTGCTTATCAAACGTTTTGCTTCCAATCTCATAAGGGTCAGATCAAGCGCCACACCTGCTCGCTTCTTTAACACCATGGCTTTCCAGTATGTTAAGCGTGACTCTGAGTATGACTGCATCCTAAAGTGTTTTGATGATAAACGCTGGTCTTCTGTCAATCATATTGTCAATTGTGAGTATATTTGATTCCCGATATAGAAATTAGCTCTACAACAAATATGTCAAACGTTTAACAATTCAACACGTTTTGACTCTTAAAATAGTAGAGGAAAAAAGTTTACACTTATAAACGTTTGCAAATATCATTTTGTCCATACTCAATTTCCTCACGCTTCCTCTTGCGCGAGGAATTAGGTGTAACAATTTGATGTCTAGACAAAGTTTATGTTTGTGCGTGTTTATAAGAAAAAAACAGTTTGTGAAAACAGGATATAAAGTAATTTGCTTTACTATATCTTCCTAAAAGTCATTGTTTAATCATAATGAAGTCGTTAACGCCTTTTTTTATGATTTCAGTTGTGTTTAATCCGCGTGTCTCACCAAGTGGGAATCTGTCCCGTCTTCTAAACTTTACGGATGGTATGATCGGATCCAAATTTATACCCCAGATCCCTAGGTGGAATGTGTTAGAGGACGACAAAGCCCTCTACCTACTCCGAGGCATGCCTGATATGCATAAGGAATTCATGCCTGAAATTCACCAAAAAGATTTTAAGGAATCTGTTCCACAATGTGAATTTATGTTTGCAATCCACCCTGATGATGATGTGAAAGAATGTTCTCGAGAGATGAATCTGTCCTCTCACTTACATTTGATGAGAGGAGGCAAGTCGGAACCTTCTGAGTATTACTATCATGTGATGCAGGATGCTATAGAACTCAACAATTTTTTTGAACGAGCGAGTGGTATCATCTTAACTTCGTTTTTTATATATAATACTTATGTACTTTTGTAGTAGCGCTGTTTTGGTCATTGTAGTTTGTTTACATTATGTCTCGATTATTGACTCTTACATGACACATGGTCATCGTTTTATGATCAGACGAGACATTATCACATTAATGACTCATTTGTACTAAAGAGTACAATGATAAAAACATGATGAATGGAAAAATACGCAGTCAATGGTTTTATAGTGATATTCTGTTTCTTCTATACAGGAACGACACATGCTGCCTCTCTTTCTTATACTGTGTCTTACAAGCTGCAAAATCCACAAGCGATTCGCATCATGATAGGAATATGCGGCAAGGATAATGAGGGCCGAGAGACTGACGACCCTTTTCAAGGTTTTGCAATCGAGATATTTTTACCAGAGAGGATCTACAATATCCAGGATGCCAAGAGCGATAAAACGGGTAGCATATGGAAGATAATGATTCCAAAGAAGAAAGGGGAGTTGACTCAAACAATTGGAGGAAATTTATTATTTTTCCGTGAGACACGCAAACCGACACTCTGGCATAGGATCATGTCTCTGTTGCTACATGTTATATAGGCAAATCTGGGAAGACTTGGTCTTTAGTTTATATTGCTGTTTGTTAAGGCCTTCATGATTTTGTTATATGTTGAGATGGCCTTATAGACTCTTAATGTTGTTTTTCTGGCCACATGGTTTTGTTGATGTTTAGATGATGCCTTTTGGGTGCTGAACTTTGTCATTTTGGATGCTATAATCTGTAACGGAATTGTGCGTTTTGGTTTTTAAAATTTTGATGTAAACTTTGAATTCGATTTGCACAGGTCTTGTATAATCTCCAGGATCTTATATGATCAAACAGACATCATGCAACATCGTTCAAGAATCAATAGAGAAACAAGGAAGATTGTTGGGAAATGGTTGAACCCATTCTGTAAACACAGAATTATATAGAATTGAATAACGTGGGTTAACAACTTTTGTTCTACAGATATACATGTATGTATATATATACTTATCTAAACGACACTTTCTAACAGACATGACTTATCCTACAGATACAATGAAGGGACGTGTTGCTTGACAGCAACCGGTCTCTATGAAACATTACGACTCTTAGTAATAAACCTAAAATAACTAACTTATAACCGTCCTAATTAGGCCCATAATTAACAGACTTAGGCCTTTTCTAAGTGGACTTTTATGTTACAGTAAAACTAAACTATCGAATTACAAAGATTAGTTGAATTACTTCCAACAAATTTTAGATGCCTCTGAAGACTTTTTAATGTCTATTGGCATTTTGGATTTTATCAGATCTCGAGTAACTGGACAACCGCCTAAAGGAACGTTAAAACTCTTGGTTATAAGATATTAGTCTATTTTGAGCTTATTGTATTTACTCGTCACACGTGTATTTCACACAGAAACTTCTAAAAAGATGCGCAGCCTTAATCCATCACAGATATGAATTCATTTAGATTTCGCTCTGAGGTCACAACTTACAATTCATGATGCTCTTTTGACATTTAATCTGACTTCATATTACATGTATTAGAAACTATCTCCTTAGCATGATAAGATTACCACATGATTCTGGCCCATCAACTGTAATGGGGTCTCCAGTTCTTCATAATGGCGTAAGTGATAGATGTCTTTCTTCAGAAACTAGACAGGACGCCGTGCTTGTTCATTGGTATCCTCAATGCGTCATCTATCTTTAATGGTACTTGTAGTGCATATTGAACCCAAATGACGATGAATCTATAACAGCAGTTGATCCTAATGAAAGAAATCACTATAATGTAGAGGTGCGAAATCGGCGGGTCAGGTGGGTTGACAAACGGGACAAAAGTCAAAATGTGACAATCATCATCATGATTCATGTAAAACTCAAGAGGGCTGAGCATCGGGTCAAAATAGACCCGTTCTGACCTAAACCGAACCGAAAACTGATTGTGTAGAAGACATGAACCGAGATAACCTTTGTGTATAATAAGTACCTTTTGATTCCAACAATTATTTTTGAGACATCTCAAAACACAAAAGTGGACAATGAATTTGACAAAGATGAGTAATCATCTTGTCCATTCCAAACTTCATTACAAGATACCAAACACATTGTGTAAGTTATGTTTTTACATACTCCGTATTAAATATGCCTAAAAAACGACCTCTTCAACGAAGCGGAAAAAGGTAAAAAGATCCAGCAACTATAACTAAACGGTCAGCTGTAAAACATAAAAGAAAAACCATGTGGCCAACTAAACAACATCAAATTTTTTTAAGGTCAACTAAACATCAATGTAAATTATGACACTGATAGTCTCCAGATTTTCCTAATCAAACCGTTGAATGATACAGATGATCCTATTAGGTTTCGAAAGCTTCCACTCTTGAAAAAAGATTAAGTTTCCTTCAATTGTTTGTATCGACTTCCCTTTCTTCTTCGGAATTGTTATGTTTATGCCACCTGTGTCATTGGTCTCGGCATCCTCAATCATGTATAACTGATCAGGTAAAAAAATCTCAATAGCGTAACCCCCACAAGGGTCGTCAGTATCCCTGCCCCCTAGTCCTATTATAATGTGAATTGCTTTTGGATTTGTCATGTTGTAGGACACACAATAGGAAAAAGATAGATCAATGCTTCCTGTAAAGGGTAAAAACAAAAGATTTTTTAAAAAATAGCTCCGTTTAAAATGCCTGCGTACCTTTAGTTAAAATGTTTCTTTTTGCTCAGGTTTTAAGTATTACTACTATCATACCTTCGATATTAAGCTCAACCCATTTAGAAAATGGGTCGAGTTCTTTAGCGTCTTTAATCAGATGATAGTAATACTCGCTGGGTGGAATTTCATCTCCCCTAATCCACTCTAATAAAGGGGTAAAATCGCTCAGTCGCTGGGCTACCTTTTTTGGAACGAATTCCCTCTCTGTCAAAGATTCCATAGCATCTTTCTCGAGTTCTCCATACATGAATTCCTTTGTAACAGATTCCTTAACATCATTTTCGTGTTTCTCAGACATAAACTCCCTGTTTGAATCAAAATCCTTAAAATATTCTTCTTTCAATCCAGTCATGGTGCGGAGTAGGTAGAGGGCTTTGTCGTCCTCCACCACACGCCACCTAGGGATCTTGCAGGGACCAAGTCCAATGCGATTTTCCACCATGTTCAAGAGACGGGCCAGATTCGCAGTTGGTGAATGACAAGGACTAAACGCATCTGAAAATCATCAAAATAATAATAATAATAACGACTTACCCATATAACTAATACACCACAAAGTATCTTATTTCCGCACTTTTTTTTCTTACAAGCATGTACAAACATAAACTCTATCAATTCGTTACACCTAATTTTCCTCGCAAAAGAGGAAGCATGAAGAAATTGAGTGTTGGGATTAATGATACGCACCATTGATTACATCGAGGACAAGAGACCCATGTTTGTCATCACACTTTAGGACGCACTCATCCTGAGAGTCGTGCTCATCGTATTGGAATCCTTTGGTGTGAAAGAAACGAGAAAATGAGCCCACCGGTCTGACCCTTACGAGATTGGAAGAAAAGAGCCTAACAATCGAGGAAGCCATCTACGATCAAAAGATAAACTAACAAAGTTAGCTATGAACAATAACATCACTGGGATGAAAGCGATTATCAGGATATTTCTTCAAATTATCAACGTAACATGAGCATAAAGTGGGAAATAACAAGTCATTCATTTGACATATTTCCCTTGTAACGCTGTCAACTGAAACTGCATACTCACTGTTATAGCTTTTGTTTGGATTGCGATATTGCTACTTGATGCTCACAAAACAGTCTTTAAATAAAAACTAACCAATAACTGAAACTAGCTAAAAAACGAGTAAAAACTAACCATTCAAGATTCCCCTATGCCTATTTAAACGGGTTCATGATTTACGAAAACACGATTCCCCATTTAGAAAAAAACATCCATAATTTTTAAGATTCCCACTATTTATGATATCATGATTGTTTCTGATATAACGTCAACAAATTCCTATGTGTGTGTTTTTTTTTAAAATTGTTAGCCCGCGGGTGTCCTACTTCAGTGATGAAGATAGGGTGTTTTTTGGTTAAGTCATAAGTGTTGAGTTATACGGAAAGTTGAGGTGACATCACATTTTGCTATAACACTGTCAGATAACACCGACCGTACCTAGTGTTGTAACATTCATATTAAACCCAAACACTATTACTAGGGTATCAATACATGCAACGTAGGGGTGTTTGTTTAAGGTTGTTTTTCTGGCTTACGCGTTTATCAACTCGAGCTTATGAGCTTAAATAAACGATAAAGGGTTATAAAGTTTAATAAGCGGAAAAATAACCTTAAACAAACACACAAACATTTTTATATGATCTTTTGAATACTACTACACGGTGGAACTGCAGGAACGGACCTACATTGCTGCCGGGTGTGGCATTGGCTACCCCGTTTTCAGGTCACGAAGTGCAAAAATAAAAATAAAAGCTTTCGATTTTTGTAATGGGCACTACCAGATAATTTTTTTTTGCTACTTTCATAATAGCACTTGTGCAACACCCACTCGGAATCTCGTGCCCGAGGGTGTGTTTCTTTTTTACTTATGAGGAATGAATAGTGAGACCCACTAATTTAATAGTATTTCTTTATTAAATGGAACCTACTATTTCTCTTTTTTGGTCTATATACACAAGGCTTAAATTATAGTGTCTTGAGGCTCATATAGTTAGCGGGTCTCACTATTTCTTCCCCATAACTAAAAAAGAAGCACATAACTTATGTTGTTTTGAACTTCACTTTTTATTTCCAAAATTAGTACCAAAAAGGGATGCATAAAGATGCTCAAGTACATTTGCCATAAAATACTAAAATGATATACAAAGTACATATAACGATAACAAAAACTGACATATTTTACCTGAGATTAATGTCTGGAAACTAGGATTTGAGCTGATAAATATTCTAGGGTTTTAAGTATTATGTTTGTGAAAAATTGGGGGAAAAGTTTTTAAAAATATGTTTAAACGTTTATATAAGCAGTGAATTAGCTATATACAACTTCAACCCCTCATCTTTTAGATTATTTGCAGAAATTTTCCTTGATGTTATATTACCTACTGTGTTATCGAGTATCACTTATGCTCCGTTCTCAATTTTTTTAGTAAAGAAATAAGAAGGAAACATTTTATTTCTCAGTCCTTCTACTTTTCTTTTTTCTCCTTAAGTGATACTCGATAACACAATCTTTTTTCTTTTCTTTTTTTTCACTTTATTTTCTTCCTTAATTGATACTCGAGAACACAATATTAAGGAAGGAAGGTAAAAAAAATGAAGAGAAACAAAAAAAAGTTGTGTTATTGAGTATCACTAAGGAGGGAAAGAAAAGGAAAAAGACGGAAAAAAGTTGTTTTGGTTGATTTTGAAATAAATGTTTCCTCCCTAAATTGGAATAAAAATGTTTAATTCATATTTCTTTACTTTTTCTTACTCAAAAAAACTTAGGAACTGAATTCCGTGATTAACCATGGCCTAATGTAAATTTAAAAGAAAAAAAAAAAGGATTCATGACTAAATTTAAGCCAACGTAGTGTTTGTTATATCGTAAATCAAAGTGAGAACAGAAATGATTATTACAATCGAATGAAAAATGCTTGTTTGTTTACAATTATACAATGTAATGATTCATTACAAAAAATGACCCATTACATCAAATTCATTCCTTAGGCGTCTTTTTTTTTTTTTTTTTTTTTTTTTTTTTTTTTTTTTTTTTTTTCTATCTTTTAATGGAATCAAAATTACATAAAAGTTCATCATTAACTAACTACATTAAATAAACTTCCTATCATCAATGGGCACTATAGTCTTTTTTTTATCGATTGCATTCCGTCATGTCATACTGACCAAACATGATTAATAACGGTAATTAATCATTATATTACATCACTTATTCCATTACGTCGGTTATTCCATTTATTTGACATTTTATTCTGCCCTATTTTATGTGTCATTCATTTATTGGTGTTAAATAGTGGGCCTCATTCCTCATAAACCAATAGATATGATATGTTGTTAAAGGTAACGTTTGGCGAAAGTAACTATGTTGAAACTGAAGATATAGTTGTAGATAAAGATGGAATGAGAGCTAAAAAGATTTTTTTTTTTAGTTGTTACATGAAGTAGCATTTGATTTTAAGATATTTTGAACTAAAATGTGAGTAGTCTCATGTTTAATTCATGTTTTTGCAACAAAACCCTTAAGTGACCACAAACCTTTCTAGAAAAACGAGAGTTTTACCCGATTTGAGTGACGGTTGGCTCAAATACCACATATAAGTCGGTCAATGGTTATCGAAAAAATAATGAGATGCAGTTTAGGTATAAGTTTAGTCATGTCAATAAATCCTTAATTGAGAAAAGCTCATGAGTTTGTTTCATTCGGTTTATTAGCTTATCAAGTTAGAGCTTTTATAGTTTTAAAATAGCCATTACAAACACGTGCTGATATTGGTTTTTGAATATTAACGCGTGTTTGGGAAGAAAAAAAAAGTGTGAAATTTATAAGTTCAAAGCTAATTTGTTTTAACAATAAAAACTGTTACCGTGCATTGGCCGTGGCACAAATGTGTTAGTGGTAATGGTATCATCTTACCAAGATAGTCCAGTATATTGTTCGGTGGTGGCTATTCTTTCATCAGGATGATGCTCCTTCAAGTTTAGTATCAGGAACATTTCAGTACCTCAATATTATGGAGTCTGATAAGCCATCGAATATTTAGAAACTCAAGTTACAGCTCATGGCATGGGCTAGAATCTTACTGAGGAAATAGATTCTAATACGATAAATATGAAGTCAGATGAAAAGACAAAACGGCATCATGAGTGATAAGTTGTGACCTCTGCAGAGGTCAATGCAGATGCTGAATCAAATAGTGTCTGTGATGGGATTAAGGTTGAGCATTAGACTGAGTCGGTGTCAGCTCAATTGCACATTATACATGTAACTTCTTTGCCAATGTGTTTATCATCTCATAGTGCATTGTTGTTGCACCATAATTGTAAAAGTCTTGATAGACTCGGTGTACACATGTAAATAACGATAGACAAAGGACCAATATTGTTAGTTTGATAGTTAATAACCGAATAGCGGTTATGGGTAGTTACTAGCGGTTACAAAAGTTAGTTAATTAACCGCCAAAGTTAGTTATTTTAGAAAAGACATGTCGGTTCATTTACACCGATTAGAAACCTATATATACGTTACATTTGTAACGTTTTAATGTGTGTCTGAATATACAATGTAAACACTTTTATGTTGTTTATCAAATAGAATCAATTCTTGTATATCTTATCAATTCGATCCTGTGGAAACCCCGCAAGACCTGTGCAAAACTGGTATCAGAGAGAAGGCTCCAAGATTGCAAGAGTTTGATTCAACTTTTGATCAAGAAGATCAAAACAAAGGAAGGAAAAGACACCAAGGAATACGCTGGCCAAGGAATACGATGGAGACTTTTGTGGGACTGCCGGAACGCAACACAAAGGAGGAAAAACAAACGTTTTGACGCTTGAAAGGATAGTGTGATACCGGAAGGAAGAGGCTAGCAAGAAAGGATTGCTCTTGAACGTGACATAATGAAAGAAAATTGCAAGAATACATGGCCTGACAAATGGTGAAGATGAAGCAATAAGAGATTGCTATAGAAGGTTCATTGACATAATAAAGGTGTACCATGAGACTGTTAGGTGCCCTGGAATGAGAAGCCAAGAAGAGAAGTGGGAGAAGAGACCCACAAGGCAAGCAGGAAGATGCAGAGATAGATGAGTCACAGAATGAAGAAATGAACAAGACAAAGTTTGGGGTCATGATAGAAGGCAATGTGAAGGAAAATGCGGAGAAGAGCATGAAGATTCGGAGAACAAGATTTTTAGGATATATGAATGTGTCGTTTAATGATTTGTGGGGCGATGTTGCAATTCCTTTGGGATTGACTCGGGAGGATGGACATAGTGTAAAGGAATGCTATCGAGAATACATAGCATTGGTTAAAGTGTACTACGAGGAAGCACGTAGGTCGGGGCATGGAGAGCCAAGGTTGAATATGGTCGGTGATGTACCATTTGGTGATGCAAAGATAGGCGTACACGTAGAGGAAGCACAAGAGGAGAATCTAAAGAAAAGGTTCAAGTATGTCCATGATGAAGTCAAGAAGGAAGAAGACATGGGATGCACCACAAGTGGAAGTAGCAAGGAAAACAAGACTTAAACAATTAGGGGGGAAATGTTGCACCATAATTGTAAAAGTCTTGATAGGCTCGGTGTACACATGTAAATAACGATAGACAAAGGACCAATATTGTTAGTTTGATAGTTAATAACCGAATAGCGGTTATGGGTAGTTACTAGCGGTTACAAAAGTTAGTTAATTAACCGCCAAAGTTAGTTATTTTAGAAAAGACATGTCGGTTCATTTACACCGATTAGAAACCTATATATACGTTACATTTGTAACGTTTTAATGTGTGTCTGAATATACAATGTAAACACTTTTATGTTGTTTATCAAATAGAATCAATTCTTGTATATCTTATCAATTCGATCCTGTGGAAACCCCGCAAGACCTGTGCAAAAATTGTTTCAAGAGCACATACAATTAGCTCAACGCATTTGTATAAAATGTATGAATGACTGCAGAAACTAATTAACATACCTGAATCCATTGCATCGAAACAAAGAACACGTTTGTAGTTGTTCTCACTATCTCAATGCTAAAAGCGCATTAAAACTATGTTGGAACTCTTTTTTCTAGCAAAAGACATGTATTAAAAAGGGTCTCTACCACAAAAGTTGCAGAAAGAATAATACACGAATCATAACTAAACGGCCAGGTATACAACAGCAAAAATAACCATGTGGCAAAACTAAACATCATCAAGAACCTTTAAGGCCAACTAACATCCAGAAAACATCACCATAAACTATGTGGCCAGCCAAAGGGTCGGCTTGCATACTTTTTTCTCACGGAAAAAGATTAAATTGCCTCCAATTGTTTGAATCTGCTCCCCGCTCTTCTTTGGAATCATTATTTTCCATGCCTCACTTGTAATATCCCTCACAACATCTATGGCGTTGTAGAAACTATCGTCTGCAAATATCTCAATTGCATAACCTACATAGAATTCGCGAGTATCTGGGGTCCCGATTCCTACAATAATATAAACTGCTTGTGGATTATAATGTACGCCGGACACAAATACATTTGCTTTGATCGGAACAACTCCCCTCATCCTTGTTCCTGTAAAGAGTAAAACAAACGATAAAAACAGAACGTCCTTAGCTTATAGTGCATGCATAACTTTAACTAAAGTGTGCGTTATTTTTTTAGCTATTCGTTTAGTCATACCAAGCATATAATCAGACATAGATCCAACAACATCGTCCAGTTCTTCAGCGTCCTGCATCACATGATAGTAATACTCACAGGGTTCGGATTTGACTTCAGATTTGACTCCCCTCATCAAGTCTCTTACAGGACGTAAATCCCTCTTTTTAACAGTTTCATTGTTTGGAAAATAATCCATAACATCTTTTTCGTGGATTCCAGTTATAAACTTCATCTCTTGAATAGATTCCATTATACTTGTTTTGTGTTTTCTAGTCATGTCGCGGAATAAGTAGAGGGCTTTGTCATCCTCCACCGCAGTCCACATAGGGAGCAACTCGGGTCCATGTCTGAGTCCAATGAGAACATCCACTGTGTGTAATAGATAGGCCAAATTCCCAGCTGGAGAGTAATGAGGATTAAACGCACCTGAAATCATTAAAAAAAGGCGCTTAATGATTTCATCATAGTTAAACAATGATTAATAACCACAAATATATCTTATTTTCTCACATATATTACTATAAGTACAAACTTTTTTTCTTTAGAGTTTTTAGTGCGGAAATTGTGTTGATTTTTTAACGTATCATATGGAAATCATAAATACTCACAATTGATAACGTCGTGGATTAAAGACCCATGTTTGTGACCACACTTTAATATGCACTGATCCGCAGAGCCATGTTGAACATATTGGAAAGCTTTAGTGTTAAGGAACCGGGAAGACGAGGCAACCGGCCTTGCCCTCAGAAGATTGGACGCAACGAGTTTGGCAAGCGTGGAAGCCATTTTCTGAGCAAAGGCCAAACAAACAAGGAACAACAAGGTTAGCTATTAAAGGTAACTTTATGCAAGCGGTAATGAATAGGTTCATAAGCTATGGCAACTTGGATAGCTTAATATAATTCGTCATTGGGCTGTTACACCTCAATTGAATTGATAAAAAATAATAATCAACTTGGATGGCTTAACCAATAACCTTTTACATTTTGGGACCATTTGAACACTAGTTTCTGATTTAGGACCCCTGAATCTTGAACTACTCGAGATTCAGAAAAGCCTAATTGAAGGGCTTTTGCGATTTACCAAATCAGAAATCAGCATTTCGCAGAAACATTCATATGTTTAGGATTTATGATTCACTACTTTTCAAAATAACATCCATAAAATTTGCAAATAAAAACACTACAAACTTCAGAATCACAAAAAAGCCTCAAAATTCCACATTCAAGATCCGAGACTTATTCATGACTCATGGTCTAAAATCAAAAACTAGCGGTAAAAGGTCCAAAATATTTTACAGTTCAGTTTATAAGGTCCACTTTTTGACTCATCTTTCGACATCATCAACAACAACGATACCCAATCCCGCGAGGCAGGATGACAGTCATACCCATACATGAGGGTAGGGACTAGGGAGATTGCTTCCTTTAAAGCGGTTTTTGATTCACAAAACCAAAAAAACCCCATTTAGCAAATCATCCATATACTATAAGCTTCGACAATAACATAACAAATCATGTAATCAAAAAAAAAAAAAAAAAAAAAAAAAAAAAAAAAAAAAAAAAACGAGAATCATTGTCAAGAATCGAGATATGTGGGTCGAAAATCGGAAACTAAGGTTCAAAGGGTCCAAAATGTACTAGTTTGAGGTGCATAAACCTTAACAAGTACTTCATCCGTCTCAAAATTATTGTCCACCGACAAAAAACACACAGTTTAAGGGTGTGTTTGGTAAAAGTAGCAGTGAGCTGTGAGCAGTAGCTGTGAGCTGTACAGCTCACCGCTCACAGCTTCTTAAAGAAGCATTAGAAAAATGAGCATTCCTAAAAAATAGCAAAGCTCACCGCTCCTTTACCAAACGAACAATAAAAATTAAAAAGCTCATTGCTCACCGCTCATCGCCCCAAAATGCTCCAAAAAGCTCCGCGCCAAACATAGCCTAAGAAAAGTGCATTTATTACAGCTTTCTCTTTCTTACTTTTTAACATAATGACAGTTTTACCTTTAATTATTTAATTTAAGTATTCTTTAAAGTTTATAATAATAATTTCAAGCAAGGGCAATATGGTAAACTCGATCAAACTTTCCTATCTATATTTAGTAGTGGACAATTAAATTGAAACATCTATAAAAAGAAACGTGTACTATTAATTTAGGACGGAGGGAGTACTACGTAATAACGTATAATCTAAAAGAAAACATGATTATAACAAATTTAACCATGCCTAGTGATTAATCACTTTTAAGGTTCAAATCTCACTAGTTACGCATCTTAGTTAGGTTGGCTAATTAAAGAGCTGCACACCTCAATGGAATACACCGGTTAGCCCGCGTACATCTAAGTCAAAGATTTCCTCCTCATTAACATGAACAAATTTTAAATGCCATACAAAATTAGAAAGAAAACAAAAGCCAGTAACTAAAAGATGATTTGTACCTGATATTTTACTTCTTGAAGATGGAATTTTAGCTCAAGTAAATTTCAAGGTTTGTAAAAACTGTACAGCTTTTTATGTAAGACATGAAATAATTATAAACCAATAAGTCCCTCACCTTTCTAGATGTTTACAAGTTGCTCCTTTAGTGTTTTGTCTTTTTGTTAGTAGTGCCTTCCATTTGGGCGGGAAAAAAATGTGAGATTTAAAAGCTTTTGTTTTTTTTCCTAAATATGTACAAACATAACTTACACAATGTGTTTCGTATCTTGTAATGAAGTTTGGAATAGACTCATGATGTCAAAATTGTTGTCCAATTTTCTGAGATCCCAAAAATAATTGTCTCACTTGGTATTTTAATCAATTAGAATAGACTTTGGTCATAATATTTGAATGGTTAAGGAGAGTAGTTTTTATTTTTATTTATTTATTTATTTATTTTTTTTTTAAATCTGGTGACAATAATTTTAGGGCGGAGGAAGACTAATGGAATGTCTCGTTAGACAGGATATTAACACATTACATGGAAACTATCATTTTCATTCATAAGGGATCTTTATTTTTATTTTTCGTTACGACTTAGAGCATAAGGTATGGTGTCGAGCAAGCTCGCCACTTCCGACATGGCAGCTCGCCACCACACCAACACCCCTCGCCACCTCTCGATGTTCGGTCTCTCGCCGGGGAAGTAAAGAAGAAAAAGACAAACAACTTTTTTTTTCTTTTTTTGATTTTTAAATTGTGTTTTGTGTTTGATTGAGTGTGTATGTTTTTAAAATGAAAAAGACGAACATTTTTTTTTCTTTTTTAATATATAAACAAGTGTCAATTCATACTATTAGACATTAAAAAGTTTTAATTTATACCCTTAAACATTTATAAAAAAATTAATTATACTTTTAAACATTTAAAAAATTTTAAATCATACTTTTAAATATTTAAAAAGTTTATTTTTTAGTTTATATAATTTGTATTTTTTTTTTGAAAAATGGAAAAGAAAATAAAATTGGAGGTAAGTGGGGCCTAAATGAAGAGTTTGTTTTGTATTATGAGTAAGAGGTTATTTGAAGTGGAAGTGTTGAAGCGAGTTGACACTCAGTGGGGCCCAATTGAAGGCTCTTTCACGACACCCCTTGCTCTTATATTGCCATCAAAATTACATAAAAACCCTTTTTAACTAACTATTATACACAAAGTTTTTAGAAAATCTGATTAATCACACTTCACACTGATCAAATATCACGACTACCCACTAAGGTCTATTTCTATTGGTTGAAATGTAAAGTAAACACTTATTTTCAGACATTCTTAAATAGCAATGTGAACACTTAATATGAGAAAGATGAGTATTAATACTTTTTTTTTTCTTTTTTTTTAATGCATATTATCATATCATCTAAACATAATTATAGTGGTGATGAAACATTTCATTACCTCATGTATTATATTTCGGTCATTCATTTATTATTTCATTTCATCAAACAAAACGGGCTAAGTCTTTAACTTATCCCACAAGAGTCCTATTCAAAATGGACCATGTCACTAGAACAATGAAACATGACAAACATGATGTCAAATAACTTTTTTATTACTCCATCCGTCTCAATTTAATTGTCCATATTTTTATTTTTGGATGTATCAAAAAGATTGTCCACTTTCCTTTTATAGTAAAAACTAGAGAATTTAAAGAGGGAATATTCTATGCGTGTGGTTGAAAATTAAAGTGGCCTCACTTTTATTAAACTTTGTGATTTCTCTCTCCTGACAATTAAATTGAGACGGAGGGAGTATGTTTCCTCGAACTTGAAAGCTCAATGATTTCGTCACTAACACAAGTTACACAACTAATATGAGCATCTAGCAACACTATCTTAACTCTTCCAACTTAAAACCTAATGCGTTTGGTTTCCTTATTGGAATTACTATGAGTATGACTATAATTGGTGGGTGGTATGAAATTGGGTATATAAATTCATTTCTTTTGTTCGGTACATTTTTTAGTTTGTGGGTTTAACATTTTAAGTGGGGTCAAACATTTGAAAAATGGAGTTAGTCAATGTTTCGGTGAGTGATCAAGAAGGACATAGCATGGCCCACAGAAAGCGCTAATAAAAAAATCACCTTCTACCACATGAATGAGTTTATGGGTTTCATCGTCTTTTGTCCACCAACCAAACAATGGCAATAGATATCACATGCATACTTTGATTCCGAAACCCGTATACCAAACACACCCCTAAGTAACATAACATAAATTAACTAAGGGGGCGTTTGGTTGGGGCAATTTGGAGGATATTGGAGGCATTTGCATTTTAATTCCCTTCAAATGCCCTGTTTGGTAACTCAAATGTGGGCATTTGAAGTAATTTAAAATTCCCCGAATTGCCAAAATGGAGAGAATCAAAATGCCTTCAAAAAGTGAGAAATTTTAATTTGCTTGAAAAAAAAAATTATACTCCCTCCGTCCCATTTTATAAGTCCATGTTTGAAAAGTCAAAGTCTTTTTCCTCAGATTTTGACCATAATTATTTTTTTTCGTGTTATATAATACTTGATAAAAAGTATACTAATGAAAATACATTTAAAACACAAATCAATTTATATAATTTGTATCAAGTATAATATAACACAAAAAAAAATAATTATGGTCAAACTCCGAAGAAAAAGACTTTTACTTTTCAAACATGGACTTATAAAATGGGACGGAGGGAGTAAACATTTTTTCTTATTGTTTTTTTATAAACTTTTAAATAAAATATTTATTAATTTCTTTATAAACTTTTTTTAATAATTTTTTATTAACTTTTTTTATAAATTTTTTATAAACTTTTTTTTTTTACAAATTTTTTATAAATTTCTTATAAATTTTTTATAAATTTTTTATAAATTTTTTAAAACTTTTTTTTATAATTTTTTTTTATAAATTTCTTATAAATTTTTTATTAACTTTTTTTTATAAATTTTTTATAAACTTTTTTCATAAATTATTTATAAACTTTTTTTTATAAATTTTTTATAAACTTTTTTTATAAATTTTTTATAAACTTTTTTTATAAACTTTTAAGTAGAATATTTATGAAATTTATATTAAAAAAAATAAAAAAATATTTATAAATTTCTGTCAACCAAACATGCGAAGGTATTTTAAATTCCGGAATTTTAAATTCTCAAGAATTTAAATTTTCTAGAATTTAAAATTCCGGAATTCCAAAATACCCCAACCAAACGCCCCCTAAAGATTACTAAAATTTCTATTTTGGAACCATGCAAACGGTCTTTGGGTCACCTAAGCCCAAATCAACTCACTTAAGTTTAATTCTAATTTAACCAAAGGATGATACGGTAGAGTACGTTATGACTCTCATGCCATCCCACCAGCCGAGCTCCATGGCTCCAACAGCATACCATTCCTCATGCGCGGGCGGGGGTTCACCCCGTACCCACCAGCTCACGCAGGCCGTATTTTTTTTAATTTTATTATTATTATTATTATTATTATTATTATTATTATTATTATTATTATTATTATTATGTGTTGTATTTGTATTTTACTAGGTTATGTGTGGGCTTATGGCACCACTTTCACTCATGGCACCACTTTTATGTGAGGGAGGGATGTTTTGTGCTGAGTGATAGATTCTAATATTATAGAAAAAAATGTTGATGTGCCAACATTTTTTTTCACGACACCATCCCACGGCATCAGACTGTATCTTGTGCTCTTAGCATGTGTTGGCGAAACCTTTTTAATAAAAGCTGCGTGCATATATCATTTCCTTTTCTTGTATATATAACTTATAAGCACCATTGGATCTGTTATGAAACATTAAGGGTCACTTCGTATACATATCAAAATTTTAAGGACCTAAATGTTTATAAGTTATGACTAAAGAATTTCTTTATTTACCCCCAATTTTCACAAACCTAGAATTTTTCTCCCGACCAAATTTTAGTATCCGGACATGAATTCTCAGGTAAATCATCTTTACTAGGTACTATGTTTTATTTATTTATTTTTTTCTGTTTATCACTTACTTTGTATGTCATTTGAATATCTGATAGTTATAAGATATGAGCATATATTGATGCATTTTTGTACTAAATTTTAGTTACTTTAAAATTAAAAAATAAAACATTGGAGAACTAAAGGCTTTTGGTTTAGGGGTATGTGAGTTGCCCACCAACCTAGTGGATGCGGGTTCATGCCTCGCTGGAGGCATCTGTCCTATATTATGAGACATGTGGTATAGGGTGTGAAAAAATTATCGTTAAAAAAAACATAGTAGTTAGAGGGTTACACACTTACCTAAGGGTAAAAAGACTGCTTTCGAGATATAAAATGTTTAGACTAGAGGTAGTGGGTGTGATGGCTCTCACCAAAACCTCATCCTCACTCGTGACCCTAGTACCTTCATCATTTCTCACGCGTGACAGAGGCGAAACAAAAGGAAGTAAGGGTGTGTGAGGTATGTTTGTATAAAGTGGGTATTTTAAACAAACGTGAGTGGGTGTGACCACTAGGGTTGAAAGGTGAGAGAGTGTGACGGGAAGTGAGACGAGAGAGAAAACTGAGGTAACGCTGACGCGGAAGGTGAGTGAGTGTCACCACTACCTCTAGTCTTAGGTGTTTGTTTGTTAGGAAATGTTACACAAGTGGACCTTATACATCACAACCCTTTACATTTTGGACCCTTTAGACATTACTGTCCAATTTTCGACCCACGAGTCTCGAATCTTGACAAAGAATCCCTGAACTTGAATTTGGGTTTTGTAATCCTCTTTTTCCCCAGTGTTTTGTGGTGATTGTTGTTTGAATAAGTTAGATTCTGTGATTTGTAGTGTATTTTTCTAAAATGTATGGATGTTGTTAGGGGAAAACCGTGAATATTGAATTAGCATTCTTTTGGGTTGTTTTGTGTGTGCTTGTGGGTGTGATTGATGTTAGAGTAAGGAGTGTTTAGATTAGCTTAATTTCCGGGCTTATTTGATTTTCAAAAACTGATGTCCTCACTATTTTCGGCTCATGAGTTTATCAAGTGGCCATTAGCTCCTATTGATAAGCTCATATGTCGAGAAAAGTAACCTTACGAGCTTTTTTGTTTTAAAAAGAACCCGTAAACTTAAAAAATAAGCTAATCCAAACACCCCGGAAGATATGGGGGTGTTTGGGATTGCTAATGTTTTATCATTTGACATTTGATAGCCAAAAGATTTTGTTTAATAAATTACAAAAGTGGACCTTATACCCTAACTGTCTACATTTTGGACCCTTTGAGTTTCAGATCTTAATCAAGTATAGTTTGTAGTGGTTTTGGTTTTAATTTACTAAGAAAAATAGAAAATTTTGACTTATGGTTATGAAATTCTCTGTATTTCACTTTTCTGTGATTGTTGTTATAGCATAAACTTGGTAGTGTCTTTTTTGTATTGATGTTTTTTTCTTTTGTGCAAATAAATATATCAGTCGTGAATAGCAGAATTGGCATATGGATTTTGGAATATCTTGTATCTTTCTGACTTTGTGTATCGCAAGCCCCTTTAAATAGGAATTCAGATTCTAGAATAGTTCATGATTCTGGGATTGAAATTGGAAAACTAGTGTTCAACTTCAAAAAATCGGAAATGTATAAATTTGCCGTGTATACTGTATAGGTCCGCTTTTGTAATTCTATTGTTCTTTTTAGCTATTTTCAGTCACTTGTTAGTAGTTTTTAGGGCTAATGGCACCAAAATGTATCATAGTTGTCACTTATTCCTTTTATATGTATCGAACCTG
>BPTQ01000001.1:290398642-290424388 GCA_019973895.1 Chrysanthemum seticuspe
CCCACGCAAACCCCCGACTTCACTACCGAGTTTACCCACCCAAACCGACGACTTTGCCCACGACTTTAACTGCGCAAACCCACGACTTGAACCCCGACTTTGTCCACCCAAAACCCCTACTCCAGCTCCCACTGCTATATGTCCCAAGCAGATGTTGATGTTTCTTGACGATTGTAGATTACCGATAATCCTAGCGTAGTAACGAAGTGATTAGAAGATAATAGTAAAAATACAGATTAATCTTAGAGTTGTTACCATGTTAACCATAATAAAATGATAATAGAAGATTAGTGAAGCAATGATGCGATCCTAATAGCCATTAGATGTTAGCAGTTCTTTGTAGTTGTAGACGAACCCTGTATATCGTCACCCTCGACCTCATCCCCAAAACCCACCTGTTTCAGCCCCAAGTTCAGCACCCAAACGCGTCAATTTCAGCACCCGTTTCAGCAGCCAAACCCACCCATTTGAGCCATCACTTCAGCCCCCAAACGCACCCATTTCAGCATCCAAACAGACCACTTCAGCCCCCATTTCAGCACCCAAATCCAACCCCCAAACCACCCATTTCAGCTTCCAAACCCACACTCATTTGAGCCCCAAAAGTCTCCCATTTCAGCCCACAAACCCACCCACTTCAGCCCCTAAACCCACACGTTTCAGCCCCCATTTCAACACCCCAAACACACTGATTTCAGCCCCTGTTTCAGCACCAAAAACTACCCATTTTACCCGAACATCAAAAACAGCAATTGAAGCATCCATTAAATTGCAGGGTGAGTCACCCATTTCATTCTGTAACTACAAACAAATAGTACACTTAACATAAACAAAAGTGCAATTTACGTAGTCACAAATACAACAAATTTCATCATTTAAAAAATTAGTTCCTTAAAAATTTATTTGTCATCGTTTAATCACTACATTTTATTTAAAAAAATGTAGTGATTAAACGATGACAAATAAATTAATTTCATAATAGCCACAATTTCCAAAAAAAAATACTCTAGCGTCAATGAAACAACATATGAGAAAGCATCTTGAAAGAAGTTAGAAATTTGACATACTTATCAATTGCTTAATGATCACCCTGCTGCTTAGTTCCAGCATCCAGATCGATTGCTTCACTGCGTCCTTTCTTTTTTCTTATCTTCTTTTTCTGGCGTACCTCGTGTGACTCGCCAAGAACCCTTATAATCAAATATAAAGATTGTAGAATCAATAGGCTTTTGATCATAAATGCAAATTGGCTTAAACGTACGTATCAATAGGCTTTTTATGATCAATTATTAACATTGAAAAACCAAAAATCAACACTGTGAATGAATAATCTTGAACCATCAAAACATGATCATGTCCGAGTGGATGATCATGTCAGAGTTTTAGTTGTGGATAGTTTACTAATATTGCCATTACATAAAATTTTCCTATCTATGCCTTTACTAACAAAACAAAAGTTTTGCAATAAGAACAACATATCTTTGTAATAACAGTGGAATTATTATTCAAGTTAGAAGCGCCACATGATGAATTAAAACATATATTATGATCACATTGGTATGATGTCATAAGCACCAACTGTATGCCTCGGATACCAAATAAACTTGCAAGACTCAAGCTAGTGTAGTAGTAGAGATGTCAAATTCCAAATGAGGGGAAGAGCGCAAACTTTAGGAGATATCAATATTGAATTCAAATATGATGGCTAGATGTTTTAACTTATTTGATAATAAACATCATACATACTACGACATCATTTCTACCTGAAAACACAACTCCATGTACATTTCCATTACCTATCTGAGTGCATCCACTTGTAATCTATATGAAACAAAAAGATATAAAAAAAAATATAGTATAAACCAGCTAGATTTTTATGATCAATGCATAACATTGAAAAACCAAAAATCAACACTGCGAATGCATAACATTCAAAATTACCTCATTTGCACGAAAAACACTTGTTAGGCATCAAACACTTGAAAATTATCTCCTTTGCACAACCATCTCTTTTAGTCATTACATCAAACACTTGTAAGGCATCTTTAAGTTCACACTTATCCTGTAATAAGTCAACATACAAAACACCTGAAAATCATAATTATGCTCCATTGTGACCAAGCTCCACCAATTCTTACTTATATGAAACAACCAACAAATTAATAAAATTATTTAAAACCCTCAAATACGTTATCAAAGGTGTCAACTCCTTGAGCATGTTAGTTTTGGTAACCGTGAGGGACATTTTTGAGTGATACAAAACAAAAGAGATGTGAATGATGTGAATGTGTCATGCCTCATATGTCTGAATTTATAGGGTTGCGACACAGTGGGTATTGATAAATCAATTAGGTTGTAATCATAAAACACGGTATCCTAAAATTAGGAAACAATTGGTATCATAAAACACGGTACCCTTAAATTGCGGAATAATGTATAGTACCAAAAAAAAACCCTTTTAACTAATGATCTGTACCCAACCATAAACATAAAAAATTTAAAATTTTTACTAATGATCTGTACCCTTAAGTTGCATAAACAAATGGGGAATAATGTATAGTACCAAAAAAAAAAAAAAAAAAAAAAAAAAAAAAAAAAAAAAAACATACCAATCAATAGATGAACCAAAGAGTAGATGAAACCAAAGAGTAGATGACACCCACACGACATCTTCAATATTGATAAATTGATATCATAATTGATATCATAATAGATGATATCATAATAGATGGCAACTGGGATATAGGATAAATAGCCCCACACGACATCTTCATATGATGAACCAAAGAGTAGATGACACGCAATCACTTGATGAACCGATTTGTATTTTTTTGGGATAGCACCATCTACATATTCGGTAGATAGACCAAAGTTGTTTTTTTTAGATACCAAAAATAATTTGGCTGATGTAGATGAACAAATTGGGATGCCATGAGCTTTTAGAATAAAGTTGAAGATGGGTAAGTTGAAGAATAAAGTAAAAGCACAAACCAATAAAGTTGAAGAATAAAGTTGAAGATGGGAAAGGTATAAAGTCAATCAAACAACATAAAAAAAGAATAAAAGACCGGTGGATTGGAAAGTTAGCGGAAGTGGAATTACTTACGTGGCATTGATGAGCTGGCTTTTATTGCCAGCATGGCATTAGTGACATGGCAAATTTCAAAAAAAGTTTCGTTTATTATATATATAGATACGTCCACTTATGTTATGTTACTTAGGTTTTACTTTGGAAGAGTTAAGCTAGTGTCGTTAGACGCTCATATTAGTTGTGTAACTTGTGTTAGTGACAAAAATCATTGAGTTTTCAAGTTCGAGGAAAATTAAAAAAAAAAAAAAAAAAAAAAAAAAAAAAAAAAACCGTTGTTTTAAATCATGTTTGTCATGTTTCATTATTACGTTCTTGTGTGACATCGTCCATTTTGAATTGGACTCTTGTGGGATAAGTAGATTTAGCTCATTTTGTTAGACAAAATAAATAATAAATGAATTGAATAAATTACATAAATGTACATACATGAAGTAATGAAATGATTTATCACCATTATAATCATGTTTAGATGGTATGATGGTAAACACTAAAATCAATAAGAGAAAGATTAATACTCACCTATCCCATATTAAGTGTTTACATTGTTATTTAAGAATGTCAAAAAAAATAAGTGTTCGCTTTACATTACAAGTTTACAACCAATGAAAATATATTTTAGAGTGTAGTAGTGATATTTGATGAGTGTGAAGTGTGGTTAGTTAGATTTTCCAAAAATGTGTGTAATAAGTAGATAAAAGGCCTTTCTATGTAATTTTGATTGCAATATAAGTCGCAATGAATTATAAATGGAAAAATGATAAATTATCTTACTTGATGTGCCTAATAATCCTCCTACTCATGAGATCCTGACAAGTGTCATGAACTAACGGTTTGATAGAGAGAGAATGAGTGGAAAAAATATATATATATATGTTGTAAAAATCGCTAGGCGCTAGTGAGGCGGTTGGGTAAGGCCTGACGATTAATCGGTTAGACGGGATTAATCGGGGATTAATCAGATTGAAATTTTTATGCACAAAATTGTAATTTTAGATATTATATTATATTATATTATATGTATGAGATAAGCATAGTGCATCAAAGTTCAAAGTCAAACATAGATATTACTCGGTTTTTTGACCATTTTTAAGCGATCATTGACCGATTAATCGGTTTGTTGACCGATTTTTAAGCGATTTATTGTCCGATTTTTAAGCGATTTATTGACCGCTTTTTAAACGATTTTTTTTAGATTAATCCGATTAGACCGATTTTGTTCGATTTTTTCCGATTAATCGGTTTGTTGACTCATTTTTAAGCGATCTTTGACCAAACCGATTAAATAGTCCGATTATGATAAATCAAGGCGCTTAGTGAGCGATCAACGATTATGCCGGCCACCTGAACCGATTTTTACAACAGATTGTTGTGTGTGTAAAAAGATTAATAGGATGATATTTTAGGAGGCTTTATCAATACTCATAATAAAAATAAGGGTGTTGATATTCACAGTTAGGGGTGTTATCGGGTCGGGTTGTCGGGTTATCGGGTTGGTCGGGTCGGGTTGATTCGGGTTTTGGTGTCTCAAATATTGACCCTAACCCGACCCTATAAGATATCGGGTTATCGGGTTTCGGGTCAAAACGGGTCGGGTTGAATCGCGTTGGGTTATCGGGTTGTGGCAAGTGGCTGTCCCAAACATAAAATAAAACACAGTTGAATAAAATTAGACACTTTTCAAAGATATGTATGCAAATCTCTTAATACCATTGACAACTTAAATTCAAGATGCTTGACCGGGCAATAGATCAATTTATATATGGATTTACTGATCTAGATTTATTGATCTAATACATAAAAATTGTAGTTTAACTTGCGGGTATAGCCAATACAGGTCGAGTTATACAGTTGCCAAAGTTGAGCTCAACTCAGACTTATTAACTCGAAGCCTTTAAAACATAGAGCTTGTTCAAAAAATGGGTTAACAATTTTAAAATATTAGCAACAATACAATAGTTGACTAACTTAGCCAGAATCAATACTTTCGAGCTTTGCATGGCTCAATAGAACTATAACTAAGGATCCATATAAAAATAGAATCAGTTATGACTTATGACTAATGTAAAATAATAAAGGTAGTGTATAAGTAACTCAAGCTCAAGTAAAGTGGCTTCGATTATTACACATGTACACTACAGTGATGATATATCAGGTAGAAATGTTAAATGTTAGCTTAAAATGAAAAAAAAAAAAAAAAAAAAAAACGAGGAAGGCTTATACATTTATCGGGTTATCGGGTTGAACCCGAACCCGATAAAGTATGAAAAATATAACCCTAACCCGACCCTATAAGACTATCGGGTTGGTCGGGTTGACCCGATAAGCAGAGTTGGACCCGAATGAACCCGACCCTATAAAGCTTTATCGGGTTCGGGTCGGGTCGGGTCAACCCATTTGACACCCCTAATTCACACCATTATTTTTTATACCTACACCACAATTGTGCATTAATGTCTTGTACAATATGCATGACAGTGTTGTACAGTGTGTTGTAAGTATAAAAAAAAGTGCTGCGAGTATCAACCCCTTAAAAATAAAGATCCATTATGACTAAAAATGATAGTTTCTAATGTAGTGAGTTATTATGCTGAACAAGACATTCCATTAGACTCCTCCATATTTAAAAGTACTGTCACCATACAATATAAAAAAGTATTTTTTAATTAGTTAAAATAAACAATAAACAATTATTTTTGAGCATATCAAAACAGAAAGGTGATGAGTAATCAACTTGTCCATTCCAAACTTGATTACAAGATACCAAACACATTGTGTAAGTTGTGCTTGTACATATTAAGGAAAAAAACAAGGATTTTCAATCTCACAAATTTTTTCCCGCCCAAATGAAAGCACTTCTAACAAGAAGACAAAACACTAAAGGAGCAACTTGTAAACAGCAGAAAAGAATAGGGGCCTAAATGGTTTATAACTATTTCATTTCTTACGTAAAGCTGTACTACAATTTTCAGACAACATAAAAAATTGAAATTATCTTCTTCGGCTCAAATTCCATATTTCAAAACGTTAAATATCAGGTAAAAATTATCTTTAAGTTACTGGGTTTTTGTTTCTTTTTAGGTGCAGTTTGGTTGGATACTTTACTTTGGGTTTTTATATGATGTGACATTTATCAATTGTTTGTTTGATGGTTTAGATTTAAAAATAGGATTCAAGTCTGAAAATTCGGGTGTGTACAAAAGTCACCTGGTTCATGAGGTTTTCTAGTAAGACATGCTATGGCCCACTTTTTTGTCCTGTTTTCAATTATACACCACACAATATATTGTTAAATATAATTTATTTTCTCTAGTAATTAATTTATTTAATTTTTTATAATATATATAATATATTATTTTATTTTATTTTTCTCTCTCCTCATTTAATTCAAAACCATATCCAAATCCAAATCAAAATTCAAATCCAAATCCAAATTTTAATCCTAAACCCAGATACAAACCAAAAGGGCCCAGTAATTTTGTATGTCATTTGACTTTTGTTGGTAAAAATTTTGAGCATTTATTTATGCATCTTTAGGCACTAACTTTGTTACTTTAACTTAACTATATTTAAAGTGGGGGTTTTTACCTTTTAGTTACTCGGGTGGGTGAGTTTTGGCGTATCATGTGACCGTTTCCAACCCTTTCCTTGTCCATTTTAAGATATGTAACTAGTGATATACTCCCGCCGTCCCAATTCAATAGTCCAGTTTTTTTTTCGGGTCGTCCCAAATTAATTGTTCACTACTAAAAATAGATACGGAAATTTGATCAAGATTACCATATTACTCTTACTTGAAATGTTATTACAAACATTTAAAAAAAAGTAAGAAAAAAAAAAGATGTAATAATTATGTTTTTCGTGTGTTTTTTGTCGGTGGATAATTATTTTAGGACGGATAGTATCTGTTTATCATACTATTATATGTTACTATTTGTTGGGGAAAACTACATAAGTGGACCTTGTACATCTCAACCCTTTACATCTTGGACCCTTTGAAGCTTAGTTTTCGATTTTCGACCCACGAGTCTCGAATCTTGATTGTGATTATCTGTTTTTTTTTTTTCTAAGATTGTTAAGGCTTTAAATGTACGGGTGATTTTATTAAATGGGGATTTACTTGTTTTGTACTCCGAATTAATTGTTTTTGACTTGTAAATGTATGGGTGATTTAGTAAATCACAAACCCGTTTAAATAGGCATTAACCAAACATTAAGGGGCAATTTTCAAATAGCATCAAAGACGAAGGACTTTTGGAAGCAGTCTCTCTAACCACGGGTATTGGTATGACTGTCATCCTGCCTCCCTATGCCAGTTCAATGGCTCGGAAATGGCGTGGGGGCGGTATGGTAGCACTGGTATGACTGTCATCCTGCCACCTTTAACATTAAGTTTTGATGTTGGACCTCTGAGTCTTGAAATTCGGGTTTTGGGATGTTATGTTTGCTCATTTGAGGTCTATCGTTGTTAGAGTTACACTAGCATTGAAAGCGGCGTTTTGGCGGTGGATGTTAGTTTTTGGTTTGAGAAAAAAAAAGTGTCTAAGTCTAAAAATATGGCCCGGAATGAGGTTGGGAATTTGGTTGTGATATTATAGATATAGATAGACTGCTATTTTCCTCTAAAATTCGCTAGGTGGTACTTTTGATATTCAGTCGAGCCGAGCTTGCGTTTTCTTACATCTATTCCCTTCGGTATATGTATATGTATATGTATATGTATGTTTATTTACATACTTTTCATACTAAATATGAATACGAGTCGAGTCTAGCTCAAAAGTAATTTAACTTTTATTAGTAGGGATAATCTATATCTATATCTATACTACATTATAATGTATTTAGGACTTCCTATAAAAGGAAGTCTTAAAAATATAAGCCTATACATGTTACTATAATTAGTAATTCATATAATTAAGAAAAGAAGCATAATGTACAACACTTTAATGCACATAATGTTTAGACGTACAAGACAAGAAGCATAGCGTACACTACTTTAATGTACATATTAAAGAAAATAAAACACCACATTAATGCTATTTAATATAGTCAATTAATTAACTGATCAATAAATACAATTAATACAATTATTAAAACACCTCTAACATAATAAATACAAATTATCAAGCATATTGTACAACAAATTTAAACACAATTCTACATTAAATGTCACTAATACAAATAATATTATACCAATAATATTCAAGCCCGAACGGGCAACAGGCCAAATGGGCTTGAGCCCGAACGGGCGCAGGCCAAACGGGCTCGAACGCGAACGGGCACGGGCTAAACGAAGTTCTTGAAATCCGTAATTTATTGTCAAAAATAACATAATAAACTAAAATACATGATTCACTTGAAAATTTTATTTCAGTGTACCTGCCACCTCAACGCGCGGGTACCCTGCAATAAATGTCGCTAATACAAATAATAAAGCACATTATACAAATATTAAAGCCCGAACTTGCAACGGGCTTGAGCCCGAACAGGCGCGGGCCAAACGGGCTCGAACCCGAACGGGCACAGGCCAACGGGCTCGTGCCCAAAAGGGTACGGACTAAATAAAATTCTTGATATCCGTAAATTTATTGTCAAAAAGAACATAATAAACTAAAATACATGATTCACCAGAAAAATTTATTTCAGCGGGTACCCTGCTAGTCATTTGTAAATGTATCAAACTAACCACTTTTATTCTTGTTTGTGTACTCAACATTTTTTCTATTGCGTGTACTCAACTTTAAAAACCACATTTTGTATATGTCGATGAATTTACAATACATTCATAATAATTGTTATACATTTGTAGGTCGTAACAATACATATAAAAAAGTGGTTTTAAAAGTTGAGTTTACACAATAAGGGAAAAAAGTTGAATACACACGTAACTACGTAAGTATAAAATAGTTAGTTGTATACATTCACAAATGATTATCCATTCTAATATTCTATTGCCGACCTTGAGAATGTCATTTACTTAACAGATGTCGAGTTTTAGACCGAGTCAAGTTTCGAGCTTGACAGTGTTCAACTCGGCTCGACTACACCCGTAAAATAATAGACAAACTGACAAACCATTATACGAAGTAACAAAACACTGAAGGGCAATTTCCAAACAACATAAAAGATGAGGGGGGTTAAATGTTTATAAGAAGAACATAAAAATTTTGGGATTTTATTACAAGTAAAATGTTCCCCCTATTTTTCACAAACATAAACCTTAAAGATTCTTCCGACCAAGATTCTAGTATCCAGACATTGATTCTCAGGTAAAATCCATCTTTCCTTAGTGTGTTTTTTATTCTGTTTACTTATTTTTTAATGTCTTTTGAATATCTGATGGTTATAAGATATGAACATTTATTTATGCATTTTTTGTACTAAGTTTTAGTTACTTTATAGTTAAGAGATTAAACATAAAGTTTAAGACCTTTCTAAGAATATTAAATTTTGGATTTTAATTGGTTTGAGTTTGTGTGGCGGTTTATTAAAACCCGTGAAATAGTCGGCTAAAAGGTTTTTGTTTGTTAGTGATTTTAGGGAAAAATACAAAAGTGGACCTTATACATCACAACCCTTTACATTTTGGACCCTTTGAACCTTACTTTTCGATTTTCGACCCACGAGTCTCGAATCTTGACAAAGAATTCTCTGATCTTGAATCTGGGTTTTTGACATTCTCTGTTTTATTAATTCTTTTGAGGTTGTTATATTATGATATTTGTAGTCTTTTCGTACAATGTCGGAGGTCTTGCTAAAAGCAGTCTCACGTAAGGGTATGACTCATGAATCATAAGTTTTAGGCTTTTTTTTTTGGTTGTGGTTGTTGTTGTTACAGTGGACAAGGGGGGTGTTTGGCATTGGTTGTTTTGCTAAAAGTTTGGATGTTTGTTTGATAGAAGGTTCTAATTTTGGGGTTACATTATATTTTAGGGGGTGTTTATTTAAGCTTGGTTTTTGGCTTATGAGCTTATCATGGTTAGGCTTATATGTTTCATAAGCTCATTTGCTCCGGCTTATTTTAAAATTTATAAACATATATAAAGCTTATTATCTTCGAGTTTTAAAATTAGCCGAAACATATGAGCTTATAAAACATAAGCCTAAATCACATGTACTCATAAGCCTAAAAAATAAGCTTAAATAAACAAGACGTTAATATGTTTAGGAAAATTACAGAACCTTATACATTCTAACTTTCTACACTTTGGACTCTTTGAGTTTCAGATCATGATACAGTAAGTTAGATTGTATACTTTGTAGTGTGTTGTGGTTTAATTTACTGAAGTTATTTAGAAAGAAAAAAAAAAGTGAATCTTGAATAATATTTTTAGGATTCTCTGTTTTTCACCTTTTTTTTGTGTTTTTTGTTAATATATATATATAATTTGTAGTGTTTTTTGGGTCAAAATATTTTGATGTTTTTTTCTTGTGTGCAAATGAAAACTATCGAGTTGCAAACAGCAGAGTACGCATTTGGGAATCCTGAATCTTTATGACTCTTTTAAATAGGGATTTAGGCTCTCGAATAGTTCATGAACATGTGGTCTAAAACGGAAAACTAGTGTTCAAACTTCAAATGGTCGGAAATGAAAACGGTTGTGGCGTATACTGTATAGGTCCACTTATATAATTGTCTTTTTCTCTCATTTAAGTTATTTTCAGTCCCTTGTTAGTTTTTTATTTTATTTTTTATTTGGACTTGTTTTTGGGCATCAGATAAGCCTTTTTTTGTGTTACAATGGAAACATATTGGACGAGTGACTTGTTATTTCCCACTTTGTGCTTATGTTTACTTTCTATCCTTATAATCGTTTTATAACTAACCCTGTTTGTATCATTGTATGTCCCTTGATCTTAGATGGCTTCCTTTATTGTTAAACGCTTTGCATCCAATCTCATGAGGGTCAGAGCGATAGCCTCATCTTCTCGCTTCTATAACACCAGGTGTTTCCAATATGATAAGCGTGACTCTGAGGATGTCTGTATCCTTAAGTGTGACAGTAAACCAGGGTCTTCTGCCCATCATGTTGTCAATAGTGCGTACATTTGATTCCCATTAAAGAATTAGCTCTACAACAAATATGCCATTTGCTCAAACTTATAAAAAAATGACCACATTTTTCGCACTTAATACAGTAAAGAAAAAAAAATCACTTATAAGCGTGTACTAAAGTCAAATTTGTCCACACTTAATTTCCTCACGCTTCCTCTTGCGAGAGGAAATTAGTTGTGACAAATTGATCTCTAGACTTCTAAGCGTAGACAAACTTTATGTTTGTGCGCGGTTATAAGAAATGAGACATGTGATGTACTAGAGCTTCCTAAATTTCATTGTGTAATCAAAATATATTCGTTAACACATGTTTTATTCTTTCAGCTTCGTTTGATTCTCATGTCTCACCAATTGGGAATTTGGTTCGTCTTCTAAACCTGACGGATGGTATCATTGGAGGCAAATTTCGAAGCAAGAAGGCTCCTTGGAATGTGGAGGAGGATGACAAAGCCCTCTACGTACTCCGTACCATGCCTGGTCCTAGCAAGGAATCTGAAGAATCTGCTCCACAGGCGGATTTTATGTTTGCAATCCACGCCAATGATGTGAAGGAATCTGTTCCACACATGAAGATGAATATGTCCACTCTTTTACATTTGATGAGAAACGTCGATTTGGAACCTTCTGGGTATTACTATCATGCGATCCATGACCTTAAAGAACTCCCCAGATTGGCTGAACCAGCGAGTGGTATCTGTTCAACTTCTGTTTTTTTAGATATATATACCTTTTTGCCCAAAAACAAACATTGCACTAATGTGGAGCTTTTCTTTTTATATTCTGTTCTATTCTATACAGGAACTACATATAATGTCTCTCTTTCTTATAATGTGTCCAAGAAGCTGCAAAATCAAGCGATTCGCATTCTCATAGGACTAGAGGGCTGGGATATTGAGGGGCGGAAGACAGACGACCCTTTTCAAGGTTACGCATTTGAGATATTTTTACCAGATAACAATATCCAGGAAGTTAAAGAAGGCAAAACGGGTGAGTTATGGAATATTATTATTCCCAAGAAGAAAGGGGAACGCATTCAAACAGTTGGAGGGAACTTATTAATTTTTGATGAGAAAAAAATATGCAAGCCGACCCTCTGGCGCCCCACATAGGATCGTGTCTCTGTTGCAACATATTAAGGCAAATCTGTAAGACTTTGCAGAAAATTATGATGTTTGTTGTCTTGTTGATGCCTTGATGATTTTTGAAGTTGTTTAGTTTGCACTTGACCACACGTACTGTTAATGATGTTTAGCTGGATGTTTATGTATGACTCTTGTATCCTTTTGACTTTTGTTGAAGAGGTTGTCTATAATCTACTTGTTTTGCCACAAAGGTTATTCCATTGTTATTCGAATTTGGCTGTTGATCTGGGAGGGTAACGGTTTTAGCGGGTAATTTGCAACCGCAAAGCTGGTGACTGTTCATTAGATGAATTGGTGAATTGGGTGTGTCGCGGGTGGGGAGGGTAATATGTCAAAACGCGTAATCTTTGTTAGGACTGAAACAGGTCAAACCTTTCTGCTAAAAAAATTTCAAGTTTTTGTGTCAAATATGATAGCAGGAACTAGATTATTTCATTAAAAATCTATTCTTTGACGTAACTGAAGATTTTATTTTACGCGTTTGGCCTTATAGACATAAAAAATAACCGGAATAGACCCTTTTATAAGTACTTTGATTGAACCTGCAACCCCTATAACAAAATGAACCCACTTGAGTAAAGTTGCGACTTGTGTCCTTAAATGGGTCTTGAAGTCTATAACACTTAATCCTACTGAAAGAATAGCTAACAGTGTAAAATAAGCGGGACATGATGCCATCTTATCTCCAAAACTAGAGGTGCCAAATGGGGTGGGTCAAAATGGGTAGCTTATGTTAGTGTAGATCCACAGTGGGTAGCTTTGGCCAAGGGTGACATGGTCATTCTGAGAATTAAGCGCATTTTGGATTTGATGGCTTTTCGTCTGCTATATTTGCATATTGGATGATATGATCTGTAATGAAATTGTGCATTGTGGTTTTACGCCATGGGGTTAAGACTTTGTTATGCCAATTGACATTTTTAATACTTTATCTACAATGGAATTTCACCCATATGAGATGCTATGAAATAAGATGTTACATTGTTTTGACCATCAACACATGTTGCTTAGACAAATCAACACTCAATTGTACCCATTGTTGTGTGAGCGTGGGTTCAAGTGTTGCTTAGGACGTGTGTGATAGATTTTTGTAAATATTGTAAAATAGTTATTTGCCGCTAAAAAAAAAGGTTGTAAACAAGACTAAACAACTCACGAGCTAATAGTGATCAATTTTCAAAATACTTGAAATTGAGTCCGAGTATGAATATAGTGTGCTCGTAAAGCTTGCGAGCCTTATCGAGCATGAGTATTCTTACATTTATTCCCATAAGTATATGTATATGTATGTTTACATACTTTTCATACTAAATATGCAGTTCGAGTCGAGTCTAACAAAAGTAATACTGTATTAAATTCTGTTAATAGGGATAATCATTTGTAAATGTATCCAACTAATTACTTTGTTCTTCTGTGTGTTCTCAACGTTTTGTTTTCCCATTACGTGTACTCAACATTAAAAACCACATTTTGTATGTATCGATGAATTCACAATACATCGCAAATACGCCAATACATTTGTAGTAATTATGTTATACATTCGTAGGCTGTACTATACATACAAAATGTGGTTTTAAAACTTGAGCACACACGATAGAGAAAAATAGGTTTAGCACACACAAAAGAATAAATTAAAGTGGTTAGTTGGATACATTAACAAATGATTATCCTTTTGTAATATTCTAGTGCAAATTATGGAGTCGAGTTAAGCTAACCCTGAGAGTGTCGTTTACTTAACTGAGCTCAAGTTTTAGACCAAGCCGCATTTCGAGCTTGTCAGCTTGGCATAATTCGACTCGGCTCGACTACACCAAAAAATAATAGACAAACCAATATGGTGACTTGAGAGTTGAGACCATGTGATGATACATTCTTACACATACCCCCCCCCCCCCCCCCCCCCCCCCCCCCCCCATATTGTTCATTACTTATAATTGAAAATTTTGAAAAGTTGATGACCAATCCGTGAACTTAACCCGGCCCTTGACAAAAACCTTGTTTTACCCGAATACCATTCTTACACATAGAAATATGAGGCACAGTTTGCAATCAGCATAAAACATGAGGGACTCAAATCTTTTTTATTACAAATTCATTTAGGAATATTTCTTACAAGTCACATGTTCCCCTTTTTCACACACATAAACCTTAAAGATTCTTCCGACCAAAATCTTGATTCTGAGGTAAAATCATCTTTCCTTAATATGTTTTTGTTTCTGTTTAGTAATTTTGTGTGCCATTTGCAACTATGCATCTTTTAGATTAGAACATTACAGTTGAGGTTATTTTCTTGGTAACCGTGTTTTCCGACTTTTAGCCAACTAATTCACGCGGTTTAAACCCATCACCACACCGAACCAAATCGGGTAAAGCCCTAAGTTAGCATAGCCACTTTAGGGTTATTTTCGCCTAGCAGAAATTGAACTTAAGACCATAGTAGCAAGCCTTTTGCGACTAAACATTAAGGTTAACTACTTGTCCTAGGCCGGTGGCAAAATGACTTGTGACTATCAGTATAAGATGTGTAAGGTCTCAAGTTTAATTCTTGCTAGGTGCAAACAACCCTAAAGTGGTCACATCAACCTCTTGAAAAAGGAGTGCCAAACTCTTGAAAAGAGAGGGCTTTACCCGATTTGAGTCTGGTGCTGGGTTCAAATTAAACCCTATAGGTTAGTCGGCCAAAAGGTCGGAAACCATGGTTAAAAAAAACGACCTTGTAAGTTGAAATCTTTATTACAATGGGTAATAGATTTGGTATGGGGTAGAATGACAATGAATATAAAAAAGTGTATCATTACGATTGTTTATGTTTGGATGACAAACTATGGTATTAAAAAAGTATATAGATATTTGAGTTTTGTAGTGAAAAGAAAAGGGCACGCGGGAATGAATTTCATAGACATCAAATAGGTGTCTAATGAGTCTATGACTTTGATATACCCATTTCATTCCCGGGCCTACTAAACAAACACTTTTAATCGGAATGAAATCTAGACTCATTCCGATAGGGCCATACAATGTTACTACTTGTTTAAAAAGTACAAGAAATAAACCTTATATTCCCAAATATTCTACATTTTGGACCCTTGGTATCTCAATCTTATATTTTGGACACACGAGCCTCGGATCTTGAATTTGGGATTTTGATCCTCTGTTTTTTTTATCCATATTTTGGACACACGGGTCTGGTTGTTGTTAGATTATATAATTTGTAGCGTTTTTTTCTGTAAAAAAGTGAATCTTGAATCTTAAAATAATGGATGTTATTGTTGAATGGCGATATTATGATTTGGTAAATCACAAACCTCTTTGAATAGGCTTTTCGGAATCTCGAATGGTTCAAGATTCATGGGTCCAAAACCCGAAACTAGTTTTATGGCGTATAGGGTCCCTTTCAGTCATTGGTTGCTTTTTTTAACCGGAAAATTACAAACTGGTTGTATTCGACCGAGTTTTGTTTGAAATTAAGTCACTTTTTGAGAAATAAGAAAATGATCATAACACGACACTTGTCAATAATTTCTTAATTTTTTACTTTTTTTTCCGCGTGATGTTGTCGCACCTAGTTCGTGCAACAAGTGTGAATGAACATTTTTCTATTTTTTCTAGTTGACTTCAATCTAAAAGATTGGTCAAATATGACCCTTTCTGTAATTTTCCTTTTTTTTAGCCAAGTAGTAACATTACAAACCAAACATAGAATTACTTTATATAGTTAACCTTGTTGTTCCTTGTTTGTTTGTACTTCAATCAGAAAATGGCTTCCACAATTGCCAAACTCGTTGTTTCCAAACTTCTGAGGGTCAGATCAGTTTCTTCATCTTCTCGGTTTTATACCACTAAAGCTTTCCAGTATTTTCAACATGGCCGTAAGGACGAATGCATCCTAAGGCATGATCACAGAAATGTGGCTTCTATCCAAGGCGCTATCGATTGTATGTATATATGATTCCCAAATGAAAATATGTCATTTGCACACACTTTTGAAAAATGCATAAATTTTTGTTCAGTTATTGGCACATTAAAAAAATTGTACTTAAACATGTAAGCATGTACAATAAATGTGTGGAAATAAGATATTTGTTGTGGTTATGAAATGTTGTTTAATTATAATGAAACCATTAAACACGTTTTCATTTAATGATTTCAGATGCGTTTAGTCCTCGTGTGTCACCAGCTGGAAATTTGGCCAGTCTATTAAACGTGTCGGATATAAGCATTGGATTCTTACATCGGCCTCACAAATTCCCTAGGTGGAGTGCTGTGGAGAATGACAAAGCCCTCCACCTACTCCGTGTCATGAAAACGTATGACAAGGAATCTTCTCCAAATGAGGAGTCTGATGTTAAGGAATCTGTTCCAAAGAAGGAATTTACTTCTGGAATCCACGAAAAAGATGTTAAGGAATCTGTTTCAAACAAAGAAACTGTTGGAAAGAAGGATTTGGGCCCTATAATAGACTTGATGAGGGGATCAGTCAAATCTGAACCCTGCGAGTATTACTATCGTGTTATCGATGACGCTGAAGAGATCGAAAGTTTTACTGCATCTATGCTTGGTATGATTATAACACTCGTCAATGAATTAGTAGTCTATTTTTACATCCGACTTATTAAAATGTGACTTAATATCGCGTTTTTGTACTTCTGTTACTATCTTTTTTTTTGGGTCAAGGATCTTTGACCCCGGTAAATATTTCTGTTACTATCTTTTGTTTTACTATTTGCAGGAATAGTGGCGAGAAGAGTTAGTGTCAATGCAAATATACATGTGTGCAGTGTAATCCAGGATCCAAAAGCGGTTTACATCATTGTAGGACTCGAGGCCCCGGATACTGGCGATCTTTATGGAGGTTACGCCTATGAGATATTTTTAGACGATAGTTTATACAATATCAGGGATGTTGAGATGGATCTTAGGAGTGAGTTGTGGATGATAAATATTCCGAAGAAGAAAGGGGAGCACACTCAAACAATTGGAGGCAATTTAATCTTTTTCCGTGAGATGAAAATATGCAAACCGACCCTTTGACGTCCCACTTAGTTTATGGTTATGTTTTCTTGATGTTGTTTTGTTTGGCCACATGGTTATTATTGTTGATGTTGTATGGCTGGCCATTTAGTTATTATTATGTATTTAGCGTTAAACTTCTGTTGAAGAGACCGTTTTCAAAGTACTACTATGTCTTTTGGTTGGGATTAGTCACAAACCTGTCTTTGTTTCCATTCAGTGGAATCAGGTATGTTAATCACACCTTAACAAAATGTACAGTATGTGTGTGTTAGTTTCTGCAAATGTGCATGACTGACCTGAGACGATATCAATGTGGCCGCTAGAAGGAATTGAAAGAGCATACAGAACAGCATAGACGAAGGAAAAAAGAACGAATAGGAACTGTGTTTTGGTGTATGAAAAAGAAACCATAACAACACACATATTTGATTTTGTTTTGCTTAATTTTGAGAAAAAGCGTTTCTGAATGATTTGAGCAAATGAGCAGCCCAACAAGTGATGAAAACATCTTTTGATTTGGTATAATTGACGGCAAAATGAGAAATGTGATAACTAATACTCCGTATAAACTTATTTGGAACAAATCAAAATAAATAGCATCTAATATGACGGTTTAAGGTTTTGATCAGTTTGAAAACCTCTCTCTTTTGGACACAAAAGTCAAGAATTCGATCCTAACTCTCTACAATAAAGGCCGAAGGTCCTTTGGAAGTAACCTCTCCACCTTCGGGTAGGGGTAAGTTTGTCTACATCCCACCTCCTTCATACCTCGTGAAAGACGGGATTGGGTAAACGTTGACTTTGACTTTACTATGACAGGGTTATAAGAAAGTTTAAAAGTTCATCACCAAATATAAAACAATAAGGGGCAACTTGCAAAGAATATGAAAGATGAGGGGCTCAAATGGTGGTTTCTAAGGTAATTTCCTAAAAGTGGCTTTTCCCCTATTTTTCGCATAACACAATCTTTAAAGTTCCTAGATACTTTCTTCCGACCAACTTTTAGTAGTATCCAAACCTTAAATCTCAGGTAAATGCTCTTTACTTATGTTTTTGTTTACTTATTTTCTATGTCATTTTAATTTTGTTGGTATAATGACTTGTATACTTGATGCATCTTTTGTTAGAAATGTTACAGTTTTTAGTAGCATTTTCAAAATAATATATAAAGATTGTTAAGGAAAATTATACAAGTGGACCTTATGCATCACAACCCTTTACATTTTGGACCCTTTGAACCTTGCTGTCCGATTTTCGACCCACGAGTCTCGAATCTTGACAGGAACTTGAAATTTTTATTTTTTTTAACCATGGTTTCTGATCTTTTGGTTGATTGACTCACGGAGTTTGAACCCACCACCACATAGACTCAAACCAGGTAAAGCCCTCTTTTTCCACATGGTTGATGTGACCGCTATAGGATTGTTTGATAATATCCGGCAGGATTTGAACTTGTGATCCCTCACATTTAGTGATGATAGTCACAAGGCTTTTGTCACTAGGTCACACTGAGTGGATCTCGGATCTTGAAAGGGTTGTGAGACCTAGGCAGGGTAAGGATCTGTCTACATTCCACCTCTCCAATACCCCAGGCCGACGGGATTGGGTATGTTGTTGTTGTGAGAAATAAAAATTCCCTTTCTTTTGTGCAAAACACAATCCAAAGGTTGTGAGACCTAAGCCGTTTTCACAACCATGGAAAAATTTGTGTATCTTAAAATTTTTGTTTTGGGATTCTATGCTTTTCACTTTTTTTGTGATAGTTGTATAAGTATATACGATTAGTTTGTACTGTTTTTTCAAAAAACTTATTGATGTTTTCTCAGCAAGAAAATCGTAAATCGTGAACGGAAATATCAAGTTTTAAGTAGGCATTTGGAAATCTTGAAAAGTTTAGAATGAATGGATGTTTTTGCTAGAGGTAGATTATTGAAAAGTTTGGAGCTCGAATGGTTTGAGATTCACGGGTCCGAAACTGAAAACTAGTATTCAAAGGATCTGAACTGTAAAAGGTTGTGCTGCATATGGGACACTTTTACGTTGGGTGTACAAGCTCAAACCATAATGGTGAAAAAATAATCTTAAAGTTAACATATAAGCTTGGTGGGCGACTAATAACCTTAATTGTATTCTTTCTCAATGAAGTTATTGTATATAGCTATTAGCTAAGTTTGTTGTTCCTTGTTTATTTTCTTCTTTGATCAGAGATGGCTTTGTCACTTGTCAAAGGCGTTCCATCCAATCTCATGAGAGTCAAACCGATAGCCTCGTCTTCTCGCTTCTTTAACACCAAGGGTTTCGAGTATGATCAGCGTAACTCTAAGGGTGACTGCATCCTAAAGTGTGATCATAAATACGGATCTTGTGTCCATTATGTTGTCAATAGTAAGTAAATTAAATTCCAAAAAAGAATTAGCTCTACGACAAATATGTCATTTGCACAAACTTGTATCAAATTTGTCTACACTCAATTTCCCTCATGCTTTTTCTAGCGTGTGAGGAAATTAGGCGTAACAAATTGATCTATAGACTTTAAAGTGTAAGCAAAGTTTATGTTTGTGCGCACTTATAAGAAGAAAAAAATATGTGGAAATAAGATATTTGTTGTACTAGAGCTTCGATACAGTCTTTAAATCCTCATAATGAAATAGGCAACCCTGCTTTATGATTTCAGGTGTGTTTGATCCTCGTCTCTCACCAACTGGGAATCTGGCCTGTCTTCTAACCATGACGGATGGTATGATTGGATACAAATACGGAACCCATGTGATGACTAGGTGGAGTGTGGCGGAGGATGACAACGCCCTCTACCTACTGCGTGACATGCCTGCTCCAAAGTTTATGGCAGGATTGCACAAAGACGATGTTGACGAAGTTGATATGCCTGTTCCACAGGCGGAGTTTATGTTTGGAATCCACGATGTGAAGGAATCTGCTCGAGAGACGAATATTTCCTCTCTGTTACATTTGATGAGAGGAGTCAAAAGGGAACCTTCTGAGTATTACTATCATGTGATGCAGGATGCTAAAGAACTCGCCAAATTATCTGAATCAGCGGGTGGTATCTTTCTAACTTTCATCTATATACATGACAATAACATAAAACGTTACGGTTTTTTAATACCTGTATAATATACTAATGTACCTTTTTAGCTGTTCTATGCTGGTCATTATGCTCTTTGTGAGCGGAGGTATTTTTTAAACTTATTTCACTCTATACAGGAACACAATATGCTCTTTGTATCTGTTTACATGTGTCCTACAAACTGCAAAATCCACAAGCTATTCGCATCATCATGGGAGTAGGGGCCCGGGATGCAGAGGGCTGGGATGGCCGAGATACCGGGAGCTGGGATGCTGACTACCCTTTTGGAGGTTATGCAGTTGAGATTCTTCTACCAGAAAGGCTCTTCAGTATCCATGATGTCAAGGAGGATAAAACGAGCGAGTCATGGAATATAACTATTCCCAAAAAGAAAGGGGAAATGATTCATACAATTGGAGGAAATTTGCTGATTTTTCAAGAGAAAAAAGTCTGCAAACAGACCCTCTGGCGCCCCGAATAGGTTCATGTCTCTGTTGCAACTTATTATTTAGGCAAATCTGGACACTGTCTTCAACTTTAGGCTAATTTAACGGATTCTCCAAATTTCAATATCATAGTTTATATTGATGTTTGTTGAGGCCTTTTGGGATTTCTAATCTTGTTTAGTTGGCACTTGAGCACATACTTCTAATGATGTGTTTAGCTGTCCGTTTAGTTATGGCTCGTATCCTTTTGGCCTTGTTCATGTTCTGTTGAAGAGGTTGTTTATAATATATCTACTACGTACTTTCGTCAAAACATACAAACCTGTTCTTTGTTTTGAGTCTACACTGAATTTGGTTATTTTAGGCGAAACTCGTATGTATGATGTAGCCACCAGCTTTCATATAGGATAATATGAGTGAGCTCAAAATACTTAAGGCCTTATTGATTTTTCAGGAATGAAACAAAGGGCCGAGCAAAACATAACCGAAAACCGAATCAACCATATTCAGTTCGGTTTTCGGTTCTATAAATTATGGTTTTCTATTTCGGTTCGGTTCGAGCCAAAACCGATAAAACACACCTAACCATATAAACCGAACCGAATTGAACGGACCGACACAAACCAAACTGAACCAAGTCACTTCGGTTCGGTTTTTGGTTCATGTCTTCTAAAAAACTGGTTTCTGTTCGATTTTGATTTTGGTTGGTTCTGTTCGGGTTTTGAGACCCGATGCTGAGCCCTACATAAGACTTGTTTGATAGAGTAATAAGATAACACATGTATCTTACACAAATGAAAGCATTAACAAAACACTAAGGGGCAATTAGCACAACATGAAAGATGAGGGGCTCAAATGTTTATAAATAATGTTTGGTATTTCTTCTTACAACTTAAATACCCACCTATTTTTCACGGACACTGTCTTCAACTTTAGGCTAATTTAACGGATTCTCCAAATTTCAATATCATAGTTTATATTGATGTTTGTTGAGGCCTTTTGGGATTTCTAATCTTGTTTAGTTGGCACTTGAGCACATACTTCTAATGATGTGTTTAGCTGTCCGTTTAGTTATGGCTCGTATCCTTTTGGCCTTGTTCATGTTCTGTTGAAGAGGTTGTTTATAATATATCTACTACGTACTTTCGTCAAAACATACAAACCTGTTCTTTGTTTTGAGTCTACACTGAATTTGGTTATTTTAGGCGAAACTCGTATGTATGATGTAGCCACCAGCTTTCATATAGGATAATATGAGTGAGCTCAAATACTAAAAAAAAATGTTCATTAGAAACCATGCTACCTTCATAAAAGCTCAATTCAAGATCTAAATATTGTCCATAGTTTATGTTGATTTTTGTTGAGTTGGCCTTATTGATTTTTCAGGAATGAAACAAAGGGCCGAGCAAAACATAACCGAAAACCGAATCAACCATATTCAGTTCGGTTTTCGGTTCTATAAATTTATGGTTTTCTATTTCGGTTCGGTTCGAGCCAAAACCGATAAAAACACACCTAAACCATATAAACCGAACCGAATTGAACGGACCGACACAAAACCAAACTGAACCAAGTCACTTCGGTTCGGTTTTTGGTTCATGTCTTCTAAAAAACTGGTTTTCTGTTCGATTTGATTTTGGTTGGTTCTGTTCGGTTTTGACCCGATGCTGAGCCCTACATAAGACTTGTTTGATAGAGTAAATAAGATAACACATGTATCTTACACAAATGAAAGCATTAACAAAACACTAAGGGGCAATTAGCACAACATGAAAGATGAGGGGCTCAAATGTTTATAAATAATGTTTGGTATTTCTTCTTACAACTTAAATACCCACCTAATTTTTTCACTAACCAAAAGTTAAAAAAGCCTTATTAGAAATTTCTTGAGCTCAAATTCCAAATATCCAGACATTAAATCTCAGGTAAATATATTCCTTACATTTAGTAAGTTTTTGTTTCTGTTAAAAACATTATGCATGTCATTGTAATATTGATGGCAAAAATATTTTGGTTACTTTAAGGCTAGAAATACTGTGAAAGTTAAAGTTCAAATGTATGATAATATATGTTTGTGTTTTTGTTTGTTGGAGATTTATGTTTATAGGTTTTAATTTAAGATTTAGACCCTTTGAACTTAAGGGTGCATTTAGTTGGAGGAAATTTTTCTTAGTTTTCTATCTCAAGTTTTGTAAGAATATGGATGAGATTTTTATCTTAAAAGAGAGTTGAAAATTATTAAAAAAGAAAAATAAGAAAATTAAAATGTGTAGTTATAGTTTTATTTCATATGTTAGGAAATATAAATTTTCAGTTTTGTGGACAATTAGTTGGGGGGGAAAATAGACATGATTTATGTTTTATTTGTTTTGTACAAATTATTTTTGTGGAAAACAAAAAGTATTTTCCTTGTTTAGTGTTTTGTTTGGATTTCATATGCTTTTCACTCTTTTAAGGGTTCTTCTTTGGTGATTGTTTTGTATAGTTAACAACAAAAATAGTTATGGTTGTTAACAATAGAAACTGTTTTCTACTTTGTGGTCATGCTAACAATACAAGACACACCTATTTTGGCACAAATTAAATAGCATGTAGATATATAGAACTATAGAAGTAACTAAGTTGAACGAAATATAAGTATAACAAAATTAACTAACTAGCTAACCTTTGTTCGTTTGTTCCTAGATGGCCTCCTTGTTTGCTAAACGCGTTGCTTCTGATCTCTTGAGTGTCAGATCGGTCGCCTCATGTTCTCGTTTTTTTAGCACCAAAGGTTACAAGTATGTTCAACATGACTATGAGGGCGAGTGCATCCTTAAGTGTGATGACAAACATGGCTCTTCTTTTATCCGTGGTGTTGTAAATGGTGCGTATATATAAAATTTGTCGAAATAATATATGTCATATAGGTGGTGTAGATTGTAAGAAACTGACGTTAAAAAAAAGTGTGGAAATAACGTATTTGTTGTGTTCATTAATCACTGTTTAATCGTAACTAGTTGACTAAAGATTTTTGTCCTCATGATTTCAGATGCGTTTAGTCCTGATTTCACACCGATTGGGAACTTACGCCGTCTATTAAGTGCGGCGGATGACCGCATTGGATTCCGAAAGTGGACCCACATGCTCCCTAGGTGGATTGTGTTGGAGAATGACTCAGCCCTCTGCCTGTTCCGCAACATGACTGGAGAATACGGAAGATGTGTTGAGGATTATGTTCCAAAGAAAGAAGTTATATCTCGACCCCATGAAGTAGATGTTTCTGTTCGTGAGAGGGATTTGAGCCTTATACTAGACTTGATGAGAGGATTAAAATCTGAACCGAGTGATTATTACTTTGATCAGATGCAGGACGCTGAAGAAGTGGACAGTTTCGTTGAATCTATGAAGGAATCTTTGGTTGGTATGTATGACTTAACAAATACCTGTATTGCTTAATCGTTACAACCTTTTAGTTAAAGTTATGCATGCACCACCATAAGTACTGGAGTTTTTTGTAATTACTCTTTACAGGAATAGGGCCGCCAGGAACCGTTAATGTCAATGTAAATGTATGTGTGCACGTGCTACTGAATCATCCACAAGCGGCTTACATTATCGTTGGACTCGGGGCCCCGGGTATTGGCAGCCCTTATGGAGGTTATGCCTATGAGATGTTTTTAGAAGAAAGTTTCTACAGTATCTTAGATGTGAAGACGGGTCATATGAGTGGGATATGGACAATAATTATTCCAAAGAAGAAAGGGGAGGATATTCAAACACTCGGAGGAAATTTAATCTTTTTTCGTGAGAGAAAAATATGCAAACCGACCCTTTGGCGGCCTGCATAGTTTATGGTGATGTTTTCTGGATGTTTAGCTCCCCGTTTAGTTATGATGCATGTATTTATATGTTGTGGTAGTCCTATGAATGACCTTTAAATCGTCTATCATGTGTTTCGACGACACTTTGGTGTATTGACGATTGCTCTTTTGGGTGCTGAATTTGGCATTTCGTATGATATGATATTATGATCTGTAATGGAGTTGTGCATTTTGGTTCTTAACATGTTTATGTCTATGATTTTGTTAACCGGATTCACCCAAGACACAATGCTTCGACGAGGTAGCAAGTTACTTCCCCGACTTCTATTTTTATTTGCGTTTTGGCCGGTGTGCGCTTTTAGGGTTTAACGAGGGTTACCTATGTGCAGAAATATTTAGGAAAAAAAAATATAGAAGAAACTTTACCAAATGTCTCGAGAAGATGATACGTAGATGATAAACAAAACATGATATGCCAACAAAAAGTAGCGTGCGAAAATCTTAAGTTCTCCGTGGAAAGGATGATTCATTCGGATCGACATGAGAGTCCAACTACATTACATTGCCAGAATATGCTTTAAATAGATGTATTTATTTTTAAGCATATCTAATGTGTCGGTTGTTAATATATATTGAATAGATATATTCAAAATATTTACTTTATAATTTAGCATAGCTCTATGCGTCTAAAAGATTACAAAAGACCAGTTGTACCTAAGACCGTTACATTACATCAACCTGAGAGTACAGCTAGGCTTACTTAGTAGGAAAGGTGCCTCTTGAATTCTAAAAGCGTGCGATGAAAAACAACCGTATAGTACAAAACAAATAGTAGATGCATAGTAGAAGAGCTCTGTAAACCATTTCAAAGAAGATATAAAAAAAAAGGATTTATAAAGACGTGTATCCATTGGGAGCAATTTGGGATTTTCGCGTGTGGCCGGTTTTGCGTTTATTTTTATCTTCAGCCCCTTCATTGAACGATGGAGCAGCTTCGTAACACAGAACCCACTTAGGCCAATTGTTTTAGTATCTGTATTTGTACAATTCTTGGTTTTACGTGTTGAGGTAATGTCTAGTATTATAGTATAGTATGCTTTACGGTTTAAGTCG
>BPTQ01000001.1:290428111-290444986 GCA_019973895.1 Chrysanthemum seticuspe
CGGTTTAAGGTTTTGATCAGTTTGAAAACCTCTCTCTTTTGGACACAAAAGTCAAGAATTCGATCCTAACTCTCTACAATAAAGGCCGAAGGTCCTTTGGAAGTAACCTCTCCACCTTCGGGTAGGGGTAAGTTTGTCTACATCCCACCTCCTTCATACCTCGTGAAAGACGGGATTGGGTAAACGTTGACTTTGACTTTACTATGACAGGGTTATAAGAAAGTTTAAAAGTTCATCACCAAATATAAAACAATAAGGGGCAACTTGCAAAGAATATGAAAGATGAGGGGCTCAAATGGTGGTTTCTAAGGTAATTTCCTAAAAGTGGCTTTTCCCCTATTTTTCGCATAACACAATCTTTAAAGTTCCTAGATACTTTCTTCCGACCAACTTTTAGTAGTATCCAAACCTTAAATCTCAGGTAAATGCTCTTTACTTATGTTTTTGTTTACTTATTTTCTATGTCATTTTAATTTTGTTGGTATAATGACTTGTATACTTGATGCATCTTTTGTTAGAAATGTTACAGTTTTTAGTAGCATTTTCAAAATAATATATAAAGATTGTTAAGGAAAATTATACAAGTGGACCTTATGCATCACAACCCTTTACATTTTGGACCCTTTGAACCTTGCTGTCCGATTTTCGACCCACGAGTCTCGAATCTTGACAGGAACTTGAAATTTTTATTTTTTTTAACCATGGTTTCTGATCTTTTGGTTGATTGACTCACGGAGTTTGAACCCACCACCACATAGACTCAAACCAGGTAAAGCCCTCTTTTTCCACATGGTTGATGTGACCGCTATAGGATTGTTTGATAATATCCGGCAGGATTTGAACTTGTGATCCCTCACATTTAGTGATGATAGTCACAAGGCTTTTGTCACTAGGTCACACTGAGTGGATCTCGGATCTTGAAAGGGTTGTGAGACCTAGGCAGGGTAAGGATCTGTCTACATTCCACCTCTCCAATACCCCAGGCCGACGGGATTGGGTATGTTGTTGTTGTGAGAAATAAAAATTCCCTTTCTTTTGTGCAAAACACAATCCAAAGGTTGTGAGACCTAAGCCGTTTTCACAACCATGGAAAAATTTGTGTATCTTAAAATTTTTGTTTTGGGATTCTATGCTTTTCACTTTTTTTGTGATAGTTGTATAAGTATATACGATTAGTTTGTACTGTTTTTTCAAAAAACTTATTGATGTTTTCTCAGCAAGAAAATCGTAAATCGTGAACGGAAATATCAAGTTTTAAGTAGGCATTTGGAAATCTTGAAAAGTTTAGAATGAATGGATGTTTTTGCTAGAGGTAGATTATTGAAAAGTTTGGAGCTCGAATGGTTTGAGATTCACGGGTCCAAAACTGAAAACTAGTGTTCAAAGGGTCTGAATTGTAAAAGGTTGTGCTGCATATGTGCCACTTTTATGTAGGGTGTACAAGCTTAATCCAAAACGGTGAAAAATTAATCTTAAAGTTAACATATAAGCTTGGTGGGCGACTAATAACCTTAATTGTATTCTTTCTCAATGAAGTTATTGTATATAGCTATTAGCTAAGTTTGTTGTTCCTTGTTTATTTTCTTCTTTGATCAGAGATGGCTTTGTCACTTGTCAAAGGCGTTCCATCCAATCTCATGAGAGTCAAACCGATAGCCTCGTCTTCTCGCTTCTTTAACACCAAGGGTTTCGAGTATGATCAGCGTAACTCTAAGGGTGACTGCATCCTAAAGTGTGATCATAAATACGGATCTTGTGTCCATTATGTTGTCAATAGTAAGTAAATTAAATTCCAAAAAAGATTTAGCTCTACGACAAATATGTCATTTGCACAAACTTGTATCAAATTTGTCTACACTCAATTTCCCTCATGCTTTTTCTAGCGTGTGAGGAAATTAGGCGTAACAAATTGATCTATAGACTTTAAAGTGTAAGCAAAGTTTATGTTTGTGCGCACTTATAAGAAGAAAAAAATATGTGGAAATAAGATATTTGTTGTACTAGAGCTTCGATACAGTCTTTAAATCCTCATAATGAAATAGGCAACCCTGCTTTATGATTTCAGGTGTGTTTGATCCTCGTCTCTCACCAACTGGGAATCTGGCCTGTCTTCTAACCATGACGGATGGTATGATTGGATACAAATACGGAACCCATGTGATGACTAGGTGGAGTGTGGCGGAGGATGACAACGCCCTCTACCTACTGCGTGACATGCCTGCTCCAAAGTTTATGGCAGGATTGCACAAAGACGATGTTGACGAAGTTGATATGCCTGTTCCACAGGCGGAGTTTATGTTTGGAATCCACGATGTGAAGGAATCTGCTCGAGAGACGAATATTTCCTCTCTGTTACATTTGATGAGAGGAGTCAAAAGGGAACCTTCTGAGTATTACTATCATGTGATGCAGGATGCTAAAGAACTCGCCAAATTATCTGAATCAGCGGGTGGTATCTTTCTAACTTTCATCTATATACATGACAATAACATAAAACGTTACGGTTTTTTAATACCTGTATAATATACTAATGTACCTTTTTAGCTGTTCTATGCTGGTCATTATGCTCTTTGTGAGCGGAGGTATTTTTTAAACTTATTTCACTCTATACAGGAACACAATATGCTCTTTGTATCTGTTTACATGTGTCCTACAAACTGCAAAATCCACAAGCTATTCGCATCATCATGGGAGTAGGGGCCCGGGATGCAGAGGGCTGGGATGGCCGAGATACCGGGAGCTGGGATGCTGACTACCCTTTTGGAGGTTATGCAGTTGAGATTCTTCTACCAGAAAGGCTCTTCAGTATCCATGATGTCAAGGAGGATAAAACGAGCGAGTCATGGAATATAACTATTCCCAAAAAGAAAGGGGAAATGATTCATACAATTGGAGGAAATTTGCTGATTTTTCAAGAGAAAAAAGTCTGCAAACAGACCCTCTGGCGCCCCGAATAGGTTCATGTCTCTGTTGCAACTTATTATTTAGGCAAATCTGGACACTGTCTTCAACTTTAGGCTAATTTAACGGATTCTCCAGATTTCAATATCATAGTTTATATTGATGTTTGTTGAGGCCTTTTGGGATTTCTAATCTTGTTTAGTTGGCACTTGAGCACATACTTCTAATGATGTGTTTAGCTGTCCGTTTAGTTATGGCTCGTATCCTTTTGGCCTTGTTCATGTTCTGTTGAAGAGGTTGTTTATAATATATCTACTACGTACTTTCGTCAAAACATACAAACCTGTTCTTTGTTTTGAGTCTACACTGAATTTGGTTATTTTAGGCGAAACTCGTATGTATGATGTAGCCACCAGCTTTCATATAGGATAATATGAGTGAGCTCAAATACTAAAAAAAAATGTTCATTAGAAACCATGCTACCTTCATAAAAGCTCAATTCAAGATCTAAATATTGTCCATAGTTTATGTTGATTTTTGTTGAGTTGGCCTTATTGATTTTTCAGGAATGAAACAAAGGGCCGAGCAAAACATAACCGAAAACCGAATCAACCATATTCAGTTCGGTTTTCGGTTCTATAAATTTATGGTTTTCTATTTCGGTTCGGATCGGTTCGGTTCGGTTCGAGCCAAAACCGATAAAAACACACCTAAACCATATAAACCGAACCGAATTCACAAAACCAAACTGAACCAAGTCACTTCGGTTCAGTTTTTGGTTCATGTCTTCTAAAAAACTGGTTTTCTGCTCGATTTGATTTTGGTTGGTTCGGTTCGGTTTTGACCCGATGCTGAGCCCTACATAAGACTTGTTTGATAGAGTAAATAAGATAACACATGTATCTTACACAAATGAAGGCATTAACAAAACACTAAGGGGCAATTTGCACAACATGAAAGATGAGGGGCTCGAATGTTTATAAATAATGTTTGGTATTTCTTCTTACAACTTAATAGCCCACCTAATTTTTTCACTAACCAAAAGTTAAAAAAGCCTTATTAGAAATTTCTTGAGCTCAAATTCCAAATATCCAGACATTCAATCTCAGGTAAATATCATCCTTGCATTTAGTAAGTTTTTGTTTCTGTTAAGTAATTATGCATGTCATTGTAATATTGATGGCAAAAATATTTTGGTTACTTTAAGGCTGAAATACAGTAAAAGTTAAAGTTCAAATGTATTGTTTGTTGGAGATTTTTCTATTTATGGGTTTATAAGTTGTACTGTAGCTTACTCGTGTATGTTAAGGTTACTTTGTTAGTGAAATTACAGAAATGGACATTGTACACCAAATTTTTCTACATTTTAGGCCTTTTGAACTTTAGTGTTTGGTGTTGGACCTTGAATCTTAACAAAGATTCTCTGATCTTGAATCATGGTTTTGGGATTCATATGTTATTCACTCTTTTGAGGTTCTTTGTTTGTGATTTTTGGTAGAGTAAGTATGACTTGTAGTGTTAATACTTTAAAATTTATGGATGGATGTTTTTTCCAACCACCACCACAGTGGCATAGGTGGTAAGGGGCAATGGCGCATGATGTTCTCACAAGAGGTCTAGTACTCAAACCTCATTAGGTATACACTTGGGGTGGCCAGGGAAAGGGTCGGAAACGAAACCTCACTCGTTTACCTGTTTATCGGATGGATGCCCTCCTCGGGTAACCTAAGGGAAAACCTCATTTGTTTAACCGTTTATTGGATAAATGTTATTTCCAAAGAACCGTGATTCTCGAATCTTAAATTTTAAATAAAGTTTTCGCGATTTTTTTTCTCACTCTTTTGAAGTAATTTCTAAATCGGACTAAAATCCCATGATGCGTATCATTCCACATCGAAACAATTTATACACTATAGTACAATAGAGGGGATATGGTCATACCAACTATTATGATGGTTTCGGAAAGGAAAGGTTTAGAATTATTGTTATACTAAGGGCATCTCCAATAGATTAAATGATTTATGGTTTAATACATTAACACATAAGTATTCAACTTTGGATACAAAATCTTCGCAACCCATCAAACTTTTTAAAGTTTAACACATGGCCTTGTCAATAGAGATTGGTGAGAGAGAAGGCCCACCATTAATATGGTGTGTACAGAGAAGAACACTCTTATTAAACTTTAGAATCTCACAATGGTATTACATGATGAGTTGTCATCTAATAAAGCTATTGTACCATGCCCTAAGGGCATGTTTGCTTTGCAGTGTTGGCTTTGCAGTGTTGGTACACCTGTAATTTTCAATGTTTTCATTCTTTTAAAAGTTTTTTTAGTTTGTTTCTTTCAAACATCTAATAAGCTTTATTTCATTAAAAAACATTACAATCTGAACAAAAGCTATAATAGCGAGTATGCAGTTCTCATTTTCACATTAAATTATAAACATATAAAATGAAGGGGTAATTACCAAGATAGACCAGTCGCCCTATACGACTTATCACTTTCTAGACTTAAAATTTTCAAAAGTCCAAAATAGACCGGGCGACTAGGCAATTTGTACAACTCAACTATTAGTCGACAAGTGTCCACTTGTGATATGTGAATTAATCTTTTTTCGATTTTTTAAGGACACATGTCAAACGCAGACACGAGTTGCCCAAAAAATGAGTCGCGCTCGGTCTATTTTGGACTTTTGAAAATTTTAGGTCTAGAAAGTGATAAGTCGTAGGGCGACCGGTCTATTTTGATAATTTTCCCTAAAATGAATGACTTTTTATTTTCTACTTTGCCTTCATGCTTACTTTCTGTGACTTGTTTTTTAGTCGATACTTGATAATTGTCTTTTAAGATGCACTTTCTTGGGATAAATTACAATGCTGGTAGATAAATAGAAGTAACTAAATTGAAAGAAATATCGCTATCACAAAAGTAATTAGCAAATTGTCATAGCTAACCTTGTTTGTTTGTTCTTAGTCCCTTAGATGGCCTCCTTGTTTGCTAAACGTGTTGCTTCTAATCTCTTGAGGGTCAGATCGGTCGCCTCATGTTCTCGTTTTTTTAGCACCAAAGGTTACCAGTATGTTCAACATGACAATGAGGGCGAGTGCATCCTTAAGTGTGATGACAAACATGGCTCTTCTTTTATCAGTGGTGTTGTAAATGGTGTGTATATATAAAAAATTTCGAAATAATATGTCATATATGTAGTATAGATTGTAAAAATTAAAACTAACTTGAAAAAAAAAAGTGTGGAAATAACATATTTGTTGTGTTCATTAATCACTGTTTAATCATAACTAGTTCACTAAAGATTTTTGTCCTCGTGATTTCAGATGCGTTTAGTCCTGATTTCACACCGATTGGGAATTTAGGCCGTCTATTAAGTGAGGCGGATGACTGCATTGGATTCCGAAAGTGGACCCACATGCTCCCTAGGTGGATTGTGTTGGAGAATGACTCAGCCCTCTGCCTGTTCCGCAACATGACTGGAGAATACTGAAGATGTGTTGAGGATTATGTTCCAAAGAAAGAAGTTATATCTCGACCCCATGAAGTAGATGTTTCTGTTCGTGAGAGGGATTTGAGCCTTATACTAGACTTGATGAGAGAATTAAAATCTGAACCGAGTGATTATTACTTTAATCAAATGCAGGACGCTGAAGAAGTGGACAGTTTCATTGAATCTATGAAGGAATCTTTGATTGGTATGTATGACTATAACAAATACTTGTATTGCTTAATCGTTACAACTTTTTATGTAAAGTTACCATAAGTACCGGAGTTTCTTTTTAATCACTCTTTACAGGAATAGGGCCGCCAAGAACCGTTAATGTCAATGTATATGTATGTGTGCACCTGCTACTGAATCATCCACAAGCGGCCTACATTATCGTAGGACTCGGGGTCCCGGGTATTGGCAGTCCTTATGGAGGTTATGTGTACGAAAGTATAAGCAACACAAGATGAACAATGGAACCTTTATTCAAACCTAAGCCACAATAGTCAGCTTAGATTAAGTTTACAATAGTATCCAAAATGTTACAAGATTAGATTAATGTCAATGAGACAATAATCATGTAAGTACAAAGACAAGACAAGATCAATGAAATGATCAGAAAGAAGGGAAGAGTGTGATACAATGACTGCACACACGAGTGTATCTAACCCTAGATTAAGGGACTTATTAAATAGGAGATTAAGTTACACAAAGACCCCTCTAACGGCTATAAATGACTCATCAGCAGAAATGGGAATAGCTTCAGCAGAAACGAGCATCTTGGAACTTTAAATCTTTTATTCTTTGTCTATGATTAACCCCTGTAGAATCTCTGCAATGAACATAACTTGAAAGCCATTAGTAATTGATAGAATGATATGTTTGCCACAAATTGATACCCCAAAATTTAACATTCCCCCTTAATCTGATGGGCAAACATATCAAACAATATCAATTTTTCACACAAAAATTTATGCTGATAGACAGGGAGGTTTTTAGTGAGTATGTCTGCAGTTTGGTTTGAAGAGCCAATCTTTTTAGCACTTATAACACCTCTAGCAATTTTTTCCTTGATGAAGTGAACATCAATTTCAAAGTGTTTTGATCTTTCATGGAAAACAGGGTTGACAGCAAGTTGTAAAGCAGATTTGTTATCACAAAAAAGATTAACAGGGAGATTAATATCAACTTTTAGATCCTTTAAGATTTTTTGAATCCAAATGATTTCACAGGCAGCAGTAGACATAGATCTATATTCTGCTTCTGTGGAAGATTTTGAAAGAGTGTTTTGTTTTTTACTTTTTCATGAGATCAGACAATCATTAAAGAAAACACAATACCCTGTGACAGATTTTCTGGTTTTCTTGCATTTGGCCCAATCAGCATCACTATATCCTTCAAGATGATTTTCAGAGTTGCTAAAATTGTACCTTAGACCTTTTCCTGGAGATCCTTTTAGATATCTCAGAATATTGAGGGCACATTTCAGATGAGATTTCAAGGGAGAATGCATATATTGTGCCAGACAATGAACTGAGTATGAGATGTCAGGTCTTGTATGAGTAAGATAGATAAGTTTTCCAAGTAACTTCTGATAACCAGTGATGTTGACAAGTAAGGGATCATCAGCAGTGGGAATGTATGGAAGGACAGAGTTGGGTTCCATAGGAGTGGACACAGGTTTGCACCCAAGAAGGCCAAATTCTTTGAGGAGTTCAAGACATTATTTTCTTTGGGAGAGACAAATGTCATTCCCAGTTTTTAAAACCTCAATGCCAAGGAAATATTTTAGATTTCCCAAGTCTTTAATATGAAATTTTGATTTTAGAAACTCTTTGAATAGGTTTATCTCATCAATGCAGTTTCCAGTAAGGACAATATCATCCACATAAACAAGCAGAGCAATAAACTTGTTATTCTCTGTTTTGGTGAACAAAGAGTGATCATTAACAGATTGAACAAAGTTATTTTCTTTTAAAACACTGACAAGTTTTTCATTCCATTTCCTGGGAGCTTGTTTTAGGCCATATAGAGACTTGACAAGTTTACAAACTTTATTCTTATTGTTCTCATTACAGAACCCCTTGCGGATGGTCATATAGATATCCTCATTAAGATCTCCATACAAGAAAGCATTGTTAACATCAAGTTGAAAAAGAGGCCATTTGTTTTTTACAGCTAAGGTAATAAGACATCTAACAGTAGACATTTTCACAACAGGAGAAAAAGTTTCATCATAGTCTATTCCTTCCCTTTGGTTATAGCCTTTAACAACTAATCTAGCCTTGTATCTATCAACTTCACCATTGGCTTTATATTTGATTTTAAATATCCGTTTGTAGCCAATAGGAGTTCTATTAGGATGTAGATCAGTTATATCCCAAGCATGGTTTTCATTTAAGGCCTCAATTTCAGAGTTCATAGCATCAACCCAATTACTATCAAGGATAGCTTCTTCATAACAGGTAGGTTCAATACTTTTATTAAGGCTAGAAGCAAAGCAATAATTATCTTTGTTAAGATTAGAGTAATTAACAACCTTTTCAACACCATATTTGACTTTTCCTTCTACAATAAAGTCGTTAAGATTACTGGGCAACTTAGAGACTCTGGTTGACCTTCTAGCAGTAGTGGCTGGCAAGCCTCTTTCTTGTTCAGCAGAATCAGGTGTTGTATCAGTAGAATCAGAAGATGCATTAGCAGGATGTGATTCATGTGATATGGTGCCCTCAGGGTGTGTATTATCATCTATAGATGTTGCAACCGGTTCGTCAATCCTAGTAGGATGACTTACCACTGTGCCATCATCATAGGATGTCATTCTCCCTTCATCATTGGGACTTATTTGTGAGTCAAAGAAATTTTTGTGATTTAAATCTTTTGGCACAAAGGTTTCAACAAAAGGTTTTGACAAGGTATTTTTCATTTTGAAGGGAAAAACAGTTTCATAAAATTTGACATCTCTGGAGTAAAAGATATTTTTTGTTTCTAGGCTCAAGAGTTTATACCCTTTTTTCTCATTTGAGTAACCAATAAGGACACTTTTTTCAGACCTACTACCAAATTTATCAAAGATGTTGAGAATGGTGGCATAGCATAAGCAGCCAAAGACTCTAAGGAGAGAGAGTGAAGGGTCATGCCCATACACAAGGAAGAAGGGGGACTTGCCAGACAGAACTGAAGAGGGTAACCTGTTTATGACATAAGCAGCAGTTAGAACACATTCAGGCCAAAGATATAGAGGTAATTCCCCCTGAAACATAAGGGATCTAGCTACATTAAGGAGATGCCTATGTTTCCTTTCTGCAATACCATTTTGTTGAGGTGTATAAACACAAGAGGTTTGATGTAAAATTCCTTTTTCATGGAAAAGGTGTTGAAGTTTATTATTGACAAATTCTGTCCCATTATCACTTCTAAAAATCTTAACATTGTGTTCAAATTGATTTGATAGCATATGAGTAAAGTTAACAATGAAAACATAAACATCATCCTTCCCCTTAAGCATATAAACCCACACTGCCCTGGAATAGTCATCAACAATGGTTAAAAAATATTTGTAACCATCTCTGCTAGTGACTTTATATGGTCCCCATAAATCAAGATGAACAAGTTGACCAATTTTAGTTGATTTATGTTCACTTAGAGGGAATGGTTCCCTGGTTTGTTTAGCTTTATTACAAGTATCACAGAGATGATCAGTTTCAGATGTACTATCAAATTTAAGAGTGGGTTTAAGTATGTGTAGGACTTGGTCAGAGGGATGACCAAGTCTTTGATGCCAGAGATTTCTAGAAACATGACAAACAGATATGCAGTTATTAGAAATAATCTTACATGTAGAATCAATATCAAACATATATAACCCATTGTACTGTTTACCAATCCCCACAATCCTTTTTTGATGTAAATCCTATATATAGCAATTAGATTCATTAAACCCAACAAACATCTTATTGTCTCTAGCAATTTTATGAACAGACAGCAGACTAACATTATACTCAGGAACAACTAGAACATCAAAAAGAGTTAGGTCATTATTGACCTTTAAATCACCAATTTTAGTAATTAAGGCCTGAGTACCATTGGGATGTCCAACAGTTAAGCCAAGATTTGAAATGTTAACAACATTGATTAAAAATTTTTCAGACACAGTCATGTGCTGATTTGCACCAGAGTCAACAATCCAACCAAGACTGATGTTTCCAGATAAGGATTTTGTGTTGTTGTTAAAAAATTTGTTGAAGTTTACATTAAACTTGACACTGCCATTAAAGAAGGTTCCTGAAAAATTTTTACCTGCCAAGTTGGCATTAGCAGATGACACATTGTTGTCATTGAGAAGACTCATAAGTCTGGAGAGCTGTTCATTAGACAAGGAGACAGGAGAGTTGCTAGTACTATTATCAGTGATATGATTGGTTTCAGCAGAAACATTGTTACTGCTGAAAGGTTTACCATTAAAATTCCTTTTAACATATCCAGCAGGATAACCAACAAGATCATAACATCTATCAACAGTGTGACCAGGTTTTTTGCAATTAGTACATTTGAGATTCATGTTTGGTCCTCTGCTATTTGAGTTGTTACCAGAATTAAAACCAGAAACTTTGTTGTTAAAACCTTTTTTGTTATCAAAAAATTTTCCACCATCAGAAGTTTTTGCAGCAAAGGCTGTAGCATTGGGTTTAGCAGAGCTATTCCCAGATGAAACATTTCTGTGAGATTCTTCTCCAGAGACAACAGAGAAAGCAGTTTTGACATTAGGTAAAGGATCTCTGGTTAGAATATTGCTTCTGATGGGGACATAGGAATCATCAAGACCCATAAGAAATTGCATTAACTTGATTAGCTGATTGTATTTTTCAAAATGTTTTGCAGCCTCACAAGTGCAGGGAGGCAAGCTAATCATACAATCAAATTGTTTCCATAAAGAATTAAGATTGTTATAATAATCTGCAAGAGAGGACCCACTTTGACTAAGAGAGTTTATATTTTTATGCAAATTAAAAATGGCTGAACCATCAACCTTATCATAAGTATCTTTAAGATCATTCCACATTTCATAAGCAGTTTTAGCATAGATAGCACCAGCAAATAGTTCAGGGCTGAGAGAGTTAAGAATCCAAGTAACCACAACAGAGTTACAAGTATCCCATTGATTAGCAAGACTAGGGTTCGAATCGTTTCTTATGCAGGTACCATCAATAAACCCTAACTTATTATGGTTCCTTAAAGCAAAGGTCATGGCCATATTCCATATTTTATAATTTTCTGTTCTAGTGAGTTTAATAGAAATAATGGGAGTACCATTGGTATTGTTGGGGTGTAAATACAAAGCATCACCAAAGGATAAGCTTTTCTCAGTGGAAGAACCACCACCACCAATATTATCATCACCAATAGCCATAAAGCAAACAATAAAACAGACAGATATAATAAGACAGACAAAGAATCACAGACAGAGATAATAATAAGAGCAAATAGACAAATAAATAAGACTTTGTATATAAGAAACAACAAGCACCAAGCCTGTGGACTAGGGTAAACCAGAGCAGGTATTCGTACCACTCAAAGGTGGCAGATCAAGATGTTAGTCTACCCGTTTGCACCCACAAAGACTTAAGTACTGTATGTTTAAAGAGGAGATAAGACTTAGACTTACAGAGAAATATGCAGCGGAAGAACAAATCACAATTACCCTAGATTCACTTAGTCTAGGGCTAATTGTAAGTAGAAGATAATCAGTGATTACGCCAATAGCAATAACCCCAAACCACCAATTTGTTGCCGAAGAGAATCAATGAGCCTGAAGCTCTGATACCATGTACGAAAGTATAAGCAACACAAGATGAACAATGGAACCTTTATTCAAACCTAAGCCACAATAGTCAGCTTAGATTAAGTTTACAATAGTATCCAAAATGTTACAAGATTAGATTAATGTCAATGAGACAATAATCATGTAAGTACAAAGACAAGACAAGATCAATGAAATGATCAGAAAGAAGGGAAGAGTGTGATACAATGACTGCACACACGAGTGTATCTAACCCTAGATTAAGGGACTTATTAAATAGGAGATTAAGTTACACAAAGACCCCTCTAACGGCTATAAATGACTCATCAGCAGAAATGGGAATAACTTCAGCAGAAACGAGCATCTTGGAACTTTAAATCTTTTATTCTTTGTCCATGATTAACCCCTGTAGAATCTCTGCAATGAACATAACTTGAAAGCCATTAGTAATTGATAGAATGATATGTTTGCCACAGATTGATACCCCAAAATTTAACATTATGCCTATGAGATGTTTTTAGAAGACAGTTTCTACCGTATCTTAGATGTGACGACGGGTCATATGAGTGGGACATGGAAAATAATTATTCCAAAGAAGAAAGGGGAGGATATTCAAACAATCGGAGGAAATTTAATCTTTTTTCGCGAGAGAAAAATATGCAAACCGACCCTTTGGCGGCCTACGTAGTTTATGGTGATGTTTTCTGGATGTTTAGCTCGCCATTTAGTTATGACTTATGATGCATGTATTTATATGTTCAAGTAGACCTGTAAATGGTCTTTAAATCGTCTATCATGTGTTTCGACGACACTTTGGTGTCTTGACGATGGCTCTTTTGGGTGCTGAATTTGGCATTTTGTATGATATGATATTATGATCTGTAATAATGGAGTTGTGCATTTTGGTTCTTAACATGTTTATGTCTATAAAGATTTTGTTAACCGGATTCACCCAAGACATAATGCTTCAACGAGGTAGTAAGTTGCTTCCCCGACTTCTATTTTTATTTGCGTTTTGGCCGGTGTGTGAAAATCTCGAGAAGATGATATTATAATAAACAAAACATGATATGCCAAGAAGAAGTAGCGTGCGAAAATCTCAAGTTCTAAGACCAGAAAACATTATAAAATCTGCGTATGTCGATACGATTTAATATTTCATTTATAAAACTTATATAGATAAGTTATATGTAATTGTTGGCTGTGTAATCTATACGAATTTTTATTTATGTAATCTATATTAGTAATTGTTATTGTTATGTAGATAAATTTCGTATAAGGTTGCAGTGTATAAATATAATTGAGAATAAAAACGACCAACTAAGATCGTTTGATATGAAATATTAGCATTCAGTTTTCACTAGACATTTAGCAAAATAAATTATCTATTTGTGAACCATAGTATGTCATGATGCCTAGCTACAAAGAAAAGATGGACGGATGGGACGGATGGCTGGAGCAAAGTACACTATTGTTTTTCTTTAAAAAAAAGAAGATAACAAGACTTTTGATCAGAATATTTTAAGTGCGTGTATTTTTTTTTGTATAAATAGTTATAATATCTGTGCACGCACGGGGTTTTGACAAAAAAATATTCTGTATTAATACTGAATATTGTGTCTTTAAAGATAATTGCGTATAATTATATAGTTATAAGTTTCGTGCACGCACGAAGTTTACACATAAATCAAATTTATTTTAACATTTTAGTTTAGTATATACACATGTAAAAAATTTCCTATAAAAATTGTGATATAAGTACAACTAATACTTATGCACGAGTTTTTCATTATTCATTAATATCTATTAGATTTTGGTAAAATATTTGTAAAATTTTCTGTTATGTAACTCAAGATTTAATTTTATTTAGCTGACAAAGATGTTGATGTTGTTATTTAAATTTCACTACTGATATTATGTTGTACACATGATGCAAGTTTAATAACACATAATGAGCGTTGATAAAGTTAAAGTATACTCCTTAAAGTTTTTTAAAAATGTTTTTCTAGATATCCTTATATAAATAAATAAGAATTACATGAGTCATTGTTATAAGTACAATCGCGTATATTTATTTTTATATAAAAGTAACCCGTGCTTACAATTTGATAATTATATTCTCGTTTTCAGTAATTTAGCCGTATTAAAAATGTAAACTCGTGTCCACATAGGTTAAACTTTTTAAAATGAAATAAATGAGTCTTTAGTAAATGTATATAGTAAAAAAGTTGATACTTATAATCTTATGCAAATTTACATGTTGTTATTTTAAAACATATACATTGTATTTTTTAAAATATAAAATATAATGGGTATAAATTATAAAGGGGTATTTGTTTATAATCCAAAGTTATTAAAAAACATGGAGGTTTATAATATTACACTTAACTCTATATAATTTTTTAAAATTCAGCCACTAAAGTTTTATTAATTACCCCCTTTTTTTAAGTTTTTGTTTTCACAAATTTGACACTTATTTTTTTATGTGTTTTTTTTATCAACCAAATTTCTCTACCAAATTTATTAAAGTTTGACCAAAATCAATTTATTTTGACTTTTATTAACCAATCACATTGCACGATTTTGCTTACATAGCAAAATCGAGCTTTTCTATTGGCCCAATTGTTTTCTCAATAAGAATGAATTGACAAAATCACTCTGAAATGATGTAATTCATTTATTATATAAAAGATGTAGCTATTTAATACGGAGTAGTTTGTTTAAGGGAAATGATTTGTATTTTTTTTTTATTGGCACACTTCAATGCGTGTATTAGATAGTTGTACTTTAAATATAATCTGCTTTAACAGCTTGTATATTGAAGTGTCCCAATAAGAATTGAAAGTGTGCAAATCATTTCTCTTTGTTTAAACAACAATATTGTTTTGTGCTCTTATTTATTTGGGGTGCAAGATCTTGTTACACAATTTATATCTAATAAGTTATGATGTCTATTTGGTCACATAGATGTTACATTAGAGGAGAAATTTAGAAGCTTTAAACTTAAAAACGGGCCTGTACTTATTTATTGTCTAATATTTTATCGTAATTTAAGCGCTAAAATCGCGAAAACTCAAAGTGGATGATAGAATTTAATTATACTATATAACATTTGTTGAATTGGAGCTTTGGAGTCGTTACTGTTGCGAAGTCGCCGGTTAGGAAGGTGGCTGCAGTGAGGATTATGGCTCGGGTGTATTGTGGAGCAATCGCTCCAGGCGACACTGTTCATACACATAGTAGAGTTGAGCAAATGGATAAAAGGATTAAGAAAAAGAGTAGTGGGTTTTCACTTATTTGACACTTAATTTTTTAGGTTCACTGTATGTTGTACACTTGTTTTTCATTATCAATTCCAGAACCAAAATTTAATTTGTTTGGGCTTTTATACAAAAAATTACACACGCACAAGGTAAGAAAATTAGAGATGAAATTGTGTGATAACTCGCATTTTTCAGGTTAATATTTAACTATAAACTCAAAACATTTTACTATGAACGCTTGAACATTTACCTTAACGTGTAACTGTTATGTTAAATCGCGTACAACGAAAAACAACTTTTAACAAATACCGGCACTAGACTAAGTTTAGTCTACGTCAACTAAGTACATTATCACTCTCATGAGCATGATTATATAATCATATACATTCACCACCTTTACCAAAGCCCCAAAATACTTATTCAACTTCAAATTAACTCGTTACCTCACTAGACTAAGATGTTTAATTAATCTGTCATTTATACATTGGTTAAAGCATTTAAGCACAATTTTTTTACAAAGTCAACTACCATGAAAAACCCCTTCACCAATCACCATAGTACACTCATCACCTCTTTGTTCCCCCTTTTATGTAACACCCCCATTTTCACATATCGCAGCTGATAACGCTACACGCGTCGTTCGGGGTCAAGGAAACTTCCTTTTCTCCGAGCAAGTTTTATAACACCCTAGGCAGTGAACCTAATCGTTGTAGTGTAGTAATTAGGGTAAGCCACGGGTATTGATATCGTTCTCTAGGGGAATAGGAATGCTAGTAAGGAGTTACTACGCTAAGGTTAAGGTTGAGGAAGATTATTTTTTATCTTTTTCTGTTTTATGAAATGGAAAGGTACGAATCTCGGGTATTGGATTTGGGGGGTTGGTATTTCTACCGATTACTCTACTATTATCTAATTATCTAAACTAAGGTTGTGGGAGTCTATGTCTAATTAATGTGTGCTCGTATGATAGTTTAAAGATGTGTTTACTTAGATTGTACTACTCCTTAATTATCTCCTATTGATGGTTGAGTTGATCCTCTATTAATTCCTCATCATGTTAGATTCATTTGTGTAGAAATTTGATAGTATGCTCGTGTGTAATTAATCTGTATCTGAGGGTGTTGGAATCAAATCTATTAATCTATTATCATCTCATTAGCCATCTTTATGGTTGGGGGGTTTAGGTTATGGGCTCTAAGCATGGAAAGGTAAAGTATTTTGTCTTTTTCTATTTTTTATTAGAAGGAGTTGGAATTGGAATCGCATCATTGAGGAATGATCGTAAGGATAAGGGGATCTCTTGCTATAGTTATGGGCACCGAATGGGATTAATGATGTGATGTTGCTAATCCAAGTGACGGATCCCACAATATTTTGAACGAGCCTCTTTTCCTTCAAAGGAACTGGGGCT
>BPTQ01000001.1:290446071-290467035 GCA_019973895.1 Chrysanthemum seticuspe
TTTTTTTTTTTTTTTTTTTTTTCATACACTTTTACTCTACCATCCTCTAAGATAACATCAAAATACTAGGGATTTATAGACATATCCCTACACTTTTTTATTACTCTAACACTAATTTGACACGATTTGAAAAGATCAAAACACTTGGGGTACATTATTACGCAAACAAAGGGAATTTGAATTTTTAACGTTCCCTTCCCGTCATTTCATAAACTTTAACTTTTCCCATGAATCCCAATCGTCCCAAAACTGTATACAAACGATATGACTCGACTTAGCAACTTATGCAAGCAACCAGATAATTGAACTAAGGGTTTAGGGTGATAACAAACATTTGCACTAAAAGTGAGTGCATAAGGGGTAGGCTAAGGCGATTTGGGTGTATATTTGGGGGTGGGGTGTAAACAATGCTCTTCATTGATATTCCGGAAAAACCGAAACATCACGAGAACCGCGAAAAGGATAGGCTCTGAGGGGTTAACTAGGGGTATCGTGTACTAAAGATGAGTACAACGCAAAGGGTGTGGGGGAATTACTCAACCGATATGGAAGAAGTAATTATATTACAGGTATCAAACAAGGGTTATCCTAATGCCTCTTATCATTTAGTTATTCCTAACTACACAAGTGTAGCCTCACTTGCGATCTCGGAATGCATCACAAAACAAGTTCTAGAATCTAATATACTACCGGTTCACACTCTAAGCATTGAAGATGAATGCTTTTATTCCTACTAATCTAAGGGCGATCCTCACATTTTGGTGGAATTTGGGTGGTAAAGGGTTTTTGTGCTAGTCATGCAACTTCCTATCCATGAGACGCTTTTGTTAAGACTAATGGCCCACTCCTATATGTCATAAAAAATTTTAAATTTGGTGCCAAAATTACCCTAACCGACATTTCCTCATGGTTTATTACACAATCACAATTGGACAAAGCAAATAGTCAAGGATAAGCATAGTTTCAAAGTTCCCGTTTTATTTTCCCTCCCTACACTTAAACTGAACATTGTCCCCAATGTTCCCCGAAAGTATCAAAGTTATGATAAAAGAAGGTAATTAAAAACGAAAGAAACTAATACTCCCCTGACTAGCTCGGTAGGATCCGTGTAAAGTGGTGGTTAAATCCTTTTCAAGAAGAATTATTGCGTGAAAAGCTCCTCCAATCTTATGTAACTTCTTCTTGACAAACTAAACCTGCACACTTGAAGAAAACAAACGAAACCTTCGCGTAAAATCGGCGGTAATAATATATATAAGACTCGATTTAAACTAGGATATAATGCTTGTGGAATGGATGTTTACAGAATTTCTAAGAAAATTAAGATCTGGAAAATTCCAAAAATTTATAAGTAGCTCAGAAAACGAGAAAAAAGTAATCTGATGTTTTTACTCCTTCCTGACGCCGTCAGGTTGCAATCCTGACGCCGTCAGGTTATCCTGACAAAAACTGGTCTGCGATTTTCTGAAAAAAATTCTGGAAAATTTACATCTTTAGAATCTGGAAAAATTTCTGCAAAACATCCATTATGACTCGATACAAGCATTTGACTCGAACAAACAAACATAAATATCTTTTAGTTAATTGTTATTCTCATGTTTACGTTTCTTTTGAAAACGTGTGTAATCCTCCCTACACTTATCCTTTATGTAAAATAACTTTATATGCAATTAAGACGAGGTTAAAAACAAAATAAAGCATTTGTACAAATTTAAACATGAGGATAAACAATTAATAAAAGATGAAAGATAAATCACAAACAAAGATAAAACATACAAGCAAGTTAAATTACACCACATGTAAATAAACACCACATAGTTCAAAGGTCACTACTAATTTAGATGTCCAAGATTATTACATGCCAAAATAAAAATTGTTTCAACAGCCAACCATACTCAATCCATAAACTACTACATCAATCACGGGGGAGGGGGTCCATAACGATAGTCATAACCAGGGGGATGATGGCCCAAATACCCATAGGGTGGATAGTCCTCCTCCCGCCCTGGGAAAGGATCAATCTGGAGATGTGGGTCAAGCTGATCACGCATGGATAGATGATGCATCTGTTTGACAGTATGGTCGTAGGTCCAGCTAGCCCTCTGGTCCTGTTGCGCCATCCATGTATCCATGCGCCCCATCCATGCTCCCTGGTAGGCCTGCCAATCTCCACTAGACATATGCCTGTAGGTGTCAGTAGAGATTCCTGCTTCACCTCCCTGCTGGTGTGCCGGTACCTGTGGCTCCTCATCATTATCTTCATCATCACCTTGAATGGCGGGCTGAGAACGGAACCAAGTATAACCTCTACCATAATCCATCAGGACATTCATAGCTTTCAGAGATTTAGCCTTGACGACCCTAGGTGCTGCCATCGTATTCAGGTATGAAGGTACCTCCCCTGCCAATATACCTAAGGATCGAGCTAACCGGGTAATAAGCATGCCCCCATACACCCTATCCTCCAACCTAATCCCACTTGCAGTTCTCAAGTAATCGGCCAACCAGAATGGGATGTTGCAGTGCACTCCCTCGGCCAATATGCAGTAGAGATAGAATAGGTCCGGTAAGGTGACACGATGGCTCGTGGCATGTCTCCCTGTGATAGAGAAGGTGAGGCAGCGATGTATGAGCCTAACCCGTAGATCCCGGATTTGTGAAGCGAGGGTACCCCCAGTAATGTACTCCCCATCATCAATCGTGTTCCAGAACTGAATACCCAACATCTCGTCCTTATGGGTAATTCCAGTTGCAAATCGAGTCCTAAAAACATCACTCTCAGCATCCTCAGATGTATACAGTCCCAACCTCCATCCAAACTCAAGCGTCGACATTTTCCTCCACTCCCCTCCTAACCTAAATCGGATCCCTTGGAAATCAATACTATCCTGACATGCATTGATATTTGGTAGATATGATGCGTGAAACTCACGTACCAACTCGCCATACACGGGCTCTCCCATTCGAAACAATCTTTCCCATTGGGGATCAGTGAACTTATCCCTTCTAAAACTATTCGAAAATTTCCTAGCTAAATCATTCTCCTGCAGAAATGCCCAGTCCAACACAGCCCCTGAATCAATAGTCTGATGGAGTAAATAGTTGTAACTGGCTTGACAACTTTCTTCAGTAAATACCCCCCACCCAATGATTGTGTCCGCAATGTTTTCTTGAGTATTAGAAGATTGTCCCCTAGTCCTTTTTACTCTTCTGCTCATCTGAAACAAGAAATCAAATAAGTGGAGAGCAAATGAGTATCATTTGCGATGCAAAGGACGACACAAGCAGGTACTGACGGCGTCACAGAATACACCTGACGCCGTCAGATCGACCAATTTTTTGAATCCGATATTTGCGAGGGAAAAGTCCAAGTTTCTAACCATAACCCTTGACCCAAACACCCTTGTTGCAGCAACAATGGCATAATGGCCAGGTGGTTTTGACTCCTAAGCCGTAAAGGCTTCTCGCAAAGTTAACCCCCATATGGTAACACTACTACTTCGCCTAATCTTAAGCCTAACAAGATTTCAAGGGCGAAATAGATCGAATTAGTTGGGGTTTTTCGGATTTGAGAAAAGAGGGGAAAACGAAATTGAACATGAATTAGAACAATTGAATAGACAAAGATCAATGTAGATTACTTACCTCGTGGAGATTGCTGTGAAAAAATGGTGGATTTGATGTGGGGAATACGTTTTTGTGTGGTGTGGGGCGGATAAAAAATGTGTAGGGTAAAGAATGAAAGAGATGGATGCTGTATTAATACGTCTGATCTGGCTTAGCGACGGCGTCACTCGTTAAAGTGTGACGGCGTCACGCCCAAATTTTCGTAAAAGAAAACAGTTTTTTTTTTCAGTCCGCCCGGATAAAAAATCTGGTTACTATTTTTGACAAGAAACTTGGTTTTTATTTTAAAATCAATTTGGTTATTCCACAAGTAATCTCCACTATGGTAAGCAATGAATATGTCAAATTGTCTTTCAATCGCGATCTCAGAAGTTCCGAAGTCTTGAGGGTGAGGTTCTTTTTTTCCAGGTTTAAAACCGAAAGAACTTTTCCTTGCATTGGGAAAATCGGGAAGTGATACGTGCACCATTCCAATGAATGTGTTTCTAGGGAACAAGTGGGAAACGTTGAGACCGGGGTTTAGGCAAGAATATGATTCATCGAGGTTTACTACGGGAGAAGGTTCGGCAGTCACCCCAGCATGTCCTGGTATCGCATACACCTTTTCAAGCTTTTTAGGTATATTTTTTTTGCGATTTCACCACGGATGCTCGATATGAAGTTGTTAGCTAGGCCCAAGAAAGTGTTATGAGTTGTTCACATTTGAGCTTCGAGGCGTTTTATTTCCTCTTCTTGCTTGTAGACAAATGTCAACATAATATCCTCGAATTCGTCCTGCCTGGATTTTCTTGGGATCAAAAATTCCTTGACTGCATTCATATGTTCATCAGCACGCGTGGTTACTCCCATTAATGCTTTCACTTGGGCCTCCATACTCATAATTGCTTGTGCTTGGGAAGTTGACCCGTTTTCTTGAACAACTGGAGTTTCCCAACCTTCCTCTTCATATTGAGCAAGGTCCTCAATAACCTCCCAGCATGCCTCAGCATCGAGGTTACTTAGCCTTCCACCGGAGGCATAATCAATGGTTTATTGGAGAGAGAGATTGACATGATCATAGAAAATTTGGACTAGGAGCCAAAGATCAATGCCGTGATGAGGGACTTTATGAAGTAAGTCCTTGAATCGGGTCCATGCTTCGTAGAGAGATTCACCTTGACGTTGTTGGAACATCAAGATGTCATTCCTAAGCTTAGTGGTTCTCCCCGGTGGGAAAAATTGAGCAAGGAAGCGAGAGGTAAGATCATCCCAACTTGAGATGGAGCCGGCGGGAAGTCGCTCAAGCCAATTACTAGCTTGGTCCCCGTAGAGAGAATTGGAAGAGACGCAAGCGCGTGGTCTCCCGAGTAGTAGCATCAAGGTCGATGGAATCGACAATTTTGAGGAAATCCCTCAGATGCTGATTTGGATCTTCGGAACGAAGTCCATGGAATGCACATCCATTTTGCACCAACCGGATGGTGTCGGATCGCAGGGCCGTAGTTTGGGCTTGGTCGGGAAGCTCAATGGTGTTCCTATAGCCTAGGTGGCTTGGTCTCGAGTATTCACCAAGAGTACGGGCTCTTGGCGGGTCATTTGGTGGTAGGTTGATGAATGGCAGTGGGTTATCACCTTCCATGATGAAAAGTGATGGGGTTACGAACAAAGGTTACGAAGAAGGGGGGATAGACTAAGAGAAAGTTAAAAATGAGAAAAAAGTTTACTTGATAGGAATCAAGCAAAGAACCTAAACGATGTGGACTACTAACTAGCTATTCTATTCCCCGGCAGCGACGCCAAAAACTTAATAACGCTACACGCGTCGTTCGGGGTCAAGGAAACTTCCTTTTCTTCGAGCAAGTTTTATAACACCCTAGGCAGTGAACCTAATCGTTGTAGTGTAGTAATTAGGGTAAGCCACGGGTATTGATATCGTTCTCTAGGGGAATAGGAATGCTAGTAAGGAGTTACTACGCTAAGGTTAAGGTTGAGGAAGATTATTTTTTATCTTTTTATGTTTTATGAAATGGAAAGGTACGAATCTCGGGTATTAGATTTGGGGGGTTGGTATTTCTACCGATTACTCTACTATTATCTAATTATCTAAACTAAGGTTGTGGGAGTCTATGTCTAATTAATGTGTGCTCGTATGATAGTTTAAAGATGTGTTTACTTAGATTGTACTACTCCTTAATTATCTCCTATTGATGGTTGAGTTGTCACGTCTTATTCTTAGTTGCGTTGTGTGTCAAAAGTTGTAGGGTATGCGTTTCTCCCTAACTCTTTGAACTTACCAAAGGGTCTTGTTAGGTCACTAGTTTTACAAACACAAGTTATAGAGAAATAGATGAAGGCGATTGAACAAGTAAAACCACACACACACACGAGATGCTATGACCGGTTATGAATAAGATGTATGTGAAAGAAAAACTTGAACAACCAACCCTCAAGTGAGGGTTATTACATTGTTTATATAGGCAAGGAGCTAGGGCAACACTCCCTCTCCTTCCCTATTCCTTATTGGGCTTGGGCCTAAGCTTATGGCCTTCTACATAAGCTTGACCTTGAACAAATATAAAGGCCATAATAACGCTACCTATTACATATGAAATATAAATACTTGAAATACAGTTTAGGAGTGATTCCAACAATCTCCCCCTCAAGTATATATGAATGTAAACGGTGAAGGCGTTGATGTAATAGTAGCTGTGACGTCTTCTGACATTCTTCTTTCTTGTGAGAGGAATTGCCTTGATTCAAACAATCTCCCCAGTGTAGAGAGATAGTTATCTTTGAACAGTTATGCTTCGACGTCATCTTTAACTTTGTTCTTTGATCATTGTTCTTTGTGGTGAAAGTGATAGTATGTTGATGTCTGCATCAGTCTGCCTCAGGTCTGCTTCGCTGCTCCAGTGTCTCCACGTCATTCTTCAACATGCTCACACGCTCTTTGACGTTGGAAATCAATACTGATGAAGTTCTGTAAGTCTTTGACTTTGTAGATTCTTTGGTTTGACGAAGAATCATTCTGACGGTTGTGTTGCTGTTGAATAGAACTTCCATTAGTGATGATGTTGGCGTGAGCATGAGAAGAATCAGCACGATCATTCCGCTCCAGAGCTTCCATAAGAAGAAAACATCTCAAACGGTTAGTAATAAGCGGTTTCCGGCACTTACAAGTTTGAACTTCGAGAGTGTTAACAGCATAGTGTGAAAACACAACTCTAATTCTTACAAAGGCCGTTCCTGAACTGGAGTCCCACAAGTGAGATAACGCGATGTACCGAAGTACATCTACAGTTCAGATGAGTCGCTGAGGTACACCGAAGCATCACCTCACGACTGTAGACCGTTTGAGACACACTCCGCGTAATCCACGGGGAGTTACCGAAGTGACCTGCTGTCAGGGCTGTTTGATGTTGACCCTGGCATGAGTTTCCATTCAATCACTGAGGATCACAGATGTGAACCTCTCATAAATGTTCTCGACAGATTGCTAAGATCTGTGAAGGACTCGATATGAACCACTGAATCACTGAAGATCTTATTTGTTGATCAACAAGTGATGAAATGTCAAGTGTTTCTAAGAGATCTTTTGATGAATCTCGTGGCTCTAGACTCAATAGTGCGTTTTGGTTTTCCTGAGCGGAGACTAGGGAGAGGGTCTCCTTCTTCAATACCAGCGATCTCTAAGAGAAAGCCAATAGTTTACGTAGGGTTCCCAGTGAGAATGAAGCAAGCTTCTGTTGAGAGAAACTTGAGTGGCTAAGAAGGTTTAGTGCGTGCGTCACTGGGTCCATGACGACTTTTAATCTTCAATACCGATGTCACTGAGTGACAACCAGTAGCATATGAATTGAACCCGGTGTCTGCCCTAAGTTGAATAATCTGGAGGGTTGTTTCTTTTCACCCTTTACTTTACATTTCTTTTTGATTCTTCAACTCCTTCTTTCTCCGATTCTCATTTTCTCCTTTTTACAATCATTCCTAAGGACTTCTAACACTAACTAATGGTAGTGTCCTTGGGTAGATCCCTCCGGCTCTGGCGGATCATAGGACGGTTATTCCTAACCTTAGTCACCTTATAACTCCATGACTAACCTATGTTTGCCATTAAAACCACTGTATGTTAAAATCTCTCTCAAAGGGTTTGTTAATGAAAAACATGTTTGAACCACAGTGAGAGATGAAGTTTTGCATAAATACTCCCCCTCCACATGTGCTTAATAGTTTTAATGGTTAAATGCACAGTGAGGAAAGAGCGCGCACTTTTTGAATTGATCCACTGAAGATAGACAATCCCCCGCGAGACACGGTTACGTTGCATAGTTAAAGAGTTACATTGTCAGCTTTTAGGTGACAACTAGCTCTAATAACTACCTTGAAGGTATAGACAAACCTCGAAAGGTTGTCATACCCGTCAGAGTTCATGTCTATCAAGAGTTTCTCGAATGGTACTTTCTACTTGGACAAGTCCTTTGCGAGACACGTTTACATTACTAGCGAACTAGCTTGAAATTATTACCCGTCCAGGACAAGTCTTTTCCAGTTACTAACAGTTTAGTACCGTCAATTCGTAGGTTAAGTCTGAGGTACACAGATTCATTTGCATTTTGCACAACATATTTCTTATCACACAATTTTCTCCCCCTCAAAAACGGCATATGAAAATGTTATTTTTGAAACGTTTGAGAATAAATATGACCATTTCGAGTGTTGCGGGAAGAGTGACCACTGTGAACAATTTGTGAACAAAGTTTTAATTCAAATACTCCCCCTCAACTAGTGATATAAACGGTTGAGGTTTTGAAAATCATATGGGGAAGTACTTGTGTTTTTTGAGCAAAACCTTGAAAAATGAAAGGTTTGATAGGTTTTACTCAAAAATAAGAAGCTTTCGCTCCTTTTATAAGGATTGTGGCACTGAGGCGTACCACAGGGTCCTTTCTTGACAATTACGGGTTGTACACTGTTATGTGTGCACAAGCCATAGACATATATAATCACACATCCAAAATTATATGAAGGAAACAATTCAAGGGGTACCAGGAAGTGCAGTGATATTCCCAGGAGTGCGCACAGGGCGTTGAAAGCCGGTGATGTTTCTCCTGGGTCGACCACCAACATAGCTCTCCAATCGTCTGAACTGATCCCTTCTAAACAACCGTTCATCAATCATGGTGATGGTCCTTCTCACATCCCTCCTTTCCTGAGAATTCCAGTGCTTAGGAGACCCAACTTTCAGGCGTATATCCTTCAATCTGTACGCCAATCCATCCCTAACCAGCTTCAAGGTATGATCCCCGAATTTGTGGAGCTCACTACACGCCATTAAGCAGTTTCTTTGAAGTTCACTATGGTAAACAACGCCGAAAGGTTTGCTGATGAGTGTATATTGAGATATCTGGTTGAGATCGGGAAGAGTAAGCGTTGGAGGAGTGAGGTTGACACGCGTCTGATAAGATTCAACAGCCATCTGGATATCTTCAACACGTTCTTTGATCACGATGCGTCTAATGAAGATGAGAACTGACTTGATAAATTCACGTTGAACGTCAGTCGAGAATTGTCTCATACGACCCTGTACTTTGGCAAGGTACATGTATTCGATGTCGTTGAGAGATAAGTTCTCAAAGTCAGCCTCGGAGAATCCATAGTCATGTTCATCTTGTCGTTTGACTATGATATTCTTCAAGAATGTATAGTCCCACTTAGACTTGAGATCAACGTGTTTGATGGCCACGATGTCCTTAGAACTATATACTGCATGTTGAGACTTCTGAACCAGGCAGCTTCTGTAGTAGATTCTTCGGCGTTCAGGCCAATGATGAATCCCATACAATGCATCTTGGTCGTATGCTTGCACGTTGTCAGAAAACAAGTGATTTGCACGTTCCTCGATAGCTATGCAGTTTGAGTAAATAGCCGCTGGGAATGGAAGAGTCAATGATGTAGCATATTTTCGCGAACCATCGCTACCGTGTAAGAGAAAATCCAGGTCTCTGTTAAAAAAGTATCGGAAGGGAATCCTTGGTTCGTCTGCTTGGCCAATGGTCGGTAGGGGTTTGGTCCAGTCGGTGTAGTATGGAGGGTTGTCCCTTTGTGTGAAGTCAATGTTTGCTTCTGGATTGAGCCAATCCATGTTGTTAGACATAGCTCGAGCGATGTTTTCAAGATGATATTCGACCTCGAGGGCGCTTTCAGAGCTGTCTTGTAGAAGTTGAAATGCTTCATTCTTGATTCGCTTCAACTCAGATTTCGTCATTTTCTTCACATGGAACTTTTCTTGCAAAAGTTTTGCGTGCTCCAATGTAGAGCCGTCTACCAAGTCTTGACCTTCATCAGGGTAGGGAGTTTGATTGACAAGTGTGGAGAACCATTCAAACTCTTCGGTTTTATCGTCATCTAGCCATGATACGACTTCAGGCTGAGTCGTCTTCTTCTTCTTTTTGGAAGGCCTTGATGATGATACTGGTTTCTGCACTTGTTTGGGTGAGGTGGGTTGTTGTCGGGGCTCAAGGACCTCTTCATCGTCACCACCCGTATACTCAAAGTAATCACCTGTTTTATGAGTCAGGGGTGGTAACTCGGAATCGTCCCGAGGTTTATCAGTAGAAGACCGAGGTGGAGGAGACTTTTGTTGAGAAGAAGTCCGTGGTGGAGGAGGTGGCATCGAAGTAGATTTACCAGACTGCTTCTGACGTTTAGGTGCAGAGTCCTTGTCCTTATCATCGTCATCTCTTGGTCGTTTGGGTTGATTGGCTGACTCCTTGCATGATGATCTGAGTTGAAAATCAAGTAGATTTTCGAAAAATTTAGCTTCATCCGAAGTAAACGTTCCAGATCGCTTTGACATTTGCATCACTAGTTTAGCGATTAACTCAGATTCAGAGAGATCAGCTTCTTTGGCCATTGTATGTTTAACCAATGCGACGATGTTAGGAGTGAGTTGTCTAGAAAATACTTCTCTAGTCACACCGGGGACAGTGTCGAGAAGAAACTTGTGGGTATGATCTCTTGCTGTCATCTCCAGTTCCTTTTGGACTTTAGGAACGATATCCTTAAGGTACTTGTTAGTGTAACCTTCGATCATTTCGTTTAGTTCCTCTTTACGATGACTCTTCATGAACTTCTGAACAAATTCCCTTTCTTTCTCCATCTTGTCTTTCTCATCATTTAAGTACTGAATTTGGTCAGCAAACCAATTCAGTTTTCTGTAAAGTATGTCCTTCTTTATGACTTGTTGGACAGCTTTCACAATTCTTTCATAAGTCTGAGAAATCCAAGATTTAGGTGGTTTCTTCACTGATTTGGATGATGATCTGGTTGACTTCGTTGATGATGGTGGTGATGAGTGAGATGATGAGTCTGATGAGGAGGAGACATGAGGAGGCTTGGGGTCCTTAGGCGGTTCAGAAGTTTCCTTCTGAGACTGTGTGGGACTACCCAGAAGCAACTTGTCATAATCGTCATCTTTATCTTTCTCAGTCATCTTAGTTTCAGGGTTCTCAAACTCATATACGATAGTATCCTCCACAGGCTGTTGTTGTTGCAGAAGAGTGGTGGCACCAGATCCCTTACCGGGTTGATTAACCGTATCAGGATCTGGTGAGGAGTGGGCAGCACCACTTGATCCTCCGGGGCCACCCATTTGATCTTTAGCAAATTCTTCGGCCTTTTGAAGGTGTCTGACGTTGTGAAACTTCTTCCTGTATGATTGATTCAGTTGCTCTTCTTCATCTTCAGAGCTTTCATCATGTGACACAAGTGCAGGAGTCTTCCCCTTTCCTTTATTAGTTTGAGGACTTGGAGGTTTTGGTACTGAGGGATTTTCATCCTTTGCAGTTTCAGAGTATGTGATCTCTTCATCTGTGTCAGTAGCATCAGAGTCCTCGTCCCTGAGCTGTCTTTGCGGTTCAGGTGAAAGGATCGGAGTGGCTTCCTGAGAAGGAACTTTTTTCTTAGGGGTAGGTTTCCTCTTCGGAATAGGTTTCTTCTTTGGAACATTCCTCTGACTATCTGTACTTGTGACACTTCCAGCACTTCCTTTTCTGGTTCTCCTTACAGGTGTTCCAGAATATTTTTCGTCGAGATGACCAACTTTGCCTTGTCTGACTGCTTCCAGATACCTTTTGTACGTTTCGAGCTTTCTGACATCTTCAGTTAGAAGGAAATCTGGCAGCACATCACCTTGTTTCTTTGTAGACGTTTCCTTGATTCTGACAGATAGAATAGGTTCCGTCAACATATCGTGATTGTCGGGGTCATTGAGCCTCTTGGGAATATCAGGATGAAGTCCAAGTGCTCTCTGGATCAACAATTTAGTATATCTGATGTAGGGAATCTTTGAGCCAAGTTTGTTGAGAAATGACATCATGTCATCCCAAATCAGAGCTTCGATAGCGATGTGTTTCCTGTTGACCAATGCCCAGAATATTTGCAGTTCCATGAGCTTAGGGTGCTCATAGCCGCTGTCACGACCAGAAACAGACTTGGTGATGATCATGTAGAGAGTTCTCCAGGGTTGAGGAATACTCTTAAGCTCTACGTGAGAATGCTTGGTGATTACTCCTGTAGCCTCGTCATAACCGATATCGATTAAGAATTAGAGAGTGAGCTCTTCAACAGGTGTGGCATATAGTTTGGTTGGATCGACATCAGGAATTAGGAGAACAGCCCTTAAGTCTGCAGGTGTAATGGTGACTTGTTTGTGATTCAGAGTCACTGTCACAGCAGTCTATCCTTTGACCCTTTCCATAGAGTTCCAGAACTGTTGGATGTAGATCTCAGGAACAGTTGCAGAGTGAGTAAGCATGTTCTGATACGGATGAGTCCTCAGAATGTCAATAGCAATTAAACACGAAGATTCAGAGCAAGTGAGGGTGTCAAAGTCAACACGGAGATTGTTCTTTCCTATCTTCATTGGATAGCCATGAGGATAGATATCAGCAATGGAGAGAACTTCAGATGCATCCACATTCATTTGTTCAGCCATGTCGTGATCTGAAATAACATTAGCCAAAAGAACCAACATATCGAAAGACATACTGTTAGTCAACAGAAGGTCTTATTGTCTAGTTATTGAATGTACAGTGTCAATGATTGTTACGAGTCCTAAGTCACTTGTATGTTCAATAGTTCAATGACGTAGTGAAATGTTTCGTGAGTTAGTTAACTTTAAGTCTTAAAGTTTATTTTATCACTTATTGTTCACAACATATCAAACGATTTAAGTTTATTATTGACATTATTGGATTCGTGACGATATGATTAGTTTATTTACAAGTTTGTATACGTAACAATTCATAACGAAGGTGTGATCCAGGCTTATGCGTAGGATTGGTAAAGTTATGCGTAGACAGGAATGATATATGCTTAGGCGTAAACTTACGCGTAGAATCCTAACTTACGCGTAAGAAGTGTTACGCGTAGGAAAAGGAGACCTTATGCGTAGAACTTATGCGTAGGCATATATTAACCTTACGCGTAAGGCTACTCGTAAGAGTTGACCTTATGCGTAGAGGTCACTGTTTACGCATATCCTTCACAGGATACGCGTAGTCCCATATGTAGAACCTTATGCGTAGAAGCTACGCGTAAGACTAATCTTACGCATAACAAGCTACGCGTAAGGTGATCCTTATGCGTAGAGTAACAACAACCTTGATTCTGAATATTAAGTGTAGCAAGCCTAAAACAAAGCATCATATCATCAATGTTTAACACATAACATTCATTTTATGACAGATCATAACACAATTGGACAGTTTAACAGTTATGCGTAGAAATCCTTACGCGTAGTCTAAAACCCTAAATTTACGCGTATGAATTTTAGCCATAGAATTTGCATCAAAGTTTTTCTGGTATATCTTAGATGTTGTGAGAGTATATTGACCAAGTCTTAACACTTAGTTTGCAGTGAATCAAAAATACCCAATTTTTAGAACATTAAACCCTAATTCCTAATTCTGAATCAATTAAGATTTCTGGGTGGTTATAAGGCATGGATATCATCAATTCAACAGCACATAAGCATAACACAACAATCTTTTTGACCAACACACTTCACATTCGAAAATACCCAATTCGACTCATAAACCCTAATTTTCAAAAATCATCAATTCGTGTTTCTGGGTGGATTTTGATGGTTAAAATGGTATCATTGATGTATTAAGAACGTTTTGACACAAATCATTTCACCACAAACACACACATATTGATTGTGTGTTCTTACGCATAAGCGTAGAACACCTAATCACGCGTAGAAAACGTTTTAGCCGTAGGATTTACATGAGATTCAAAACCTTATCTTAAAAACATGTTGTAATCACGAAAACACTTACAAGATGAAGATCAAAAGCACGGTTTTCTTGAATCAATTCAAAGCGTAGGATGGTTTTATGTTTTGAGTAATAAATGAAAAGTGAAAGTTAGGTGGAGGATATTTTTATTCAAAATATCTTTAAGGTTTTGACAGTTTTGGTCCCTCCACCTTTTCCTTTTTCAAACAAAGCCTTTTAACTTCCATTTTGGTTACCAAACAAAGATTTTTTAGGAAAGAAACATGACGACACTCCCCATCGACTTGAGAAAAATAATGAAAGGTTATTAATTTAAGTCCGAGGAGTGTCTTTGAACCAGAAAATGTACCACCATTTGTAACAGAATCAACCGAGATATGATAACATGCAAGTACACAGATGTTTTGAAACAGTTAAGAGATTATTTTCTCCCCCTCAACACTTGATCGGAAAAATATTGAATTTTGAAAGATTAGAGTGTTGACGGAAGAAATGTACTTGCCATGTTGAAAGAAAGATAGATAAGGAGAATATTTTTGTTGTTTTATCAGATTTCATATTTTTGTATTTTGTTTTTGAAAAGATATATACAGAAGATGTTTTGGTGTTTGACAGGTTTTTAAGACTGTTTTAAGAGGTCATCCAATTCCTCTTGAGTCAAACACCTCATACCAATTCGGTGGACCAACTCATTAAACCTAGCGGGAGGCAAGGCTTTGGTGAGCAGATCTGCCAATTGGTATTCAGTACCCACAAAGTATAATTCAACGGTACCCTGTTCCACGTGGTCCTTGATGAAATGATAGCGTAGATCGATGTGCTTTGATTTCAAGTGCTGAACAGAGTTGCACGAGATCGCAATGGCACTCCGATTGTCGTAGTTGTGTTCTCATCCAGATGACTTGAGCACAACACGCGGACATGGCTACATATTCTGCTTCGGTTGATGACAGCGATGTACAATCCTGCTTCTTTGATTGCCAAGACACCAGTTTATCACCGAGAAATTGTAGTGCTCCTGAAGTACTTTTCCTTGAGTCTAAGCATCCTGCGTGATCAGCGTCTGAAAAAGCGATTAGTTCAAAACCAGAATCCTTCGGATACCAGATCCCCAAGTTAATGGTTCCCTTGATGTATCGGAGGATTCTTTTAGCCTCAGAGAGGTGGGTTTCAGTTGGTCGCGACTGATAACGGGAGCATAGATAAACGGCAAAGACAATATCAGGTCTGCTAGATGTTAGATACATGAGAGACCCAATAATACTTCGGTATTTGGTAGGGTCAACCAATTTCCCATGTAAATCAGCATCTAGCTTCTTGGTATGAGCCATTGGTGTGGCATAAGTGTCACAGGTTGTCATTCCAAATTTGTTTAACAGTTCAAGGGCATATTTGGACTGACTCAAGAAAATACCACGGGGTGATTGATGAACTTGCAGTCCTAGAAAGAACGTAAGTTCACCCATCATGGACATTTCAAAATTTTTATTCATTAGTTTTGCAAAAGCGGTTGAAAACTTTTTATGTGTCGACCTAAAAATGATGTCATCCACGTAAATTTGAACAATTAAGATATGTGCCCCGTGATATTGTATAAAAAGAGTTGGGTCAACCGAGCCTTTGGTGAAATTATTGGCAATGAGGAAAGATGATAGTTTATCGTACCATGCCCGAGGGGCTTGTTTGAGACCATAAAGAGCTTTGTTCAGTTTGTAGACATGGTTCGGGAACTCAGGATCAACGAATCCATCTGGTTGGCTGACATAGACCGTTTCTTTAAGTTGTCCATTGAGAAACGCCGTTTTGACATCCATTTGATAGACCGTCATATTCATATGAGCCGCGAACGCGAGAAATATCCGAACAGCCTCAAGACGAGCAACCGGAGCAAAAGATTCTTCAAAGTCTATTCCTTCTTCCTGACGATAGCCCTTAGCAACTAGACGTGACTTGTTTCGGATGACATTCCCTTCAGCATCCAATTTGTTTTTCCAAATCCATTTTAGACCAATGACGTAGACCCCTGTTGGTCTTTCAACTAGTTCCCATACTTCAAGACGTTTGAATTGAGTGAGTTCTTCCTGCATGGATTCAATCCAGTTGTCTTTTGTCATTGCGTCTTTAATGTTTTTAGGCTCAGATTGGCAGACAGTGAGTGCATAAATGCAATGTTCACCGTCTGAGTGAAGACGTTGTCTCGTAACGACTGGTTGATTCGGGTTGCCAATAATGTTAGCCAGAGGATGGTCTTTTGTCCATCGGTGTGTAGAGGGTTGATGTTGGTATACATTGTGCAGATTCTGAGGATTCAAATGGTTTGTTGAAGATTTCGCGACATCTGGTGCAGCAGTCTCATTAGCAAACGGGTTGAAGAACGCATTTGGATCAAAATCTGCAGGTGGGGGTACTTCATTTAGAATATCATCAGCTGGTTCATCATTGTTGGAAGCGGTGTGTTCAACTGTTGTGTTGGAGTCAATTGGTGTAGGTGCATCTTCAACAGTAGTTGTTGTAGCAGGTGTATCAGGTATAGGAGTATTATCAGGTTGTGCAGCGGAAACATCGGATACACCTGGAGCACGTTCATCAATATCATCACTGATTAGAGGAGCAAATAACCTTTCCATTTGTTGACGAGTGAGCTGGGGGCTTTGTTCAGCTGATGATGGAGGTTTAGGGAAGTTTAAACGGTTGTGACCGGGTTCTAAGCTGTTATACTCAGAAGCCATGTCCGTGAGTTCATCGAAATGAGCATTAATTGTTTCCATTACCTCCTTAGTTCGACGATTCCAGATTCGGAAACCTTTAGAATTGTCACAGTATCCAATAAAGACTCCAATATCAGCTTTGGCTTTGAGCTTTCCAAAATCATCACGATCATTATTCGGATAGCAAAGGGATCCAAATAAATGAAAGTGTTTGAGGTTCGGTTTATAGTTGTGGACAAGCTCGAAAGGTGTTTTGTTGTGGCGTTTTGTGATCATAGAACGGTTTTGAGTATAGCATGCAGTAGATACAGCTTCTGCCCATAAGTAATCTGGAAGTTTAGCATTGATTAACATTGTTCTTGCAGCTTCCTCTAACGTTCGGTTTCGTCTTTCAACAACTCCGTTTTGTTCAGGTGTACGTGCAATAGATGTTTGATGCTGAATTCCCACTTTCTCATAAAATTCACGAAGGGTTTTGTTAACAAATTCAGTTCCTTTGTCTGTTCTGATTATCCTGACGGTGTTGCGGAGCTGAACCTGTATTTTTGTGAGAAAGGTGATGATCATTTGTGGAGCTTGGTCTTTGCTACGAAGGAAGTAGACCCAAGTCCATCGTGAGTAGTCATCAACAATTACTAAGATGTAGCGTTAGCCATTGATCGTTTGCACGCGCATCGGGCCACACAAATCCATGTGAAGAAGATGTAGTACATGCTGAGAGCTGTGTTCCACCTTTGAAGGAAAATGAGCACGAGTGCTTTTCCCTTGTTTACAGGCTGAGCAAAGGTGATCTTTTGAATACCGGAATCGTGGGAGTCCTTCAACTAGTTTGTGTCGAGCAAGGTTGGTGATGGTTTGAAAGTTTAGATGTGATAGATGACGGTGCCATAGCCAGGATTTTGTAGATGTTGCCTTTGAAAGTAAGCAAATGGGAGAGGAAGCAACCATGTCTTGCATAGAGATAGTGTAGAGACTAGAATTACGCGAGCCAGACATAAGGTCATTTCCTTGTAGATCACGAATGAAACAAGTTTTCTCCCTGAAAGCAACTTCCAAATCTCCATCACAAAATTGACCTACTGAAAACAGATTGTGACCGAGGCCTTTCACATAGTAAACCCTGCTGATTTCGATGTTCCCATTGACATAATCTCCGTAGCCCATGATGGCTGCGAAGTGATCGTTCCCGAATCTGACAGTGCCAATGAACTTTGCAATAAAGTTTGATAACAGTTTAAGGTTGCCTGTCATGTGTCGGGAACATCCGCTATCAACAATCCAGAGAATGATCTGTATCACCTGCATTACACACAGACGACACATATGGAATAGAAGTAGATGTGGAACCCAAAATGTTAGAGGGTTCCAAAGCAGGTATGTTAGACATACACACATTGATAATTTTAGGCATCCATTTAAATCCAAGTGTGTTATATATCCATTTCTGCCATCTATAACTACTCGTTGCTTTAGTCTTAGTGAAAACACTAGGTGGTACTACATTCTTAGGAGGTGAAGCGGGAGCTACTGTGATAGCAATGGTTGCCTTAGAATCTAAAGAAGGCGGTCTACCAAGCACAGACTTAGAATGATTAGTGGGCCTAGAGGTATTCCGATTCTTAGGATTTCGTAATCGAGAGATTATAGCTTTAGCAACACATTTGTCATGACAATCAGAATTCATACTCTTTCGACAAATAACACAAGGTGCATCAGACTGAATATCAAAAGTACTTAACGGTTTAGCATTCGTTACATCACTATTTGTATTACATTTGCCAGACGCAACATCTATAGTGGAAGTAACATGAGTTTTATTCAGAGTCCTAGGGTGTTCTTCTACTTTAGCATTCCTTATTGATCTTTTCTTAGGTCGCAACTTCCTATTCTTCGATTGAGTGCTCCTAGCCTGTGAAGTGCGGACGTTTGGAAAAGATGCAACTATTCCTGTTTCAGTAGAGGGAAAGACATTAGCAACTTGTGATTTGGCAGTGAGAATTCTAGGTTCACGATTACTAAGTGTGACTGGTGCTAATCTCTTAATCACAGTAGGCGGAAGTTGTTCATACTTTCCTAACATTTCCCGTAACTTAGAGATAGTGTGAATCAGATCTTGATTTTCAGAACGAATATTTCCAGCAAAATTCATGACATCTCTAGTGTGAGCAAGATATTGATCAAGTTCGTTTGATGCTTCAAGTCGAGTCTTTTTGAGTAAATCAAATATGACACCATATTCCTGTTTAACTTTTAAAAGTTCTTGTTCATATTTTGAGATTTGACTTTTCAAAGACACGTTTTGATCATCCAGTTGCTCAATTTTAGGATCAGAAGATTTTGCACTCAACTGAGCGATTTTCTTTTGAAAACTAAGTTGATGGTTGTGAATATCTTTTTCACACCAATGAAGACGACGTTTTGCATTGTAAATTTCATTGAGTAATCGTTTATTTTCATCTTTTAAAGACTCGATCTGAAGCACATTATCGGTGTTCTCAACAGTAACAACAGTTTCAACAATATCAGCAGAGATATGATCAGATGCATATGGCAAAGAATAGAATAACACAACATTATGGATATCAGCACATATAACATCTTCCAAGAGTCGATCAACATCTTTTCTCAAGAGTTTCTTTTTACGTTTAGTATTAGAAATAGATGTTTCTGTTTTCTCGAAAACGTTTTTCATTACCCCAAGTTCCTTATGAAATTCCTTTTCCCAGGCAATTGCACAACTTTTCAAGTTTTTAACATTAGGTAAAAGATTTTTCTGAAAAATGTCTCTTTGTTCTCGCGCCAGAGGCGATTGAAAATGTTCAACTTTGATTTCAGAGCGATATTCTATCTCATGTTGTAAAATTTTGAGGTCAGCCATGAAAATGTCAAAATATCGAAGGATTTTTCGATTTTCAGGTTTTGAGTTTACTTCATTAATGGAAGGTAAAGGACCATAAGTTTGTGAAAATTCTGTTTTGGGATTAACATTAGAAGACGCAGGTGTTTTGATGATAACCCTTGGTGTGTTAGAAGAATCCGTTGGTGTGACGAAAGTGACCGCGTTGTTATAATTAAAAGGTTTGTTGTAAACAACGTTTTTTAATTTTGATCGACTCTCGTCTTCTGCATCTAATTCCTCTTGACGATGATATTCAACAACACTCATGACATTATTATCAATTTTGTATTCTGCACTGGAAACTTCAGGAGTTGGTTTGAATGTTTTTAGTGAAAGCTTTGGTTTGTAATCAGCTAGATTTTTTCCATATCCTTTTGGATTGGGTTTTAGGGTAAATTTTTCAATAGCTGTTACTGATTCATCATGTTTGTAAAAATCAGTTTTAAACTCTTTAAGTTTGTTTTGCAAGCCGATAATTTCTTCAAGAAGGTCATCTACCCGATTCGTTGAATGCTTTTTGTATGCGGAGAACTGTTTTTGACAATTTAACAACTCAGCCTTAGCTTTTTGATTTTCCAAGGTGAGAGCGTTAATTTGCTTTTTATGTTCGTGTTTCAGTTGTTCTAATTCAGACAACAAAGCATTCTTCGAGGCGGCTAGATCACGCATCTGTCTCTCTAAATATTTTTCGTTTTGATGAGATTTTGCAAAAGCGGCTTCAAAACCTTTTTCACGGTTGTCTTGAGTTTTGAAAAAGTTGAGTTGCATTTGTAAACATTCAAAATCCTTGGTTAACAGTGCATTTTTACTTTTTAAGGACTGATTTAATGCAACACATGCAGCAATTTGGGATTGTTAGTCTTTAAGTAACAGAACAAGATCTGGATGGGGCAAAGGTTCATCTTGTTCAACGTGAGTCACAACATGATCATTATTTAGATCCTCAAGTATAACCACGGAGTCAATTTGATTATCTTCTTGATCGTCAAATGTAACTACGGGGTTTATTTGAAAATCGTCAGAATGAGATGTAGATGACTCATTTTGAACATTCTGAGCCGTGCAACTTGTTCTACTTGGAAACGGGGTAGGTCTAGAACAAGACAATGAATTTCTGATTGTTAGGGTTTAACGACGTACACAACGTAATTTAGTCAGGAATTTTTCATTTTTACGTGACAATTGGTTCCTAAAACTTACAAATGTTTACGTTGAGTTGAAAAAGTTTTGAGTTCTGTTGGCACTTTTTCCAAAACTTCGGCGAAAACGTTTTAGAGTAGTTTTGCTTTTTATAAATCTCTCTGTCTACGCACTAGATCGGCGGAGCTTCTTACGAAACAACAGACTTAATCTTGTTGACTTTGTGCTTGTATTTTTCGTTTAATTGCGAGAGTGGAACCTTTTAGTTTTTCGATTCCGACTCAACAATTTAACAGTTTTTGTCAAGAGG
>BPTQ01000001.1:290476745-290661616 GCA_019973895.1 Chrysanthemum seticuspe
TTTTTTTTTTTTTTTTTTTTTTTTTGAAATTCTTATATATACACAACATGTGGGGCAACTCCCCCACACTAGGATGGTAGAAAGTAGAAAGAAGAGGCTAAACTGTCAAGTTTTGTCACACAAGCTAGCCACTTGTGAATGGCTAACCGTAACAAACTTCAGACAACTCAGAAATATGGGTGAAAACCCATATGGCATGCTACTGTTTTGATTCCCGAGTCGCTAGCTTGACTCGATCCCCGCATTCATTGGTTCATGGGGAAAGTTTGAAGATCCGGGACAACCACAGGGGGAATGTCCTCTCCAAAGTAATGCTTCAACCGATGACCATTCACTTTAAAATTTGGACCATCGGGTTGAGATAACTCAATGGTGCCATAAGGATAAACCTTAGTGATAGTAAATGGTCCAGACCAACGGGATTTAAGCTTTCCCGAGAAAATCTTCAATCTAGAATTGAAAAGAAGGACTCGATCACCAACGTTGAAAACGCGGTTCTTGATTTTAGAGTCATGAATCTTCTTTGTCTTTTCTTTGTAGATCAAAGAGTTCTCGTAAGCTTGATCACGGAGTTCATTTAATTCATTCATTTGAACTTTCTGGTGATCACCAGCTGTCTGAATATCGAAGTTGGCATGCTTCAAGGCCCAGTATGCCTTGTGCTCTAGCTCAACCGGCAGATGACATGCCTTTCCGTACACCAGCTTGTATGGAGTACACCCGATGGGTGTTTTATAAGCTGTCCGGAAGGCCCAGAGTGCGTCATCTAGCTTATCCGACCAAGAGGCACGGTTTTCGCCAACCGTCCTCTCCAGAATTCTTTTAATCCCCCGGTTGGAAACTTCCACTTGCCCACTAGTTTGGGGGTGGTACGCAGTAGAGAGACGGTGAGTTACACCATACTTCTGCATGACTCTTTCAAACTGGTCATTGCAAAAATGCGTACCACGATCACTGATTATGGCTCGTGGAGTTCCAAACCTAGCAAAGAGAGATTTCAAAAATTTCACAACAACTCGAGCATCGTTGGTGGGCAAAGCCTTAGCTTCAACCCATTTTGACAGATAGTCAACGGCCACGAGTATGTACTTATTACCGCGAGAAGAAGGAAATGGCCCCATAAAGTCAATGCCCCAGATGTCAAAAATCTCACACACTTGAATGGCGTTTTGCGGCATTTCATTTCTTTGTGAGATATTTCCGTGACGTTGACAAGCGTCACAGGCTTTGACAAATTCGTGGGCATCCTTATAGATCGTGGGCCAATAGAATCCGGAATCAAACACCTTCTTGGCAGTGTAGTTGGGGCTATGATGTCCCCCAGTAGGTCCAGCATGGCAAGCTTTGAGAATGTCAATAGCTTCCTGACCATACACACATCGCCTGATGACTTGATCCGCGCAAATTTTAAACAAGTAGGGGTCGTCCCAGAAGTAATGTTTAACATCCTTGAAGAATTTATTTTTCTGTTGGGACGACATCCCTTTCACTATGAAGTTACCCGCATGGTAATTTGCGAAGTCAGCAAACCATGGGGTAGAAGAGTCTCCACGAAAAGAAACCGCATTGAGTGTCTCGAGAGGAAATGTTTCATTTGTTTCCTTTTTCTCGAAAACATCTTGGTGAGGGTTTTCTAAACGGGATAGATGATCAGCAGCCAGGTTCTCTGCTCCTTTTTTATCGCGTATAATGATATCAAATTCTTGCAGGAGGAGAACCCAACGGAGCAATCTCGGCTTTGCATCTTGTTTTGCAAAGAGATATTTGAGAGCCGAGTGATCCGTATACACCACGCATTTGGTCAAGATGAGGTATGGCCGAAACTTTTCAAACGCATACACCACAGCTAATAGTTCTTTTTCTGTAGTGGTGTAGTGGGTTTGAGCTTCAGTCATGGTCTTACTTGCGTAGTGGATAGGCTGAAAATGCTTGGTTTTGCGTTGCCCCAAGACTGCACTGATAGCAAAATCACTTGCATCGCACATGAGCTTAAAGGGTAGATCCCAGTCGGGGGCAACTAGAATGGGTGCTTCCGTAAGCTTTTTCTTTAGTGTTTCAAAAGCTTCGACGCACTCAGGAGAGAAGATAAAAGGAGCTTCTTTTTCAAGAAGATGGGTCATAGGCCGAGCGATTTTAGAAAAATCCTGTATGAATCTACGATAAAACCCGGCATGACCAAGGAAACTCCTAATACCTTTGACGGTAGTAGGATGAGGCAGTTTAGCAATAACATCAACTTTTGCTCTATCTACCTCAATCCCGTTTTTCGAAATCTTATGGCCAAGGACTATGCCTTCTTTGACCATAAAGTGACTCTTCTCCCAGTTTAGACAGAGATTGGTGTCTTCACACCTTTTAAGCATTTTGTCTAAATGGGAGAGACATGTCTGAAATGAATCCCCAATGACTGAGAAGTCATCCATAAACACCTCCATTGTTTCCCCGATCATGTCGTGGAATATGGCCATCATACATCGTTGGAAAATGCCAGGAGCATTACATAAGCCAAAAGGCATACGTTTGTAGGCAAAAGTTCCGTACGGGCAGGTGAATGTGGTCTTCTCTTGATCCTGTGGATCAATGGGGATCTGAAAGTAACCCGAGAAACCATCAAGGAAGCAATAGTACTCGTTTCCTGCTAATCTCTCAAGCATCTGGTCCATGAAGGGTAGAGGAAAATGGTCTTTACGGGTGGCGGCATTCAACTTACGATAGTCAATACACACACGCCATCCCGTAACCAATCGAGTTGGAATAAACTCGTTTTCTTCATATGTGACAACAGTTATGCCACCCTTTTTTGGAACACAGTGAATCGGGCTAACCCAAGGACTATCTGAGATAGGGTAAATCAATCCTGCATCAAGAAGTTTGATAACCTCCTGTTTGATAACATCATGGATTTTTGGATTCACCCTTCTCTGATGTTGAACTGCTGGCTTGAAGTCATCCTCCATTAAGATTTTGTGAGTACAAAATTCAGGGTTGATACCCTTAATGTCGGAGAGTTTCCAAGCAATTTCGTGCTTGTGTGACTTCAAGACCTTTATGAGAGCAGCCTTTTCATCTTTACTCAAATCTCGAGCAATAATGACAGGCAATTTATCATCACCCTCAAGAAATGCATACTCGAGATGAGGCGGTAAGTCCTTAAGTTCGACTTCAGGAAATTCTTCAGTTTTCTCAACTGACTTGATTTCCTTGTTATGAAGTTTGACGGGAGGGAGAGGAGGAGAAGTGTCCTGATTTAACAACTTCTCAAGAACAAGAATATCTCCCTCCGGATTAATCTCATGGTGATTAATCTCTTCTGGAATTGCATCACTAGTGCGAGGGGTTGATGAGTGATCATCTTTAAGCATTTTCTCAATGAGAAGTATGTCCCCCTCGATGTCAATTGGAGCGTGATCAATTTCCCACGGAACAGAATCACTAGCCAAGTATGCTTCGATCTCTTCCAAGATGAAGTCGCTTCCCTCAAACGGAGTGAGAGAAGGAGTAGAATTGGCTATGATAGGTTGAGAAGATGTGGTGGGATTCCCACTCACAGAATTATGAGAATAACCAAGAACTTCTTGAGAGTACTCTTCAGAAGCAACATAAATTATATCTATTCGGTTAATCGACTCAGAATCATAGTTTGCGGAGTACCTCGATGTTTGATCAAGGTTAAAGGTGACAGCTTCATTACCAACACGTAATGTGATTTCTTTCTCAAATACATCAATGAGAGCACGGCCCGTTCTCAGGAATCCTCTTCCAACAATGAGAGGAACCCGTGGATCAGCATCGAAATCAACAACTACAAAGTCAGCTGGAAAATGGAACTTTCCTACTTTCACAAATACGTCCTCGGCAATTCCAAGAGGACGGGATATTGTACGATCTGCAAGCTCGAGAGTCATGCATGTAGGAGTAAGGTCCGGAAGAGAAAGTTTCTTCCATACTGAATGAGGCATCAGGTTTATGCTTGCACCAAGATCGGCTAAGGCAAAGCATTCAACCATTCCTGGAAATACACAAGGTAAGAGGAACTTTCCAGGATCTCCAAGCTTCTCGGGAAGCTTCTTCAAGATAACTGCAGAGCAGTTCTCGTTCAGAGGAGTTTTAGCCATTTCAAACAGCTTTTCCTTGTTGCTTTACATGTGTTTGAGAGTTGATGCAAACTTGGGCATCAACATGATAGCATCCGCGAAGCTTATGTCAAAATGAAGTTCTTGGAAAATTTGAAAGAATTTTTCCATTTGTTGACTAGCTTTCTCGCGGAGCTTTTTCTCATGTAAACGTGATGGGTAAGGAATAGAAGATTTGGATTTGGTATTTTCAATGGGAGCTACAGGAGGTTCAAAAACAACTCCTGGATTGGATTTTGGTTTCTGGACAACCTGAGGATGGACGTTGCTGGTACTTCCGTTATTAGTAGGAAGTTCCTTGTCCTTTGTCGCCTCAGGTTCACTTTCCACTACCTTCGGGAGAGAAGAAGAAGAGGTAGTAGGAATAGCAGGTCCATCATATGAAGTACCACTTCTGGTTGTGATCGCCTTTGCATCGTCCCTCGGATTAGCGATCGTGTTGCTAGGTAAAGTACCTGAGCCCGAGGGTCGATCATTTAAAGACTTCTTTAATTCAGCGATCTGACTGACCAACACTCTATTTGTCTCCTCTTGAGTCTTCATGAATTGCCTTAAAAGCTCATCAGATGTTGATACAGGAGGAGGTGGATGGACAATTTGAGGCCGTATGTTCTGGTTATAGCCAGAATTCCCTTGATTAGGGTTCATATTCCCCTGAAATTGATTCCCTCGATTGTAAGTGTTTTGATTAAGATTTCTTTGATGTTGGAAACCTTGATTGGGTCCGGAATAGAAATTACCTTGGTTTTGATAACCTTGGTTCATTCTTGGTTGGTTCTGATTCCGGTTAGGATTCTGGTTAAAACCGGGTGGTGCCTGATAAGTGTTAGCTCGGTAGTTTGGTTCATTTTGAGGACGGTATTGATTACCTCCTTGATTTGAAGTACCGGCTATAGCATTAGCTTCAAATGGACTACCATCGGTGGCAGTACAGTTGTAGTATGCATGAGGACCACCACAAGTAACACAAACTTCAACTTTCTTCACTTCACCATATGATGGTGCTTGTGTGAAAGTGACTTTCTTTTGGTTAGCAAGAACCAAAGCCTGAACAATATCCGTGAGTTTGTCAATCTTAGCATCGGTGCTAGATGTACTCACGGGAGATGAAGTAGAAGGTCCAGCATTAGACTCAGTATGATATGTCTTTGTGCGGAAAGGACGGACCTGGGACTTGTTTTCAATGATTTGCAAGGCTTCTTTTGTGGTCTTGCTCAAGAAATTACCTCCCGCGGAGGCATTCAAAGAGTCTTGATTGGCCTGGTTCAGACCATTGTAGAAAGTATCCATTTGCAATAACTCGGTAAAACCATGATGCGGACACTTGCGGAGCAAGTCTTTGTAACGATCCCATGCCTCCCCGAATGATTCCTCAAATCTCTGAGAGAATTTCATTATCTCATTCTTAAGACTTGTAGTTCGGGATGGAGGATAGAATTCGTTAACAAACTTTGTGACAAGATCTTCCCATGTCTCAATGGAACGAGGGGGTTGTTTCTCAAGCCAATTCCGGGCTTGTCCCTCTAGAGAAAATGGGAACAGAAGAAGCTTGATAGCTTTATGTGGGACATTCTTGTATTTGATGGTAGATGCAATCTTGTTAAACCATCGAATGTGTGCATGAGGATCATCCCGCTCAAAACCATAGAATTGGCTTTGGGTTACCAGATTAAGTAACCCGGTTTTGAGCTCAAAAGTATCAGCCACGATGGCTGGGACAACAATAGCATCTCCGTAACCCTCGATGGGTGCTTGGAGAAGCTCATTCATCGGCTTGTCTTCTGCCATTACGGCAGGTGGTGGTGGTGGTAGACGTTCCTCAGTCACGGCTGAAGGAGCTGAACGTCCTCTACGTCTACGAGGAATCTTTCCAAGTTCTGACAATGGACTTGTAGAACTGGAAGAACGAGTGCGCATGCACTAAGTATAAAAATCAGTTTTTCAAAACAAATGCGAGGCAAAACGACAAGTGAACTTAACCAATAATCACAAGTGAAATGGCTTCTTTGAAAAAGGTACACCAAATCACAAGGACACAAAGGCAAGTTTTAAATCTGATGTTCGGGAACTTATTATGGTCGCACCCCCAGTTAGGTAGTGCACTGCCTTGATTTGCGGTGGTTGATTTTTATGTATATATTAAGTATCACTAAAAAGACGTAGGTATGGATATGTGCTGATGGTTTTAAAAACTTTTGGACAATATTTTTGGTATCCTCTCGTTTAACCAAATTGTATTTCTTTAAGAATCACTGATGATTGTCTAAATACTCATTATTTTTGTACAAAAAGAACTACAAAATCATCTGAAAACACTCAGAAACACATCAAAATGATCAAAATATCACAAATCAGTGTTTTATGTGTTTTAAATGCAAAAATATCAAAATCAGATGAAAAACATATCAAATTTGCAAAAATTGCAGTTTCAGTCCCCCCAAGTTTTAAAAATTGTCAAAAACAGTCCCTGAGCACATAATTTCAAAAGTAAACTCACCAAAGGTCCTTTTAAAATCATAAGTTGTCAAATTTAGTCCTTTGGTGAAAAATATCAAAAGTTTGAGAAAATTACAAAAATGGTCCTCCAAGTTTGAAAAATGGCAAAATTGGCCCCTGGAAAATTGCAAAATGGCAATTTTGGTCCTTATACTTTTGAAGATTGTCACTTGTGGTCCCTTGGAATATCTTTGCATAATTGGCAGAAGTAGCCCCTCAATTTTTAGAAAATACACCAAGGTCCCTAAGTTCTAAACCCTTTAAACCTTTTGGCCTAGTCAAATTGTAATTGTGAACGCCTGCCATTATTCCCTTTGATCCCAGTCATTAGCTTTTGAACCCTTGGTCAAATGAAAGTCAAATAAACAGACTTTTCCCACCATCACTGTACACATGTCTTCTCCCCCACCAAGTTGCTCTGCAACTGCTTCTCCCAACACCATCACCTCACCTTTTTCACCTTATCCCTCCCCCTCATCATCACCTTACCTCCACATTAAATGCCACCCCCCCCCTAGCTAGATATCACAGCCTACAGTCAAATCCCCATTTCCCGCCAAAAATGTGATAACACTGAAAACACTCCCATTGGCCAAGAAAAGTGGTGGGAATAAATCAGAGACACGTAGAGAAGCCATTTGGTGTATAAAAAGGGAAGAAGAAGAAGAAGACCAGGGGTAGTTAACTTTTTAAATTAAATGTATGTCGTTTTTATTAAAGTATCTTAATTAGCTTTCACATTTGCAATTTTCAAGCTTCCTTGTATTGTACTTAAGTATTTTGATCATTATAATCTGTCTTGAGTTCCAAATTCAATGTTTCATTTTAAGTTTTAGATTTCATGGTCACTGTTACAAATTTGAATTTCAAATTCTCATGCTCAAACCTCTAGCAGCTTATTTACAAGCTCAAACAAGCTTGTACTAGCTTTTTATAGCTTTTTGCAAGCTTGCACTTAAGTTTCAAACCATTTTAGGTTTGGTCAATAAAAGTCAACTATGCAGCTCAAATTGGTTCTAGCAGTTTGGAAATGAACATGGGGGGTTGCAGAAATGGATGTGGGTTGGATTTGATATAGACTAGTGTTACTGTGGTTCATGGTTCACTGTTTGCAAGCCAATGTGGCTATGGACAATTGTAAGTCAAATTCTAGTTCATTAGCATCAACTGTTTTTATGGTGACCAGTGGTCAAATTCTGTTCCATAAGTAGTATTTAGGTTAACTAGATTTAGTTTGATCAAAATTTCATGTTGGATTAATAGTTATCTCAGTTAAATTTGCTCATAACAGTATGTAAAAGGGTGTTTGGTTCAATGGTTTAAACTGTCACTTAGGTATATGTAATGGTTGATTTCTGTTAGTTCATATCTAGTAAGCCTATTTAAGTCCAAACCTGTCAACATTTGGTGCCGGTAACCTCTAAAAGTCAAATTTTCACTTAACTCTATCTCAATGATCCACTGTTGAGATTTTGGTATTGCAAATCATTGTTTTGTGTTTAGAAGTCCTAAACATTGATTGCATTGGGTTCATTATATCATATAACACCAATCTTAATACTTAAAATCTGTGGTAAAGTTCAAAAAAGTCAAACTCTCTCAATTGCTTCAAAAGTCAAAGTTGCAAGAATCTGTTTTTGAGCCAAATACAAAGAATTGTTTTGAGTTCATGTTTGGGTCTTATCAAGTGAATCTTGGTATTTCAAAAAGCTCAGCTGGTCCTCTTTCTTATCAGTATTTTTGTGGAATTTTGCCATTTATTTAAAAGCTTCAGATAAGCTCATCTTTCAGGCCAAATTTCCCCTGCACCACAAGCTCAGTGAATGCTGAGTCTTTTCTCAGTTCTTGCAGCAAGTGTACAAAGCTCATAAGAGCTCATCATAATCTGATTTTTGGCAAAATTGTAGCTGGCCAGGTGCTTATTAGAACTGCATAAGTAGTTTCCTGATTAGCTTATCAGTTGAGCTTGTGCATAAGCTCAAACAGTGGTCCTAAACCACTGTTTGGTTCATTTAAGAAGTTGGCTTATTTGATTGATCTGAGGTTAGAACTTGTTAGGAGTAGTTATAAGCAGTTGCTTTTAGCTCATTTTAGTATACAATAGCTTCTGTTACTGTTTGGTTGGTTGTTTAGCTTACTAGCTTATTTTCCTAGCTTATTTCAATAGCAGTTGCACTACATCTTCCATATTTCACACATAACCTGCTTGTTTTTCATTTTTCATAGATTTTTATTATCATTTTAGAGTTTTCCTGAAAATTTCATAATTTTTGGTCTTTATTTACTATTTTTCTCATTTAAATAGATTTTAATCAATTTTTAATTAGCTTTTAATATAAAAAAATTCAGGAAAGGTTCAAAAAAATAATTTTTCAATTTTCTTAGGTTTAGATAAATATAAAAAGTGAAAAAAGTAATTTTCCAGATTTTTCATAGTTTATTTGGTAATTTTTAGTAATTTAATTAGTTTTAAATAATTTAAAATTCATAAAAAATAGAAAAATAATCAGAAAAATACAAAAGTAGTTTTGAAAATTCTAGTTTGATATTTTAGACTTTTCCATTTCATAATTTTATTTTTCTAGCTTTATTTCCTAATTTCTTGTAATTTAGATAATTATTAAATAATTAAAAATAGTTTTTAATTAACAATAATTAGGTAATTAGTTGTAAAATTAATTTTCTTTTTCTATAAATTTTCTTTTATCATTAGGTTTATAAAAATATCATTTTCATATTTTTAGGGTTAATATTGTGTAAGTTTCACGTTTTTGTTTATACGTCACGTAGTTTTTAAATTTAGTTTTATTAAAACAAAAAGAACAAAAACATTAGTTTAAAAATAGTGATAGCATTTATTTAATAGATTTTATCTTTTTAATCTTCTTTAATTTGCATTTAAGCCGTTGTAATTTGTTGGCTATTTCTGTAGTTATAATCATCTTCAAATCTCTGTATCCATTCAAATCTTCTCGATCACTAAACGTTTGACTATTCTCGCACGGCTCGTTGGGACATAACGACCTGGGGAAACATTATACTCTCCTGGACTTCATTGCATTTGTGTCTGAACTGTTTTAAGTTTCTTACAGCTAGCCATTCACAAGTGGTTAGCTTGCGTGAGATAACTTGACGGTTTTGCGCAGATCAATCACCTTAAAAGAAACACAAGCTAGAAAACGTTACGATTGTTTTGTTGTTTTATATTTTGTTTGGTGTTTTTAACACTTTAGGAAAAGTGTTAATGAACTTTTTTATTTATGTTATAACTTTACAAAAAACTTTTTACAAACTGTGGTATATGTGCAAGTACGGGTCTGAAAAATGCTTAGAACACGCTTACAGCTTCCCCGGCAGCGGCGCCAAAATTTGATTGGTGCAAAACCGTCAAGTTTTCTCACGCGAGCTAGCCACTTGTGAATGACCAGCCGTAAGGAACTTAAAACAGCTCACACACCAAATGCAATTTAGATCAGGAGAATACAGTGGATTCCCGGGTCGTTAAGTCCCACGGAGGATGACTGGTGTTTAACACAATCAGATGTCGAATAACCACTAAGGATAGTGATCAGTAAGGATTTTGAGATATTTATACCTAAAGAAAAGATTAATAAATTACAACGACTTAAATGCAAATTAAAGGAAATTTAAAAAGTTAAATTCTATTAAATAAATGCTATCACTATTTTTAAACTGATGTTTTTGATTTTATGTTTTTATAAAACTGAATTAAAAACTACGTGACGTACAAATAAAAACGTGAAACTTACACAATATAAATCCTAAAAATATGAAAATGATATTTTTACAAACCTAATGATATAAGAAAATTTTAAGAAAAAGAAAATTATTTTTATAACTATTTAATTAATTATTATTAATTAAAAACTATTTTTAACTAATTAATAATAACCTAAATTACAAGAAAATATGAAAAAAACCTAGAAAAATAAAATTAAGACTTGGAAAAATCTAAAATAACAAAATAGAATTTTCAAAACTATTTTTATATTTTTCTGATTATTTTTCTATTTTTTTATGAATTTTAAACTATTAAAAACTATTTAAATTACTAAAAATTGCAAAATAAACTATGAAAAATCTGGAAAATTACTTTTTTTACTTTTTATATTTATCTAAACCTAAGAAAAATGAAAAATTATTTTTTTGGACTTTTTCTGATTTAATTGTATTAAAAGCTATTTAAAATTACCTAAAAACTGTTTTCAATTAAGAAAAATAGCAAACAGTTATGAAAAATTATGAAAATTTCAGGAAAAGTCTAATTTAATATATAGAATCTAAGAAAAATAGAAAAACATGTGCTTGTTTGTAAGAAAATGAAACTGCAATCCTAGTGCTTATGAAATAAGCACTTGAATAAGCCAAATGATCACCACAAGCTACCAAACTGAAACAGAAGCATTAATATGCTAAAACTACTAAAATGAAGCAAGAAACAATAAGCTTTAACCTCTGGATTACAACTGCTTGTGATTTGATTTATTTGAGCTTAAGCTAAAAACAGGTTTAGGTAACCAAGTTTGAGCTTATGCACAAGCTTCAAAATAAGCTGAATATGAAAACCAGTTATTGAGATCTAAACTAGACCTGGTCAAGTTCCTTTCAACCAAAGAGCAGACCTGGAGAAGCTCTGTGGAGCTTTTGACAAGCTCAACAATAAGCTAAGAAAAACTCAGTCAAAGCTGAGTTTGGAGCAGGGCACTTAAGCCCTTTTTGACAAGCTCTGTTGGAGCTTTTAGAAAATTTCTAAAATTTAAAAAAAATCATGATAAGTAATTTGACCTGTTGAAGTTCTTAATCCCAGAGTTTCATTTGATTTGGTCCAAGAATGAATCTGTGAAAAATCCCTCTAGTTGGCCCAAAAACTGGTTTTTGCAAATATTTTGACTTTTGACAGATTTTAAACTTTGACTTTCTTGAACTTTAATCCTAATTTGTTGACTGACTATGATGTAATATGTTAAACTGAAACTACTGCAAGCAATGTTTAATGATTCTTAACACAAAACAAGGATCTGCTTATCCAAATTTTCAACAGTGAAGCAGTTGAGACATATTTTGTTGATGTTTGACTTTTTGAACTAGCAGGCTCAATTTATAGACTGATATTAGCTCAAATATGCTTAACAAACATAAACCAATAGAGATTAACCACTGCATATACCTTTAAGACAGATTTGGCAGTAAATCCAAACACACCCTTTTTTAACTGTTTAGCAAATTTAAACAAACTAACTATTAATCCAACTAGTTTCAATAATCAAACTATGTTGAGACAACCTAAATACACCTATTTGAACAGGTTTTAACAGATTATGACTACAAAAACAGGTTATGCATTAAGACTTGAAAAATCACTTACAAAGGGTCATAAGCCACAATGGCTTGAAACAACACCAAAGGAACCTCTAACCTAAACAGATCAACCCATTAACTCAAAATCAACCCAATTCCAATGCTCTGCAACACCAAATTCCATTTCATACCCATTTCCATGCTCAGTTGACTTTCATTGACCAGAATCCAAAATGGTTTGAAACTTAAGTGCAAGCTTGCAAAAAGCTATAATTAGCTTATGTAAGCTTGTTTTAGCTTATAGATAAGCTTATAAGACCTTGTACATAAGAACTTGAAGTGGAAATTTTTAACAGTAAGCATAAAATATGTGATGTGAATAATAACTTGAATTACTGCTTGAAAATGGTTTATAATGATAAATTAACTTGAAGTGAGTACATAAAAACAGAGAATTACAATTTCATACTTAAATTAAGACATTGCTACCAAATACGACATACATGGGAAAATAAAAATTAACTACTGCTTTGTCTCTGTGTCTTCCTCCTCTTTTATACTTCAAAATGCCTTACACGTGTCTTCTGAGCCAATCCCACCTCATTTGAGAGCCAATGGGAGAGTTTTGAGTGATTTTAGCTACTTGATCATTTTGGCGGGAAAATTGGATTTGACTTGTAGGCCTGTGTTTGATGCTAGGGGGGGTGGCATTTATTGTGGGGGGCTGATGATGATGGGGGGTGGTGGAAAAGAGATAAGGGGGGCTGAGGTGATGGTGTTGCAGGCAAACAAGTGGGGAAGAGGAGAGGTGGAAGAAGAACAGTGGTTGGCGGGTTTATCTTCTTTTGACTTTCTTTGACTAGGCAGGGTTCAAAATGGCTAGTGACAGGGGTCAAAGGGGTATAATGGCTGGGGGTCCAAAATGGGTTTTGACAAGTCTAGCTATTAGTTATGACAAGGACTAAAGTTGCAAATCTGATTTTTGAAGGACCAGGCCTGTAATTATTCCAAGGTTAACACAAGGACTAAAACTGACAACCTTCAATAGTACAAGGACTAGATTTGACAATTTTTGATTTTCCAGGGACCAAACTTGACATTTTTGAAAGTTCAGGGACCTTTTCTGTCATTTAACAAAAGATTTATTCAAGGACCATTTTTGACAATTTAGAATATTACAGGGACCTTGAATAACATTTTTCTTTATTTAGATTTACCAGGGACTGTTTTTGACAACTTTTGAAACTAGGGGGACTAAAACTGCCAATTATGCAAACTTGATACGTTTTTCACCAGATTTTGATATTTTTGCATTTAAAACACATAAAACACTTATTTGTGATATTTTTATCATTTTGATGCATTTCTGAGTGTTTTCAGATGTTTTTGCAGTTTAAATGGTACAAAAATGATGAGTATTTAGACACTCATCAATAGTATACTAGATTGATAGATTACTTAGTAAAATGATGTTTAGAATTTAAACTTGACATACCAGGGGTTTACATGATGTAAACGTAAGGATATTTGGCATTGGTGGATACGTGAGCATGTCTAGGGGGTTATGTAAGCAGTTGGAATGAAATAAAGCAAAACTTTACCTGTAAAAATACCTTATATAGATATTGTAGTAACATTGATGAAAATTACGGGTTGTTATATTTTAACTCCAACACCATTGTGTAAAACCAAAACCCACAAGACACCCAAGCTAGTCACCTCCATCCATTCTTTTTCTTCCCCATCACATGGCTCCATACCCTCACTATTTCCCCATGGTACTTGTGTCATATTTTTGTCTCTTATAACTCTTTTAAAACCAACTAAACCCATTACAATTTAGTTAATCCAAGTAACTAACTAGTTACACCACCATCTGCCCTATAAATAGAACCACCCTTCCCCTTATTTATCACTCACAAAAACATACACTATTCTCTCATATTTCAACTCTAACTAGTGGCATTCAAGAGTTATAGCAAGGGTATTTTAAAGCTTGGTTTGAAAATATAGGGTTTGGAAATGCATTTAAGGTTTTTATTAGTGTTCTTGGGTTCAACTCTAACTAGTGGCATTCAAGAGTTATAGCAAGGGTATTTTAAAGCTTGTCGCGTTTAGGATACTTGTTGGTGAATTCACATAACACTTTCCCTATTCACTACCTACTTAAGGTGAGTTTCATAGCCTCATTTTTACTCATTTTACTACTCATTTTGAACTACTTTGGGGTGAGAATACATTACTCGTTTTACTTAAGAACATGCTCATTTACTTAAATACATTACTCATGTTACTTAAATACATGCTCTCTTACTTAAATACATTGCTTGCTTTTACATATGGACACAATTACATAAAACATACATACATTTAAAGACCGAATGTACCGTGTAACAAGTCTGAATGTATCGGGCAACAAGACCGAATATACCGGTTAAACATATCGAATGTACCGGTCAAACAACCGAATGTATAGGTCAAAAAACCGAATGTATTGGTCAACAACCGAGTGTACTAATCAAACAAAGACTAAAATCATATGGTCCGCATTTTATACTTACTTAAACCTATGAACTCACCAATATTATGTTGACAGATCATGATCACGGTGGCCCTCTTGTGCAAACCATGTAGGACATATCGCTCGTTGCTTGTGTCGGATGATCATATTATGTAATATGATACATGTGTACACAATATTTCAGAGATCACATTGGTACAGCCCTCGAGCTGGAACTTTAAGCAATTTCCACTCCTTCTTAAACACATCGAAAGCTCGTTCCATATCTTTCCTTGCTACTTCGTGCTTCCTTTTGTACAGTATTCTTTTTTCATCACCCGCAGGATGATTTGAAATGGACTTAATAAGAACAGACCATTCCGGATATATCCCGTCAGTAAGATAATATCCCCTTTTGTAAGCAACATCGTTAGCCTCGAATTCAAGTTCCGATGCTCTCCCAGATTTGATATCATTGAAAACGCGGGAACGATGTAAAACGTTTATGTCGTTATTCATCCCGGAGACACCAAAGAATGCATGCCAAATCCATAAAATCTTGGGAGGCGATCGCTTCTAATAAAATGAATGGATGTGGTCCGTGATCACCCCCTAGAAAATTGACCTCTCAAACTATTTGGGCAATTCTCCCACTCCCAACTTGTACAATCAATACTTCCCATCATCCCAGGAAACCCATGCTTATGCTCGTGATGAGCATATAATCTTTCAAGATCAGAATATGTGGGCTCAAAGTCACAGGAAACGCTGACTCGGCCACGTTTTGCGTTTCGAACCGTTCGTACCCAAACGCGGTACAATCGCGACTCGGATCGCTTGGGATCGCGATCTGGATCGCTATATCCGGCGTTCCCAAACAACATTAATCAGCGTACCCAAGTCTATTCGACGTACCAAAATGGATCGGTACAGCGTACCAAAGTAAAGCGGTACAACATACCAAAGAGAACCGGTACAATTAATTATCCACTCATATTAAAATTAAAACAAACTTAAACCATTACTACTTCAACTAAATTAGTTACTGAGTATTTATACTTCCAAGGTATATTTATTAATTAAATCTACTTATCAATTTATAACCACTCATTTGTTTCGCCTTATCACTTACCACTCACTAACCATACATATACCTTATCACTTACCACTCATTAACCAAACATATACAACTAAGTATCTGCTCTTATACTAATAAACCTCCATTTGTGTAAAAAAATAAAAAAATAAAAAAACAAAAACAAAACGTAATCCATTTCATCTCATGCAAAAACGTTCTTCATAATGGCTTTTGGTAGAAAAAGAAACCATGATGATATACTTGAGCAAGGAAATAGTTAATGAGTTAATGATGTTGATGGTGAGGAAGAGGAAGAAAACACAGATTATAATGGCAGTGCACCTCAAAATCAAACTCACACTCAAACACAATCTCGTACAAATGATGGTAAGCCACTACTTGAAAGAAGCTTAGTGATTAAAAGTCATGCGGGGTCTATGTGCAAATGGAATACCGTTTAATGTTTTGCGTAACCCTCAATTTCAATAAATGGTTGCTGCAATTAACAAGGCTCCTCCGGGTTACAAGGCGCCTTCAAGTGAGAAAGCAAGGACCGTACTACTTGATGAATGTGCTAGAGATGTTGAAAAAGATTTAGTACCTATTAAAGATACATGGTATACACAAGGAGTGTCCATTGTTGTGACAACTCGCAATTTCAGGTCATTTCTCAAGTTTACTATTCATCTCGGGAATTTACTATTCACCGGTTACTATTCACCGTTTTCGGAGTCGAAGTAATATTCTGAGAACGTATTTCAAAATTTACTATTCACGAAACACTATTCATTCCCGGAGAAAATCACTATTCAAGTTTCACTATTTCATCATTTATCGTAAACTAGGTTTACGAGTATCAAATTCGCGTAACCTTAATGGTTTAGCTGCGAATTCATGAACAATCATCAAGGACATTTCATATAGACTATGTTTAGTCTACATATCATTAGCATCATTATCATCACATTAGTTCATGCATGGTTTTGCATTTTTTTCAATAAACGTATAATTTTTTATTAAATAAACGCTATCGCGTAATTAATTATTTTGAACAATTGATCCGATACTTCCGAAAAATTCCCGATATATTTTTATACTCATATTAAGATTATAAAAATAATATTATGAGTTTATCCAGTATTTTAAATTTATTTTGTATATAAATTGTTATATTTATATAATTACGACGGTTTTCGTAAAAAAAAAACTACACGATAATTATTATTTCACTCAAATTTTGTAAGGAATGTATTTTTATAATTTTTATGACTGCAATATATTTTATTTTGACCCGTTAAAATTTATTTTTAGTTAACGCTACCCTACAAGCTCAAATATTTACACAAGTTACTAACTATCCCTAAATAATTACACAATTTCTCTACATCTAATTACCTAAATAAAAAAAAATATATCCTAACTAATGAGTAACACCCTTGTGTCGACACAAGGGGTGACTCACACATTGTTTTACTAAATATCTTAACTTTATATTGTATTATATACTTATATCTACACATAGAACATAAATTCACAAAGTGTAGAAAAATCAACTATCCTCTCTTCTCCTTTATCAAGAACCGGCCACCATAAGGACTAAGAAAGAGATCACAATTTTTTTCAAGTCAAGTTAATTCACAATCTAGTCACACTCTTAGTTAAGGTTTTGAAATAAAAACCTAGGGTGTTAGGATTAACCTTGTTCACTTCACCTCATCAAGTTACTAGTAAGCATCTCATATTCATGTTCATCTTTCATATTTATTTCATGTTCATTTCATCATATTTAAGAAAAACATGCAAGTCATAATGATGTTTGTACCACTTTTTAATGTTTTTAAGTGTTATATATATATTTATCATCCTATAATTACTCCTTGAAATATATCACTTTTGGAGATGTCTAGGAACCCATGACACCCTAAGAAGGTGTATGGTAGGATTAGAATAGCTGCGGAGTTGTTTTGAATTGGTTAGAATAGGTTTTGCGCGAGAAAAACCCATTTCGACAACTATAAAATAGGGTCTGTTGGTTTCTGTGAAATCTGGAATTTTCGACAGTTGGTAAAAATTTTTGGGCTAGATATTTGGAAAATATACTTTAAAACGAAAACGTGGTCGCTTGAACGGGTTAAAACGGAGTTATAACGAAGAATATATGGATTTTTCAAGTTTGGCGACGGAAACTATAAAAATCAGAAAATTCAGCATATTACTTCCACTTTTTACGAGTCAAAAATGAGGCTTAAGCGTTATCAATTGTGTCGACTTATCAAAAATATATTAGTATACTTTGATACGAAGCTAAGGACATCTAAAACGTAGAAAACGAATTTGTAACGATTAAATTACACGCGTTTGCACAAAGTTGCTGTAACTATATTATATAAGAAAAACTAATATATTTCTATTAGACAAATATTATGGCCACGAAGGACCATGTTGAGGGTCGTTTTTAACATCGATGGAGTACTTTTTATAACATGATGTTTTCTAGTAAAAGTTAGTTCGCCTAGCATATTTTCCAAAATGTCCAACCGTTCGTCAAGCGGAGTTGTAATGAGTAAAATACGGTCACTTAAACTTTGCCGAAAACCATCCTTAAACAATATTTTGGACACAAGTACCATACTTTACCTATATGTTTCTCCATGATCGAGACCTCTAGGATGAAAACTTAAATGCTAAAACTTTGAGATAATGATACAAACTTCCCAAAACCGTTGAGTTTGTTTCCTAACACTCGATGTGCACCATTTTACGACTAGCTTTTCGAGGCCGTTTATTCACTTTCATGAAATTGTCAAATGACATTATTTTACGACGAAAAGTTATAATTTCATAATAAATCATTAAATGACTATCGTAGGATATCATTTCAACGTAAATACTTGTAAAGTATTTTAAAATATAACGAGATGTCATAAACATATATTTCGACGATAAATTATATTTTCAAAAACGTACAAGTGGTATAGATTACATGTGGATTTGCATACACGACATTGTTTCATGATTTACATTAGAACATATCATTCATAATAGGTCACGGTCAGAGGTTGCGCCTCATTTCAGTATTGCCATTATATCATCATTATCATTGCAACAGGTGAGTTTTCATATCCCCGATTTATTCAAGTTTTTACTTATTTTCAAACCTACGGGGGAGAATACATTGAACATCATTTTTATTATGATGCCAAGTATATCAAATTCATTTACATTGCTTAAGTTACCTCATGCCAATTGAATGTCCCCATTATATAACATGAACCGTTAATTTCATAGAAGCGAGGGTGAGTTGATAGATCTATCGAGGGTGACTCCTCCATCCGGGTTGGTGGATTCCAACTGGTCAAACGGATGCATTTCATTTAATAACATTATTTGAGTTGTTTGGCAAACACTCTGTTGGGGCGAACATCATGATCAGTCTAGTTTCGGTGTCATGGACTTATAGCAATTGTACCATTTTTGTGACATCATTGTCATACATAATTTATACTTGTGGTAGTCGTATTAAACATTTTACATGAACTCTATGAACTCACTCAACCTTTGTGTTGACACTTTTAGCAATGTATTTTCAGGTTTCTAAGGCATTCACTTCATGGCATGCATGTGGACATATCATAGAGTCGCGGTGACGACGCGTCACACATGGGATTTATACACTTTAAAAACATCGTTTGACTTGTAACAAACTTATTTCCGCACATGATGATTTTCATTTGGGACCTACACTTTGTAAACTCTGATTATTTTATTAAATCAAGCGATGTATTTTCCAAACGACACTTTAGGTCGTTCAATATAACTGTGATTGTGATGCTATGACAGTCAATCCCCAGGAATTCCATTCCGCTGCAAAACAGGTAATTTGGGGGTGTGACAATTGTATCTGATGGTTGGTCAAATATTAAACAGAAGCCATTGATTAATATTCTTGCTGTTAACAGCCGTGGTGCAACTTTTATGTATGCCGAGGATTTTTCTGGAGTGGAAAAAACCGGGGTAGAAATTTCAAAGTTTCTACTCGAAGCTATTGAAAGCATTGGACCAAGTAACGTACTTCAAGTTGTTACGGATAATGCTGCAAGTTGCAAGGCTGCTGGAGAAGAAGTGGAAAAGGTATACAAACACATCTTTTGGTCTCTATGTGTTGTTCACAGTTTAAACTTGATATTTAAAATTTTAGCTAAAGAATTTGTTTGGTTATCGGATACATACAAAAGTGGTAATATGATTGTGAAGTATTTTTTAAATCATACACAAGCGTTATTAATTTTTAGAGCAAATTCCAAGCTCGAATTGTTAAAAGTAGCTAAAACTCGATTTGCCTCCCATTACATCTTGTTGAAAAGACTAAAGGAATGTAGGGAAGCTCTTGCGACTACTATTGTCCTTAATAGTTGGAGGGATTGGGCAAAGAAAGGGGATGAGAACACTCGGAAAATTGGACAGATTGTTTGTGAAACTATTAGTAGCGACGAATTTTAGGAGGACGTTGATCGTATCCTTGCAATAACTAAACCGATATTTTTGTTGATTAAGTTTTGTGATGGAGAGGGTGTGAAAATGGGAGAGGTGTATGAAAGGATGGATAATATGGTTGGAGAAATCAAAGACGTGATGCAAAATGTGTACACCTCATACTTCCCGGAAGTTGAAAAGATTGTCTTAGCTAGGTGGGAGAAATGACCATCCCTTTACATTGCCTCGAGTTCGCATTAACACCAAGTTTTTATGACAAAAACTATCTTAGTACAAGAGTGCCCAGTGGAATTCCTAGAAAGCCTCCAAATGAAGATATGGAAGTGACTACTGGGGTTATAGATGCCTTTAAAAGAATTTCAGAGAATGAAGAAGAAGCACAAATGTTGCGAGCACAATACGCAAGATTTCACATGAAAAAAGGTCTTTATTCTCGTCCCGAGGCTCAAATTGATGTTGTAACAACAGGCCCAATTGATTGGTGGTCAACTTACGGTTTAGAAACTCCGGAACTAGCTGAGATAGCTAAGAAAGTTCTTTCACAACCGGTAAGTAGTTCTTCGGCGGAAAGAAATTGGAACACGTATTTTTACATTCATAGTGTAAAAAGAAACCGCTTGAATGCTAAAAGGGCTGCTAAATTGGTGTTTATTCATTCAAATATTCGTCTAATATTAAGGTTTTCAGAATCTTACAAAGAGGGACCGAGTAAAAAGTGGGACATGAATCCCGAAAGTGCATACTTGGAAGGCTCGGCTTCAAGAATGGAAGACATGCAATGGGAGAATCTAGATGAAGACTAAAATTGCTTGTCATTTCTCTTTATCCATTTTTGTATCTAATGTAGTATGGTATTTTGTTTAGGATGATCTGATATTGTGATCTTTTAGGTATGTGTTTTAGAATGCGAACATTTACAGATCTCTCCTAAATAGTCTTTTGAGTATTAATATATCATATGGATATTTGGCTTATATGTATACTTATTATTGAGAATTGAGAGAACGAAACAATGTGTGTAAAAAAGTGAAAGTTTCGTTACATTGAAATGAGCTTATAATGGGTTTATATACAATAGAAATGACTAACTGAATACAAGAAATTGACTTTGTATCAGCAGTAGGGGTATTTGGGACAACCTGCTTTGGCACTGCATGTGGCACTTCACTTACTTCACATACCTGTTATGGCACTTCCCTTACTGCAGATACCTGGTGTGGCACTTCACTTGTATTCACTTTACTAATTTAGAAATATAATATGATTATTATTAATATGGTACATTGTACCAAATTTGGTACATCATACCAAATTTTATGGTACATCGAACCAAAGCGAACAGTAGCATTCCGAAATGAGCCTACCCTCTCATACCAAATTTTAGGGACCTAGCGAACCGCGTTCCCGTACCGAAGCGAACCGCATTCCGTATGACTTTGCGTGGGCTTTCGCAAACACTCAACAACATATAACTCTATAATAACCGTACAAAAGTTACGGAGACAATCACGTGCTGTTGTTGTAGCCAATTGCAGATACTCGTCAAGAGAATCAGGAACGGCTGCGTTTCTCAATTAACGAATTGCAGCAGTACACTTGACCAATGGGTAAATACCAAGTACGCTCCTACAATCAGGAGTTTGTTGAAAATAAGAAGAATAATTGGTTACCTCTCGAACAATTTGGGTGAATAGTTCTCGGCTCATTTGGAAACGCTGACGGAATGTTCTTTTGTCATACAACGGTTATTCGGAGAAGTAAGCGGAAACTAAACGATTATGAGCACCTTCATGATCCCTAGGCGTGTAGTTTCGTCGAACGTTTTGGCAGTGACGCTTGGTAAGTGTCCCAAGCATACTGCGTAAAATTCACAAACTCCGCAAACTCGCTCATAACTTCTTCCTTGTCGAAAGACGAAGAATTAAAAAATATCTCGTAAGACATAATTAACAAAATATGTTTGAAGGTGTTTATTAGAAGTTGTTTGAATTGTGTTTGAAATTGTGTGTTTAGAAATGTGTTTGAGGTTATTATTTATAATTTTGTAAAAGTGGTAAAGTTTAAAACAAAAAGATTTTTTTTTCGAGATACCAACTCGGTAGTCAGAACAAACTAGTTCATGTGTTTGTTGGAGCTCAACCGGTGGCAACCGACCTCCCACAGTGGGTCGACCGGTGGCAACCGATCGGTTGACCGATCCCCTCGACCTCCCACCGTTCATAGCCTAAGGTGACCTTGTCCACAAAAAATGTGAGTGAGAGTGAGTGAAAGTGAGAGGAGAAAGAAAGTTGACGTGACGTTGAGATGTAAGTTGTCCAATTTTATTGTTCACTTTTTTTTTTTTTTGTATGTCCTAAAATAATTGTTCATGCCTAAATATAGATAAGAAAGTTTGATCAAGTTTATTTGAAAACAAAGTTTAAAGAGTACCTTAATTAATTAGTTAAGGGTAAAACTATCATTATATCAAAAAGTAAGAAAAAGAATGGTGTAATAAATGTATTTTTTTTTTAAATCTAGTGTTTTTGTCGAAGGACAATTATTTTGAGACGGAAGAAGTACTTGCCATCTAGCTTAATTTGTGTTACGTTCTCGAGACATGCAAAAGTAGTGAGCCGTCATTTTGATACAATGCAATGATTCTACACACCATTATTCTTACTCATAAAAAGACTGTTAACTCATTTAGATAACACATAATAGTCTCCAATTCAGATAACTTTTCTCAAAACCGGTATTTTTTTTGTTTTTTCATTGTGAAAACATGATTACGTTTATATACGCTCAAGATTTGTACTATGTTTATGATGTTACAAAATAAGGTTTGTGTTTTTTATTTTTGTCAGGAAAAATGGCTTTGGAGTTTCTATTCTTGAATAACCACAACACATTTCCGTACACACAGGTATGTTAATCATCTGTTTTATTAATGTTTTGAGGTGATTGCTGTTTAAATAAGTTAGATTATGTAACTTGTAGTGTATTTTTTCTAAGGGTTTTTCTAACTTGTGCCCCTAAGGCACAAGTTAAGCACACTATAAGTATACAGGGGTCCAAAAAAAAAGTACACGGAAATCTACATAAAAGTACAGACAAGTGTACATGTACTTTTATGTGGGTCCTTATGTATTTTTGATGTACTTACGGAAAAACCATGAATATTGAATTAGCGCTCCTTTTCGGCTTATGTGCTAGCTTATCAAGTGGCCATTAGCTCATGTTGATAAGCTTAGGGGTGTCAATAATCCCGACCCGGACCCGAACCCGACTAAGGATAGTTGGGTCGGGTTATTCGGGTCAAAAATCTAACTCGGGTCAATCGGGTCAACCCGATTAACCCGAATACGAATTAGGGTCGGGTATCGGGTTCAAATACTTTGCCAATTCGGGTTCGGGTCAACTAACCCGAGTTTTGTTTTTTTTTTTTTTTTTTTTTTTTTTTAACTTTCCAAATATTTATTTAAAGGGCCAAGTTAAATTGAATGGTCCATGTAGTATATCATATCTCAGTGTTTGTTAAGTACATTCTTTTTTAGTAGTATATGTTCTTAGTGTTTGTTCTTAGTATTATATGTAGTGTATATATGTTGCATGGAAAAGCTACTGTCGTTGCATGATCGGATGCTATGGAATTAGAGATGACTATTATATACATTAATATTTATTACATGACTTTATTACATGTTGCCTAATCGATGTTGTTTTAGTATCTGACTACTGATGTTGCAATTTGTATATTTTGCAAATATGTAAGTATTTAACAAGACTAATAAGCATTACATACATAAGCTTACTGATCGATGTTGTTTGACTATTATATTTTTCATGTATCATTGATTTTAACTACTAAATTTAAGAAATCAAATTATGTGATTTTGTAAATGGCACAAACCCGAACCCGACCTGACCCGACCCGACTTGACCCGACCCGATTAGACCCGAACCCGACTAACCCGAGTACAAATAGGGTCGGGTTCGGGTATGTTATTTTTAACCTCGACCCGACTAGGACCCGACCCGTTTGACCCGAACCCGACCAACCCGACCCGATTAACACCCCTAGATAAGCTCATATGTTAATGGTTGATGAAACAATGCTCTTGGTTGTTAGGGAAACTTATATCACAAGTGGACCTTATACATCACAACCCTTTACATTTTGGACCCTTTAGACATTAGTTTCCGATGATCTTGAATTTTGGGTTTTGTAACATCGGTTTTTCCAATGTTTTGAGGTGATTGCTGTTTGAATAAGTTAGAATATGTAACTTGTAGTGTCTTTTTCTAAAATGTATGGATGCTGTTAGGGAAAAACCGTGAATATTGAATTAGCGTGTGCTTATCAAGTGACCATGAACTCATGTTGATAAGCTCATATGCCCAAAAAAGTAAGTTTACGAGCTTTTCCGGCGTAACCCAAAAAATAAGCTAATCCAAACACCTTGGTGTTTGGGATTGCTTATTTTTTATCATTAGAAAAGTGGACCTTAGACACCCTAACTTTCTACATTTTGGACCCTTTGAGTTTCAGATCTTGATAGAGTAAGTATAGTTTGCAGTGGTTTTGGTCTTAATTACTAAGAAAAAATAGCAAATTTTGACTTATGGTTATGAAATTCTCTACATTTCACTCTTTTTGTGATTTTTGTTGGTAGCGTCTCTTTTGTATTGATGTTTTTTTTTTCTCGTGTGCAAATAAATATATGTGAATAGCAGAATCTGCATTTGGGCATATCTTGTATCTTTCTGACTTTGTGTATCACATGCCCCTTTAGATAGGAATTCGGATTCTAGAACAGTTCATGATTCAGGGCTTGAAAACGGAAAACTAGTGTTCAACTTCAAATGGTTGGAAATGTAAAAAGTTGCAGTGTATACTGTATAGATCCACTTTCGTAATTCTATTATTCTTTTTAGCTATTTTCAGTCTTAGTTAGTTTTTATTTGTAATTTTGAACTTTTTTTCAGCAACAAATAAGCCTTTTTAGTTTCCAACTTTGTGCTCATGTTTACTTTCTATCCTCATAATCATTTTATTCAATGAATTTGCTAACCGTGTTTGTTTGGTTTTTTGATGTTAGATGGATTCGTCTATTGTTAAACGCGTTGCACCGAATATCATGAGGGTCAGAGCGATGGCCTCATTTTCTCGCTCCTATAACACCAGGTGTTTCCAATATGATAAGCGCGACTATGAGGATGTATGCATCCTAAAGTGTGACAGTAAACCAGGGTCTATGGCCCATCATGTTGTCAATTGTGCGTATATTTGATCCCCATTATAAAACAACACATTCTTTGCACTTAAAATAGTAAAGAAAAAAACTTTTTTAGTTGTGACAAATTGATCTCTAAACATTTAAGTGTAGATTTATGTTTGTGCGCGGTTGGTTATAAGAAATGAGATAATATATGTGATGTACTAGAGCTTTCTAAATTTCATTGTGTTATCAAAATGTAATCGTTAACACATGTTTTATTCTTTCAGCTTCGTTTGATTCTCGCGCCTCACCAATTGGGAATTTGGCTCGTCTTCTAAACCTGACGGATGGTATCATTGGAGGCAAATTTCTAAGCAAGAAGGCTCGTTGGAATGTGGAGGAGGATGACAAAGCCCTCTACCTACTTCGTACCATGCCTGATAGCAAGGAACCTGAAGAATCTGCTCCACAGGCGGAGTTTATGTTTGCAATCCACCCCAATGATGTGAAGGAATCTGTTCCACACACGAAGATTAATATGTCCTCTCTTTTACAGTTGATGAGAAATGTTGATTTGGAACCTTCTGGGTATTACTATCATGCGATACATGACCTTAAAGAACTCCCCAGATTGGCTGAACGAGCGAGTGGTATCTGTTCAACTTCTGTTTTTTTTAGATATATATACCTTTTTGCCCAAAAACAAACATTTTTGGTAAAGGTACACATGCACTAATGTGGAGCTATTCTTTTATATTCTGTTCTATTCTATACAGGAACTACATATGTTGTCACTCTTTCTTATCATGTGTCCAAGAAGCTGCAAAATCAAGCGATTCGCATTCTTGTAGGACTAGAGGGCTGGGATATTGAGGGGCGGAAGACTGACGACCCTTTTCAAGGTTACGCATTTGAGATATTTTTACCAGATAACAATATCCAGGAAGTCAAAGAAGGCAAAACGGGTAAGTTATGGAAAATTATTATTCCCAAGAAGAAAGGGGAGTGCATTCAAACAGTTGGAGGGAACATATTATTTTTTCATGAGAAAAAAATATGCAAGCCGACCCTCTAGCGCCCCACATAGGATCATGTCTCTGTTGCAACATATTAAGGCAAATCTGTAAGACTTTGCAGAAAACTATTATGATGTTTGTTGATGCCTTAATGATTTTTGACCACGTACTAGTAATGATGTTGTTTAGCTGGATGTTTATGTATGACTCTTGTATCCTTTTGACCTTTTTCGACTTTTGTTGAAGAGGTTGTCTATAATCTACTTGTTTTGCCACAAAGGTTATTCCATTGTTATTCAAATTTGGCTGTTGATTTGGGAAGGTAACGGTTTTAGCGGGTAATTTGCAACCGAAAAACTGGTGATTGTTCATTAGATGAATTGGTGAATTGGGTGTGTCGCGGGTGGGGAGGGTAATATGTCAAAACGCGTAATCTTTGTTAGGATTGAAACATGTCAAACCTTTCTGCTCAAAGTTTTTTCAAGTTTTCGTGTCAAATATGATAGCAGGAACTAGATTATTTCATTAAAAATCTATTCTTTAACGCAATGAAGATTTTATTTTACGCGTTTGGTCTTATAGACATAAAACATAACCGGAGACACTTTCATAAGTACTTTGATTGAAGCTGCAACCCCTATAACAAAATGAACCCACCTGAGTAAAGTTGCGACTTTTGTCTTTAAATGGGTCCTGAAGTCTATAAGAGCACCCGGTGTCAAGTTCGTCGTGCAGCTCGTCGTCCACCTCAGCGCCTCGTCGAGGCTCGTTTTGACACCGGCGTATCTCGCCGTCTCTCGTCGTTGGAAGCCACGCCGTCTGCACGGCGGAGAAGAAGACTTGTCCTTTTTTTTTTTTTTTTTTTTTTTTTCTCTCTTTTTTTTTTAGATAGTGAAATTTAATTTGAATGAAATTTAATTAGGTGATATTTAAAGGTGAAGTGTTTTAGAAGATATTGATTTCGAAAGGTTCGTAGAGGAAAAAAATGCAAACATAAACGCATAATGATGAAACCTTTAAACTGAAACTTGAAAAATTAACTAAAACCAAGAAATACATAATAACCTTAAACATAAAAAACTACAGAATCTCCCTAAAAACAACATAAAAACATGAAATACATAATAAAACTGCTAAAAACTTAAAAAAACGAGTCATCCGAGTCCAAACCATCAGAACTGGTTGGCGGAGAATAAAACTCCCCATTCATGTATCGACTCTCCATTATGTCGAAAAAGTTGTCTTGGAGGTACTGAGCCTCCCGTGCTTCTTGCTCACGGCGAGCAGCCTCTTCACGAGCCTGCTCTTTCATAATCTCCCTGACGTTTTCTTCATCTTGTTCCAGTTGCCGGAGGGAAGCCTCACTTAACCCGCTGGGGTGGTTTTGAAAATCCACCTGTTGACTGTTCACAGGTGGACTTGGAACAATTGGGAGGTATGGGATGTTTTCAAACCCCACCGGAAAGACATTTTCCGGTGGTGGTGAGTAAACTTCAAACTCTGGCAGAGTTGGAAAGCTGGTTTCCGGCAAGTGATTTGGGGACGGAAAGCTGGTTTCCGGCAACTTCTCTGGGCTGGGGAATTGCTGAGAAAAGTCTTTGCGAGACATTTTTTTTGTGTGTGAATTGTGTTATTTGTGTGTGAACTAAGACTGGTAGGATACTATATATAGAAAATTTGAATTTGAATTACCCCGCCCAACAGTACACAGTTTTTGAATTTGAATTTAAAATTTGAATTTGAATTAGCCCGCTCAACAGTACCCGGTTTTTGAATTTGAATTTAAAATTTGAATTTGAATTACCCCGCTCAACAGTAAACGGTTTTTGAATTTGAATTTAAAATTTGAATTTGAAAACCACCCTTATAAATAACATCTTATAACCACCATTTTTTTTCACATCTACATCAATTCAAAAAAAACACACAAATGTCTCAAACTCTGAAGTGGAACAAGTCTGAAGAAATCTTGCTTGCACAAGTTTGGATAGAAATTTCGCAAGCTATGGATATGCAAAATAACCGTTCCGAAAATATTTTTTGGAACGACGTTATGCATATGTTCAATAATCAGACAACCGATGACCATCGTACAAAAAATTCAATCACGGGTAAATGGACGAGGATTAACGTCGATTGCAAAAGGTTCAACGCAATTTACAAACAGTTGCAGCGTCGAAGTGCTCAAAATGACCACACTCATCTCGAAAATGCGAAACTAAGCTTCCAGCAACAATTTGGTAGAAAAGAGTTCAAATATGTTCACGTTTGGGAGATTTTGAAAAATTGCCCAAAGTGGGATGTCGAAGATTAAATCCAGTAGTATGTGTTGCTTTTTTTTACTCGTGTTGTTTTTTTTTTCCCGTATCGTGTTGTTTTTTTATTATTGTGTTATGTATTGTATTTTTAATTTGAATGAAATGAATTTATTTATTTTTTATTTGGAAATGAAAATTGAATAAAAAAAAATAAAGTGATAGTGGTGGGCCCCAAATGAAGAGGTTGAGGTTTGTTATGAGTGAGGAGGGGGTTTGTTATGAGTGAGGAGGGGGTTTGTTGTGGTTAGTTGTGGAAAAATGGGATGCTGATGTGGCGCTGAGGTGGCGCGACGACGAAGGGAAGCCTCGTTTTGGCACCTAAAGCTCTAACAACACTTAATCCTAATGAAAGAATAGCTACCAGTGTAAAATAAGCGGGACATGATGCCATCTTATCTATAAAAGATTTGTTCCACGGCCACGGGCCACGGGGCCACCACACGATATCTTCAAAAGTAGAGGTGCCAAATGGGTAGCTTTTGTTAGTATGGATCCACAGTAGGTAGCTTTGGCCGAGGGTGCCATGGTCATTCTAAGAATTAAGCGCATTTTGGATTTGATGGCTTTTCGTCTGCTATTTTCACATATTGGATGATATGATCTGTAATGAGTGCATTTTGGAGGTTACGCCTATGAGTTATTTTTAGACGATACTATATACAATATCAGGGATGTTGAGATGGATCATACAAGTTGTTGGAAATGTATATATTTATAAATACGTAAATGTCCGGATTCGAACCCGTGACCACGGGATTGCACACATTAGCGAATGAGAATTAATGTTAAATAATTAATGTTAATGTTTACCATTAATTATTGCACATAAAGTCCGTCTAACGATCGTTAAGTATTTAACGGAAATGACTAACGACCGTTAAGTGTTAAATGGGAGAATATATGGTGAATATCTTGGAAAAAGAAAAGATTTGGGTTCCCCTTCCCTCTCATCAATACGGCCGGCCAAGGGGGCTTCTCCAAGCCCAAAACCCTAACTTTTTCTTCAAGTATTCCATACACTATATATACAAAGGCTAGGGCTTAGGGTTTTACACACTTTGTGCATTGAATTAACCCTAGATCTATCATTTTCCTCTCTTGCTACTATTCGGCCGAACCCCCCTCCTCCAAGGATGTTTTGGTTTTGTTTTTCATAAAACAAAGACTTGTGTTAGATCTAGCAATCGCTTGATTCGTTGGTTAATTCGTGTGTACAAGAACGTGGTAGTAAGACACTATTCTTACACCAATTGGTTTGAGTTGTAAAACGGTAAGGGACAACTCTTTAAACCACTTCTTCTGTTTTGTTCAAGAGATCTAACAATTGCAAGAGGTACGTTACGCATACTTTCAGTTAATTATTTATTTGTTATGATCTTAAGTCTTCCGCTGTGTACTCTTGATGTCTACATGTTTTATTGTATGTCATGTATTATAAACTCAACACAAGTGAGATGAAGAAGATAATTATTCTGAAGAAGAAGGGGGAGCTGACTCAAACAATTAGTGGCAATTTAATCTTTTTTCGTGAGGGGAAAATATGCAAACCGACCCTCTGGCCGCCAAAATAGGATCATCAGATCATGTTTCTATTGCAACATATTATTTAGGCAGGTCTAGGGAGACTTCGTCATGAGTTTATATTGATGTTTGCTAAGGCCTTAATGGATTTTGCTGCTGTTTAGATGGTACTTGACCATACTTTTAATGATGTTGTTTAGCTGCCGTTTAATCATGACTTTCGTATCCTTTTGGCCTTTTTTTACTTTTGTTGAAGAGGTTGTTTATATTATGTTTACTTGTTTTGCCGAAAACAAATGTACATCCCCTGAATCCAAAGGCATCAGGTATCTTAGTTTTCTGCATTACGAGCAGTTCTTGAGATTAAAATATGCAAACCTCTTTGACGTCCCACTTGTTTTATGGTTATGTTTTCTGGATGAATAGTTGCCCTAAAGATTCTTGATGTTGTTTAGTTTGGCTACATGGTTATTGTTGATGTTGTATGGCTGGCCGTTTAGTTATTCTGGTGAAGAGACCGTTTTTAATGTGTGGAAAACTACAAGGGGGGTTGAATAGTTTTACCAATTTAAAACTTCCTTTTAAATATTTAGATCAACTTATGTCAATCTATTTGGTTGTTTATGTTGGATGTTGATAGATAGATATATAAACGTGTAATGAAAGATAAAGAGTAAGAGGCACATCACCACGAAACAAGTATTTATAGTGGTTCGGCTACAAGGAAACCTTCCTTGCCCTACTCCACTCCCCGAGTCACCTACTCGAGAGTTCGTAAACACTACACCAATCTCCTTATGGCGGAGAAGCCTTCACAACGTCGCTTACACCTTTTTCCGGTACAAAGCTAAATACCGAGTTCTTTCACACCAAGGCGAACCACACCTAACACAACGTCGTCTACCCTTTATACGGTGCTAGGCTAACCACCGAGTTCTTTCACTCCAAGGAGAACTAATCCTATCACAATGTCGCCTACCCTTTATTAGGTACTAGGCTAAGCACCTAGTTCCATTACTATGGAGGAACTACTACCCATCACAACACAACACCTAATCTCAAGGAGATCCACTCCTTGTTACAACACCATCAAGGATATCATCATCCTTGAAAATAAACAAATACTTATATATATAACGATGCACCACATCGATTATACGACCTAGGCATTCTTTCCTAATGCCACTTGATTTGATTCTTAGGCATCCTTCACTAATGCCTTTGACACAACGCTTGACACATTTCACTAATGCCTTCGTCTTGACACCTTTAGCATTCTTCACTAATGCTTTTGACACGGATGTTTAGCACCTTTCACTAATGCTTTCGTCTTGACTCTTTCGGCATCCTTCACTAATGCCTTCAACATCTATAGAGAAAGAAAGAACTATCAACAAGAGAACCTCAGTTGTCTTGATGATGACGAAGCATGGCAACTCATGGACTTGAGCTTGCTCGACTTCAAGAAGTGGTGATCTCGCCTTTAAGAGGAACCTAGAAGATCACACAAAAATAAAACTACATACATATATCACTTGGATCTGGGGTTAGAGAGTTTTTAACTCAAAGGGAAAGTATGTGAGAAAGGGGTGAGAAACAATGAAGAAATGACTCACTATTTATAGAGGAAAAAATCTACTATTCCTCGGATCCCACGGATCCCTCCCACAAAGGATCCGTCTAGCGTAAAGCTAGGGATCCGTGGGACGCTCCTCTTTACCCATGGGTATTTTGGTTATGGGTCATGGGTCATGGGTTGATCCATGGGTCTTTAGCTAGATACAATGTATCTCTTGAGTGCAATGCACCTAGTCACATGGGTATGGGTCAAAACCATGGGTTATGGATATTATCCACATATGATATAAGCATGATGTCATGCAATGGGTTATGGGTCAAGCTCCATGGGTCATGGGTTTTGGGTTGTACCAACTATATTCAATGTATTTGGTCAATGGGTTTATGATACTTAAGTTTCTACCCATTTATATTACCCAATATATTACATACTAGTTATGTGTATATTTTACCCAAATATGTAAACACTAGTTGTTGTACATATGTAATATTAAATCATAAAATCACTTATACTTGTTTTAGTGTTTTATGTGAAAATGTGAATATGTTAGAAACTATTAGTTCAAACCATTTACGTATTTTATTTGTTTCGTTAAAATGATTTTACGTTTGTTATCGACAAAACATTAGAAGATCGTAAAATATAAATAAACGTTTTTACGGCTTATTTGTATTAACAATCTCCCCCTTTTTGTTGATGACAAAACATAAAATTATTTTAAGAAAAAGCTAAAATTCGTAAAAGTTTGAATTTGTAGTTTTTGCTTTCTTCTCCCCCTTTTTGTCGAAACAAAAAGAGCTTCGAAAGGAAACTAACACATTGTTTTTAGGAAAAACATGTGAAAGAAATATAAAGAAATAGAGAGCAAGCAACGGGAAAGGATCTCGTCTTTACTCCCCCTTGACGAGTTCATCCCTATGTGAGGGCGTCAATAAAATAATACTAAGTTAGTTCAGTTGCAACTAAGTTTGCAAAAGATTTCGTCTATGTGACGAATGTGCTCCCCCTTGATGATTGCAATTTTGCAAAGGGATGTCATGAAATGTAATCCTAATATTGCAAGTAAGTTTTGCAATGTATTGCTTTGACACAAATCTCCCCTAGCTTTAGGGTGTCTAAGTCTTCATGAGTAGATTGAATAACTACAAAACAAAGGTTAGAAAACAAGTATAATGCATAATTTCCTGCAAATATGGTCCAAGTAAGTAGAAAAATAGTTTTCTGTATCACGGATCCCACGGTTCCCTCCTTGTAGGGATCCGTGTAGGCAAATCTAAGGGATCCGTCTGGCTGATGATTAATTTCAGCAATGATGATATAACACATTATGTTAATATCAAAGTGAGATATGTATTATACAACATAATCATATACTCAGAAATATAAACAAGTAGCATGTATTTTCATTTAATAAAACTAGAGATATGATATACATGACTCTAAAAACTAAGAAAATGATCGATACATGACTTGGAATTACTAGACTTATCTAAGTAACGCTTGATACTAGGACACCACTAAAATCCTCTAGCTCTAGTTTGTTTAGGTTTAATCTCGTCGAAACGTTCGAGGAGGTGATAGAACATGAAACGTTGATCTTCTCGTACTTCATGTATCAAACTTTCAACATGTTGACAATGATAACAATCTTTGTCATGGCTAGGTAGTGCCGTAGTGGTGGTGGAAGAAATGAAATTGCTTGATGCGAAGGATCAAGTGAAGCGGGTTGTGGAGCCTCAAACGACGGAGGGATTGGTGGAGGCGCATTTGAAGATGGCTCGACCAAGAATGATGGTGGTGGCAGAGAAGTGTCAACTTCCATATGGTCGGGTGGTTGACTTTGATAATTTCTGATAATCCAAATGGGATTATAAGATGGTGACGGCGAAAAGGAAGCCGGAGCTAGTGTTGACTCAACACCTTGCTTAACGAGAAGGTTGGTGAATGGGAAGTTCTCGGTAGTGAATGATCTAATGAATAGAGATTTGGGTGAGAGAGAGGCTCGGTGAAAGAGTGTAGTCCATACTCTAGGAATGAAGGTTTAGACGTTTTGCTAGAGCTAGGTACGTTTGGTTTAGAGCTCGATGATCCCTTTTCTAACCTAAAAGGTTTAATGCTAATTCTTGCGGTTCTCTTGACAATTGTTGATTGGGTTTGTTGAGGTGGGATTCTAGCACTATTATCTCTTACGGGTGATGATTCGGTGGATGGAAAATCCTACCATTTGTGGGTTTAACAGGAGATAATTTGGTTGAGGAAATTTCGTGTACAACACGAGCAAGTTTCTTGGGTGGTTCTTGGTTGGATGAGTTAGCACTAGGAGCTTTCCTCATGATGAAATGACTAAGGAAAAGGTTTCTAAATGCTGAGAATTAGGTTGTGTTTGATGACTAAGGGATTCTAGCAAGATGACTTATAAAGGGAAGGATTTGGCAAGTGCATTCAAGACTTAAGCCTCTAATATCCTTTGGAATGTGATGATTAGCATGCACAAGAATCAACTTCAAAGTTTTACTGATATAGGGATTTAATTAGGATGAGGTGGAGTGTTCAAGTTAGGAAGATGAGCTTGAAATGATTGTTTGAGCAAGAGTTGACATAAATCTGTCACCCGGATCCCACGTTTCCCACCAATAGGGGATCCGTCTAGGCTAATCCTAGGGATCCGGCTCTCAGCAGCTAGGAAAGGATAGAAGTAATGTTTGTAAGGTCTAAAGCCTATACCTTTTTGAGTGTTTCAGTTCTCCTAAGTGTCTTTAAATGGAAGGGTACTTAAATGTTCAAGGGCAATGAGTGATGTAGCTAATGATTGCCTTATATAGAAGAAATTGGAACTTTTATGAGTACCAATAAATGAACAAAGATGACACTAAAAACTTGAGAGTGTCAAATGGAGCTAAATGGTCCTAGAGGACAGATAGTAACTTACGATACCATTTTGAAAAGTATCTTAAAGGTTGTAGAAAATGAAAAACCTAGAATTTGACCTATTTTGAGGTAAAGATGACTAAAATCAATTTGCTAAAATTGAAAGAAATATCAAGCTAGGTGTTTTGAGTTGTGAGGAACAATGTGTGAGCATTGGAGCGGAAATATGGAGAGTTTTGGTGAAGTGATAAATCAAAAACATCTTGAATGTGATCCTAAATTAGCTATGAGTGAGTGTGTAGCTTACTTAGCTTGAGAAGGACTTAAGAGATCCTAAGGCATTAAGTTCAGCTAGTGTGAAGTAGTCTAGGAACATGGTTTGAAGTGTAAAGGACTGAAACTCCACTTCTATTTGCCCGGATCCCACAGATCCTTCACTTGAGGGATCCGGCTAGTTACTAACTAGGGATCCGACATCTGGGACAGTTTTACTTAACAGTGAGTGTTTGTTCTAAGTATAGAATTTAGAATCTAATGATCCATGCATGGTTAACCGAGTACGTAGTTAAAGACCCGTCATGCATTCTCCAACAAAAAGAGTCAATCTGATTATCGTCAAGGTGAGGAACATTAATGTTAGAGAGCACATGAACAACATGATTCCATGAAGAAGGCCACGTCCATGACCCATGTAAGACTATATCCTTCACATATTCTTTTCTCATGTAACCCGCATTGAATAATAACCGATTAGGCAGATGAGTATTAAGTGGACACTTAATGTCCCATGTATCAAACCAGGCTGACGCCTTAGCACCATTGCCTAATTTCACCCATATATGAGGGCGGATAAGATCACAAATTTGCAATAATTTCCGCCAACCCCAACTCACATTAGCCATTAACTGAACATCCCAGAAGTTACGATGCTTAAGCTTGTAGGCATGTATCCATCGCACCCACATGGATTCTTTGTGAGTAATAAGCTTCCAAATGTGAGTAGACATCAAAGAGACATTGAAGGATTCAAGCTTTCTGACTCCTAAACCACCTTCTGATTTCGGACGACAAACATCCTCCCAAGACACCTTCACTTTCCCTCGTTTTATCTCGCCCTGACACCATAAGAACACACACATTAACTGATCTAGATCATGCATAATCCCAGCCGGAAGAATGAAAACGGACGCCCAATATAAGTGCATTGAAGACAAAACTGAGGTCACAAGCTGGAGCCGACCCGCAAAGGAAAGCCACTTGTTTTTCCAATCAAGAATACGTTTACGAACACGTTCAACAAGGATTTTACAATCCTTGTAAAGCAATCTAGAAGAAATGAGTGGGACACCCAAATACTTAACCGGAAGCGTACCAAGTTGAAACGGCATGAGTTGCATAATAGAAGCCTTCACATGAGTAGACACATTACACATAAAAACCGTGCTTTTTGGAATGCTAGGCACAAGACCAGAAACCGCTTTAAACTCATTTAGCGCGTCGATAATAATCCTAGCAGAGTTTACATCACCACGAGAAAACATGATCAAATCATCGGCAAAGCAAATGTTAATAATTTTTAGTTTAGAGCATCTATTGTGATATGTGAAATCATCCTCCTCTCGAACCTTGCGTTTCAAAATAAGCGTGAGAATCTCCATGACTAAAGTAAACAAATAAGGCGACATAGGATCACCTTGACGAAGCCCACGTTTTCCTTTAAAGTAACCATGCAAATCCCCATTAATACTAATAGAAAATGACGTACTTGTGACACACGCCATAATCCACTTAATCATATTCCCATGGAAACCAAAACCCAACAAGATATCTTCCAAAAAACTCCAAGAAACCGTATCATACGCTTTTTGGATGTCTATCTTAAAAGCACATCTAGGGGGACCTCGGTTCAAATGATAGTTGTGCATTAATTCCTGAGTAAGAAGAATGTTATCCGAGATAGACCGACCCGGAACAAAGGCCGATTGATTATCACTTACAATATCATCTAAACCTTCTTTAATTCGGTTCGTGATTATTTTACTTATGCATTTGTAAATAACATTACAACAAGAAATAGGCCGATAATCATTTACATGAGAAGGAGTTGGTACCAAGTAAAACATACTAAGTATAGCATGTAGAAATAGCACATAAGCAATTAAATGAGATCTAGCTTATAAATAACACAAAGATTTATCAAACTTAACAAGCGCTATTCAAGAAGCTCAAAATAGATTTACGATCTAGATTAGTAAATCGTTTGTATTAACAATGGCGTGCAGAGTAGATGATGGTGTTCAAGAAAATAGGGTTGTTTTGGCCAACGGAAGCAATGAACTATGTATAGTCATTACGGATGGTGATTAGCATACAATGAACTTCGTCCATGAAGTCATGTAGCTCTTCTCGATCAAAGCAAGATAATCGCTTGATGAGGCAAGTGGTTGTGATTAACTAAAAGAAAAATCAATTTTTACAACTTGGTTGATTAGTAATCCTAAGACAACGCAAAGTATTTCCATTGTAAACTTACTTTAGGAAAACATGGGAGTATAGATTTCTCAAGTGAGAGAATGAATATGAGATTATTACTAGCGGTGCTCAATTACGGCTAAACACGACCATTTTTACGGGTGATTCCACATACCCAACTTCTATCAAGGAAGCAATTCAACCGTTAGGTCAAATTGAGTTTCTAGTGCAATAAGTTCTCCAGTATTCATTCTCAAGTTAGGAAAATTTATATTCCTACAATGGCCTATCGAAGAGTAACAATGATGATAGTTTGTTTCGTTTTTATTAATATTATACTTGAAAACAACTAAGGTGACGAAGGTGTTATGTTTAAATATGAAAATTTAAGGTTTTCCATAAGGTGAACAAAAATGGTTGGATGAGCTAGTTCAACATATGTTGTTGGTGTAACATATTGGATTTCACATACACATCAAACCATAACCAAAGTAGGCGTACACAATATGAGTTTTAGATAGAGAAAGTTAGAGGTTTGGGAACTTTAGTGAGAGAAAGAAAAATCATATTATGAGCTCCAACTCTCTACCTTGGGAGGTAGAGAGTATTTATAGTACTTACATAAAACGCCACCTGACGGGCTGTGGATCAGGCATACAGTGGGTAAAGACCCGTCCGTCCTCCACGGTGTTACTTAACTAAATGCTACTTAACAATAAATAACTACGACTATGAGCTTTCTAACGATTACATATACTTGAGGTGACCGACACTTTAACTATTGGATTTTCCAAATCCTAACAATCTCCCCCTAAGGGAGGTCACCTCAAACACACATTGAATTACATAGAAAACAAACATATATCACATTGAGATTGTTCTTGGATTCTTGTTCTGTAGCTCATAGTTTTTTATTCTTCATTTTCGCATGTTTGGATAATCTGAGTGGAGGTCTTTAACTGATCCACGTGATACTGAGTTTTGAGCCAGCTTTGAGATCATCAGCCACATTAATCTCTGAGTCATCCTTTGTGGTGTTGGTATTATGTGATGGTGTGACTTTTGGACCGACATGCTCACATTCTGGATCATGATTTCTTCTAATCAGAGTAGCGAAAGCTTTCGTTGATTCATGATATTGGCAACAGCGTAGCAGAAGCATGGAGTGATAATATCATAGTCATTGATGCACTAATCATGATTTCTTTAGATATGAATGTGTTGTGTGAGCATGCGACTATGGATTGACCGCTTCATTCTGATCAGCTGCAAACGTCGGGGGTGTACCTGCATGAGACAGTTAACAACAAAGCGCACGAAAGTGTCTTTGATCACTATCGATGAATTGAGGTACACGGCCCACGGTTCCCCGTTGATCAGTACAAGTACTGCCTGTGATCAGGTATAATTCCGAAGAATTTCCTTGACAGGGTTTCGCAGCTGCTCTAGCTGTTCTCAAACCGGAACGTCTCAAAGAAGACAACACGGAGTGAGTGAACCAGCGAAATGAGATTCACTGATTGATGAAAAGAGATTTGAAAAACAATCGTGTATTGCTCAAATAGAAATAGTTTTTGTAATACAACGAAGGTTTTAATGAAAATCAATTATCAATCATAAACACCTTTTATTTTGAGAAATACGTACTCAGTCGATGCGCTAAAGAAAAGAGTTTTTTAAGTACAACGGTTGGTTTTTCAAAGGTATCCGTCAATCCATAACCTGAACCAGGATTGATTCATAAGATTGAATCGCTCCATTGTTTCTGTCCAGTTGTCACATGGTTGATCTATTGGATAGATCTCACATGCCACCTACCAGGAGCTTGTTTGATGTTGGCTCCAGAAGGCTTTCCATCTTCATTGTGAATATGTAAGCATATCACTTAGATGTTCTGGCAATACCTCAAGAATAATGCGTAGGACTCATAAGATGTAATCTCTCTTTCCACATTGTGTGAAACAGAGAGTCTTCATTGAAAGTGTCCTAATGAGATTTATAAGATGATCTCATGGCTCTAGACTCAATTGTGCATATTTGGATCCTGTGCCGGAGACTAGGGAGAAGGTCTCCTTCTTCAATATCAACAATCTCTAAGAGAAAGTCGATAGATTATGTAGGTTCCCCGTGAGAATGAAACAAGCCCTTTTAAGAGGAACTTGAGTGGTTTGGGAAGATGTAGTGCAGTGCGTCACTGGGTCCATGACGTCTTGTCTTCAATACCGATGTTACCTTGGTAACCACCAGTAGCATATGAATTGAACCCGGTTTCTGCCCTAAGGTTGAATAAATGGAGGGCGATTTCTTTTCACCCTTTTCACATCAAATTTTTTTTTCATTCTTCAACCCCTTCAGTGCTTACCGAGACTTCATTACTAGAATCTTGTTGGGTTTATTCTAGTACCAACTCAGTCTTAGTCTGCACTCTTCCCTTATCTCACTTTTCTCCTTTTTTCATCATACCTAAGGACTTCTACACTATCTAGTGGATTGTCCCTGGGTAGATCCCTCCGGCTCTGGCGGGATCGTGGGAACGAATTCCTAACCTAACCATCCTTATAACACCATACATAAAGTAAAGTTGGTCGGTCTTTTTGGTATTGTTCATCTCCCATTGGAACCAATTGAAAACCATTTGAAAAATCAATCAAGATATTTGTGATATAGAATCAAAGTATTTTGTATCTTAATTGTTTTGATATTTTAGAAATGCTCCCCCTCAACATATGCATAAATATTTAGAATTTGTTTAGCACATGGAGGCAAGAGATCTTTGAAATCGTTAGATTAAGAATGAAAGGTCCAATCTTTTGATTAACATTTTCTAAAATGATCATCATCACTTCCCAATCAATTTGAGTAGATAAAACATTTTGAGGAAGGATGAGGTTTTCAAAAGTTTGCTCCCCCTCAATATGTGCCTCGAAGTTTGAAAGAGTTTTGCACATATTAGAAGGGCCCTGCACTTAGAGACAATTCAATCACGTTACAATGGTTTGAGATATAAAATAGATGCTCCCCCTCAACATGTGCATGGAAAATTTGAAATCGTTTGTCACATGCGGGGAGAAAGACTTGTTCATCCTTATAAAACCATTTACCTACTTATCAGATTAAGTCCAATTTAAATCACAAATTCTCCCCCGATCACAATTATCAAATCATTTGAGATTTGTGATCTATGTAGATTTAAATTGATTTTGAAAGCATTTAAGGAAAATTGTGACTTGATTATGAAAGCGTTTTAACTGATAAGGATTGGATTTAGAGACTTTAAACTCCATTGATTAAACATGCATAATTATCTTTTGAAAACATAAAATTAACCAAGGTCTGGTACCATTGTTTGAAAAATACACTTTATGATTTAATTGAAAAATCATTCTCCCCCTCAATCAATGACATAAGTTGTTGATTGAGAGTTAGATATTTTTGACAACCGTTAATTCCAGATGATTTTCAAAAATAGAGTCCGAGCTATTTTTTCAAAGAAATTAGTTTTCAATAGATATGAAGTAATTGTTATATAGAATCAGAGCATGAGATTTAAAAAAAAAAAAAAAAAAAAAAACAAGATAAAGCATGGCTCTGTTCTTTCTTTGAAAAGCGGGTTACTGTCTGAAATGACAATAAGCCATTTGTTTCTCTTTCTCTCAAATTTTTATTTTATTTATTTATTTATTTATTTATTTATTTTTAAACATTCGAACAACATCTAAAGTCCCGTGTCATTCTTTGAATGACAACACAAAGACCGTAGATATAATCGAATCGAGGTAAAAACATGACAAAAAGGACAACAATTTTTTTTTTTTTTTTTTTTTAAATATATACAAGATATAGATGAAGAAAAGACCTTTACTCCTCGTCTTCCTCCTGAAGACGTTTGAGTGTTTCTGGTTGAAGGCTTTTCAAGCCAAGTCGTGGAAGAATAAACTCAAAACGTTCTCTTGGAAGAGCTTTGGTGAAGATGTCTGCTAACTGGTATTCTGACTTCACAAAATAAAGTTCCACCACACCGTTTTCCACTTGCTCCCTGATGAAATGATGTCGGATGTCAATGTGCTTTGCTCTGGAGTGTTGTACGTTATTGCATGAGAGAGCAATAGCACTTTTATTATCACAGTACAGAGGGATTTTGTTGAATTCAAAGCCATAGTCAGATAATTGGGATCTCATCCAAAGGATTTGAGCACAACAGGATGACATGGCTATGTATTCAGCCTCTATAGAGGAAATAGAAGTACTCGTTTGCTTCTTTGAAGACCAGCTTACAAGCTTATCACCCAAAAAATGAGCACCTCCTGATGTACTTCGACGTGTATCTTGACATCCTGCATGATCAGCGTCTGCATAGGCTGTTAGTGACATACCGATGCCCTTCGGGTACCATAGTCCCATATTGATGGTTCCTTGGAGATACCGAAAGACCCGTTTAACCGCTTCAAGGTGCTTTTTAGTAGGCTTAGCCTGATATCTAGCACACATGCACACAGCGAACAAGATGTCTGGTCTGCTAGCTGTGAGGTACATCAGGGATCCAATCATGCTACGATATTTCGTTTGATCTACCATGATCCCTGAGTTGTCCTCATCCAGCTTAGTACGTTCAATCATGGGAGTGTCAACGGTGTCACATGATACAAATCCAAATTTCTTTAAAATCTCGTTTGCATATTTAGATTGATTTATAAAAATGCCTCCGGGACTTTGTGAAATTTGTAATCCCAAGAAAAATGACATTTGTCCCATCATTGACATTTGAAATTTGGAACCCATTTCATTAGAAAAACGATCACATTCATTGGGGTCAGTCGAGGCAAAGATAATATCATCAACATAAATTTGAACGTGAATTAAATGTTTGCCTGACTTCCGGGTGAACAATGTTGGATCAACTGCTCCTTTGCTGAATCCAGTGGATAGAAGAAACTTTGATAGCGTATCATACCATGCTCTAGGAGCTTGCTTTAAACCGTAAAGAGCCTTTTTCAAACGATAGACATGAGTAGGATGCTCTGGATTCACAAAACCCTCTGGCTGACTGACGTAAACCACCTCTTTTAAATCTCCATTCAGAAACGCGGTTTTAACATCCATCTGGTATACAACCATATTCTTGCTAGCAGCATTAGCCAAGAAGATTCTGATTGCTTCAATATGAGCAACTGGAGCAAATGATTCTTCAAAGTCAATACCCTCCTCTTGACGGTATCCTTTTGCGACCAATCGAGCCTTGTTCTTTAAGACATCACCATGCTCATCAAGTTTCACTTTGAAGATCCATTTTAGAGCAATGATCATAGCACAATCTGGAGCAGGTACTAATTCCCATACATCAAGTCGATCAAACTCATGAATTTCTTCTTGCATGGCATTGAACCAGCAGTCTTCATTCATGACGGTTTTAATGTCTTTTGGTTCGACCTTAGAGAGTACGGAGTTGAAGAAGCACCATAAGGCATCGGTTGCAAGTTGTTTCCGTGTGGATACTGGGCGAGAGGGGTTTCCAATGATGTTGTCCAATGGGTGATCATGTGTCCATTTTCTAATGTGTTCATGTGGTTGTTGTTGTGGAACTGAAGTAGCAGAGTCGATATCTCCTGATGAAGATGGTTCAGATGATGATTCAGGAGCAAATATGTTTTCAAATGGAGCATCTTCGGGAGTAGCAAAGGGATTAATTTCTTCATTGATGCCAGAGACAATTCCATGATGTACATTTGATGATTGATGATATGTTGATGAGACAGAGTGATCAGCAGCAGGCGCTTCTTGACTTAATGATATTGAGACTGAAGGGTTCACTTCATTCACAGGGATAGAAGCAACCTCTGTTGACGGAATTGACATTTCATCAGCATTCGGTTCATAGAGTTCATCAAACATTGGATCAAACAATTTCTTTAAATCATCTTCAGATGGAGGTACATATGGAGTTGCTGGAAATGAGTTTGGTACAAGGGATGAACCAATGGGACTATTTTGAAGTGCGGGTCCAGAACTGGATTGTCCAGGAGCCATTTGACCGGTCAGCTCATCGAATGTAACGTGAATTGTTTCCATGATATTTCGGGTTCTCTTGTTGTAGATTCGGTAACCCTTCTTGTTTGGTGTATAACCAACAAAAACTCCAATATCGGCCTTTGCTCTTAATTTACCTAAATCTTGACCGTCATTCGTTGGATAGCACAAAGCACCAAACACACGAAGGTAGGAGAGATCAGGTTTTCGTTTATGAACAAGTTCATATGGAGTTTTTCCATGAGAGGTGTGTATAAGAGAACGATTTTGGGTGTAGCAGGCAGTGGCAATGGCTTCAGCCCATAGAAACATTGGAACCTTCGAATAAATAAGCATTGTTCTTGCGGCTTCTACAAGAGTTTGATTTCGTCTTTCAACTACACCGTTCTGTTGAGGAGTTCGTGGAACACTTCTTTGATGACTGATTCCAACACTTTCATAAAACTGAATTAAGTCTTTGTTGACAAACTCTGTGCCATTGTATGTTCGAACAATTCTGACTGTATTGTTGAGTCGAACCTGAAGCTGTTTGATTAGTTTGATGATGACATCTAGAGTTTCATCCTTTGTCCTCAAAAACTTTACCCAAGTAAATCGAGAGTAGTCATCAACAACTACTAGAATGTATTTCTTCCCATTTATCGTTTGCACTCTCATTGGTCCGCACAGATCCATATGAAGGGTATGAAGAACTTCCATTACTGAATTTGTGGGTTTTGGTTTGTGGGCATATTTCGTGCTTTTACCCAATTGGCAAGCTGAACAAAGATGATATTTTTCATATTTTAATCTAGGTAAGCCTCTGACAAGATCCTTTCTGGAAAGGTTATTAATGGTGCCGAAGTTCAAGTGATTGAGACGACGATGCCATAACCATGACTTTGTTTTAGAAGCCTTTGACAGCAGGCAGATTGGAGAAGACTTCATCATGTCTTCGATAGAGATGGTGTATAGGTTAGAACCACGAGTACCTCTTAATAATTCCACACCATCAAGTTCTCTAACGAAACAAGTATGTTTTCTAAAGGCCACCTCTAGATCGGAATCACATAATTGACCAACAGAGAACAAATTATGACCAAGACCTTCCACATAATATACCCTGGAGATTACACTTTTGCCAACTACATAATCACCATAACCCATAATTGCTCCAAAATGGTCGTTCCTGAATCTAACAGTCCCGATGGATTTACTCACGAAGTTCATGAGTCGCGACCGGTCTCCGGTCATATGCTTGGAACAGCCTGAGTCCAAGTACCACAGAACGATTTGAACGATCTGCAGTTGAACATAGACAAGAATGGATAACTGGATAATTGGGATCCCCATGCAAGAATGGGTTCCACTTGGTTAGTAACAGTGATTGGAACACCCACATCATAAATAGAAACATCCATATCAGAAATAGAAGCAATGGAATCATTATGAATAGATGCAGTACTAGTGTCCGTATTTGACCTATTCAAAGTATGTTCACTTCTTAAGGGAATAGTTCTACCAGTGGGCATCCATTTTCTAGCGGGCATTGTCTGATTAACCTTATGGCCAACAGGTATCCATTGATAACCTATCTTACTAAATGTTCTTTCTGTGGGTTTCCACTGTTTTCTAACTTTCTTTCGTTTTTGCCTTCTAACCTTCTTAGCATGATTTTTTGCATTGATAATTTCAACTGGGCATTCGACAGCATTAGACAAATCATTCATACCACATTCAAGATTAGTAACAGAAACCACGCAATCATCATTACATGTTTTGCCAAAAGTAGTAGAATTCGCATTAATTACAGTACGCTTAAAGCTAACACTAGAATCAACACGATTCGTTTTATTCAAATTCTCCCTACGGTGATCTTCTACTTTCTTCCAATGCACATTCTTAGCTTGCGAGGTCCTATCATTCCTTGTATTGCCTTGAGACTTTGACCTGCTCGCTTTAATGTCACTGATTACTCTTGTAGAGGGAACGGGGGGTCTACTAATGTTCACATTCATAACATTGGGCATTGAATGACTTGCATACTTGGCATTAGGCATAGAACAAGGTATCAAGGGATTGACTTGCTCACCTAGAGATTTAGGGCATATTGTAATTAAGCATTCTAGAAGTTCTTGAGATCGTTTGGCATATAAGCATGCATGGCCAATTGCATTATCAAGTGGTTTCTCTATCTTATCCTCTTCTACAATCTCACGAAGACATTCTAGACTATCCTTAAGGTATGAGAAATATGTTTGAATAGCAAGTTTGTTATTCCTAAGATGAGGAGGAACATATTTCACAGACAAAACATATTTATTACAGACATGCACCTTTAAAGTACCATTCTCCCCATTGGTCATTGGCATTTTCCCTTTTTCCTGACTCTTCAGATTCTCAATTTCCTTTTGCAACGAAGTTATTTTTTCGTTATTTTTGTTACGAGTGACTTTTATTGACTCAAATAATTCATTGAAATGACGTTTAACCTTTTCATTTTCTTCTAGAAAACTCTCGTTTTCCTTTTGTAAAGCATTGACCAAGTTGTGAAGATGAAAATTTTGAGAATTCCGAGAATCTAAAGGAGGAGGCATTTGGGAGCCAGTCACATTGTTCTTTTCACCCTTTAACTGAGAAATTTGGGCTTTCAACTTTCTGATCGTGTTACAGTGAGCTTGAATCTGTTCATCACGTTTGTTTATTTCAAAAACTGCATCAAACTCTGGAACATCCGTGGATATCTTGATATTTGAGGTTTTAACATTTTCTTTGAGATGTTGATATTTAAGTTGTAAATCAAAATGTTCAACTTCTAGTTTAGAAAGATGTTTTACCAAAGTATCGTGATCATCCTGTTCAATTTTCTCACTTAGTTTAGAGTTTTTGATTTCAAGCTCAATGACACGATCATAGGAGACTTTTAAAGCAACAGATAGTTCATGAAATTGAGAAGCATTAATGGAGCAATTCGTAGCAGTGTAAAACACATCTTGAGCAATACATTCAGAAATAAGATTCTCATTCAAGGTATGCAAGTTTTTTCTCTCAATCTCATTATATTTTAATGCTCGCTCATAGTCACTAACCTCAACTATCATTGTATCAAATTCCTTTTCCATTCCTTTAATATCTGAATCTATCCCCTTTTTAAGACTCTCAAAATGATCTTTTAGTTGCTTAAAGAAGGGCATGACCTCAGTTAAATAGCATTCTTTTGTTTGTTCAAAACCCCTTTCCCCTTCAGTCATCCCAGTGGGTGTGATCCTTTTCTTACAAGTTTTCTCAAAATCGACAAATAGTTGAAAGATAACATATTGACTGATTAAGGTCTTGCTTTTAGTGGCAATAGTTCTAGGAACTAAATGCATTGGTGTATTTGGAGGATACACAGTTGTTGCAGGCATTTTCCTAAGGGGAGGATTTGTTTCAACAAGATTTTCAGCTTTTTGCTTATCTAAGTCCCTTTTCCAGAAAGCTTGTTCAGGTGTTAACAACGTTTGAGGCTTAAATTTGTTTAGGGAGATCCAGTTTTCCTTCTTGTAATCATGGGGTTTGATCATTATGTTATTCTTTTTACATTTAGGATCTTCTAGCTTCTTATTCATTTTCTCTCTAGATGCATCATCTAATTTTCTATCTTCCTCAGTGCACTCAACGCAACTAGGTTTCTGTCTAGGTTTAAGAATCTCATTGCCATCATAAATTACCTTATGGGCAGCTCTAGCCTTTTTAACAACCTCTGGATTTGGTTCCTCAACAAGGGGAGTACTATGCTTATCACTCAAAACTCTGTGCTTAGTGATTAAGTGAGCAGTCTGAATGGTATTTCCTTGTACGTACAACTTATTTTCAAGCTTGTTTTTCAAGGTTTTTAGATTAGAAAAACCATTCAAAAGTTTTGATTCCTTAGCACTAAATTCTTGCTTAAGCATTTTAACATTTTCTTGAAGTTCTTGTTTTTGCTTAGCAGTTTTAGAAAGCTTTTCTTGTAAGGAGTTTAACTCTTGTTTTAATACTTCTTCTCTAAACCTACTTTTTCTAATAGTTGTACGCATTTGGTCATCCATTTCCTGCTCACGGGTGGTTAATTCAAACTTAGCACGTTGTTCATAAATAGCAACACGTTCTTTATAAGCATTAAGTTCAGAAATAACAGAATCATCAGGGGCACGTGCAGTGTATTCATCAAAAGCATAGTCATCATTGACTGCATAAGATACATCACTTGGTACAATCTCACTTTCACTTTGTTTCACATATTGATCATATGGGACAACATTGATATTACCCATATTTTCAATATCTGACTCAATAATTATAGTTGATTGTACTTCGTTATGTATATTTTGCTCATCAACTTCATCGTATAATTTTAATACCTCAGAAATTTTTGTCTTTGGATGGACCAGCTTGTAGTGATGAAGAGACTTTAGGAGAGACCATTGGAGAAATGCTAGCCATGAAAATGGTTTGTGCAGTAGGTTCTTCATCAACATCAGAGTCATATGCATCGCAATCAGCTACTTGAAAGGCATTCTGATGATTATGGCCTATCTCCTGAATTGGTTTCTCATCCACATCTGCATCATATGTCTTAGCATTTCCCTCAGCCAAGAACAACAACTCCTCTTCATCCAAAGCTGCACCATTATCCTGAGCTTGCACAAGCAACATCTTATCCCTGAAGTACTCGGCATTCTGAGGGCGTTTTGGCGATGTGCAGCTCCTTGCAATGTGTCCCTCACCTCCACAGTTGTAACATTTGATTGACTTTGCTTGACCATGGTTTCCATTCCTTCCCCTATTCTGATTTGCAACATAACCTCTACCAGCTCCACCTCTTCCTTGTTCGTACTGCCTTTCTTGAACTGGCTGCACCATAACCTTTCCATCTTTGACAGTTTCCTGATTGTGTGGATTAGATGCTGTTCTGAGGTTCTTGTTGGTGTGTGGGAGAGAGTTCATGTTTTGACTGATCATGAGAGCTAGTTGATTAATGAAGTTTCCCACGTGTGCATCAGCATCATCTTGTTTGAACATTGGATCGGGAATGAGTTTGTGATTACCATTACCCATGGGTATAACTTGAGATGCTTTGGTGGTAATTCCAATATTTGAGTAGAAGGTAGTTGAATCATTTGATGAGCTTATCTCTCCCTGGTTGGTTTTGAACTGATTTAGAATCCTTTTTTCAAACATAGCATGTCTCTCATTCTGAAGAAGGAAGGCATAGAGTTGCTCATAGTTTGTATTCTTCAATCCTTTGGTTAGCTTCACAGAGGTGACAAACTTGTGCCATTCGGGATTCATGTTGTTCACAAACTTTGAGTTCAGCTGAATGTTTGGCATAGTCATTCTGATGTTCCTCATATCATTAACAAGCTTGTGAAATCTCACGTAATACTCATAGACACTCTCATCTGGTTTCATCTTGAAGTGTTCAAATTCATCATAGAGTTGTGATTCTCTGTCTTCCATAGTTAATTCAGAACCTGAGAGAAGCATCTTGACATTATCCCACACTACCTTGGCTTCGGTGTTGTGATTGATCAGCTTGTAGATATCTTTTGGAAGACCTTGAAGTACGATGTTAGAAGCCCTGATATCAGCATCGAATCTCTTTTTCTCCTTATCATCGAGCTCATCATATGTCTTTGGTCTGTCTATTCCATAGATCATTGTTCCATCTGCAGCTGTATCAATTAAGTCTCTTGTAGTCTCAATCTGATAAGGTCCTTCATCAATCGATTTGAGAATGTTGACCCCATTTTCCTTTCCAAGACAGTACAGTCTGATTCGTTGAGCCCAAGAGTCGTAGTCAGTTCTGTCAAGCATGGGTGGACGGGTATCTGAACCAGCTGCTTGAACATCCTTGGCAACAGTGGAGATGATTGTAGGTACGTTAGTAGACATGTTTAAAGATTACACGGGATTTTATAACTCTATGATTAAACCGGGAAATAGATTCTTTCACGGGATTTTACTAAATCAAGAGAAAACCATATTACAAACAAAAGTTAACCAAGTTGCTAAGATTCCTTGAATCAAGTCGCTAAAAACCAAGTTGCTAAGACAAGTCGCTAAGTTCCAAATCGCTATGAATTTTGACAGCAAGTCGCTATGCACCAAGTCGCTAAGAGATCAAGTCGCTAAATAGTAACTCGCTACTGGACCAAATCGCTAACACCAAGTCGCTAAGAAACTTACGAACAAGTCGCTATCAAAATTGAAAGCAAGTCGCTACCTTACCAAGTCGCTACCTGTAGTGGAGAATCCACAAACAGTACTTTTTGTCGGCTTGTCTCTAAACGCAAGTCGCTAGGCACCAAGTCGCTACAACGATACACTACAACTCGCTACAGACTTACAAAGCAAGTCGCTACCAAGAAAAGAATACCGTGACTCAAGTCGCTAGCATGAAAACTTCAAAAACACCACTTTTCAATCCAAAAACAACCCAAACACGATGATTCAAGCCTTCAAAATCAAAACCTAAACACTTATGATGATCCTAAACACAAAAGTACAATCAAAATCCAAACTTTAACACAAGAAATCAACCAAATGATGCAAAAACCACTAAACTTTCTCAAACTCAAAAACCACCTAAAAACCACTAGAAATCCAAAGATATGTAAGAGATGATCTAACCATGTCTCTTGATACCATTTGTAACATATTGGATTTCACATACACATCAAACCATAACCAAAGTAGGCGTACACAATATGAGTTTTAGAGAGAGAAATTTAGAGGGTTGGGAACTTTAGTGAGAGAAAGAAAAATCATATTATGAGCTCCAACTCTCTACCTTGGGAGGTAGAGAGTATTTATAGTACTTACATAAAACGCCACCTGACGGGCTGTGGATCAGGCATACAGTGGGTAAAGACCCGTCCATCCTCCACGGTGTTACTTAACTAAATGCTACTTAACAATAAATAACTACGACTACGAGCTTTCTAACGATTACATATACTTGAGGTGACCGACACTTTAACTACTGGATTTTCCAAATCCTAACAGTTGGAAAGCTTGAGTATGGATTTTCGGATATGACCAATTATATTTGCGTTACAAATAATTTACTTGAGTATATCGGATGAAATAATCAAGTTGTCAATCCTACTATGAAGCTTGAAAAGCGATCATGAAAAGGAAAACGGGATAGTACATCATCAACACAAGTGTAGGTTATGATTCGATGTACATTCTTGTTGTTTTTAGAAAACGACAAAAAAAAAATATGAAATCAAGAAATCATATAAGCACATAAAACATTTATGTTGCACACATGACAAACTCAACAAGAAGTCATTTAGTATATTACATGTTTTAAATATTTTTCAACTTATATGACTTATCTAAGTATTTAAACTAACATTATCGACATACTTATATGTTATCCCAAACATTCCTTCAAATAGCACATTGATTAGTAAAATATTACTAAATCAACAAACAAGAGAATGAATAGCAAGGTGAGGAAATCACATATGTTATTCAAACAAACAAGCACAAAAACTATTTGAGATAAACAATTAATCATTTAGCATAACATACGAAAGTTCTTTTCATCGCTTTGTGTTAAATATAAACATGTATACCAAACTTGATTAGTATCTTTTATATTTATAAATATGATCAAAATCTTAATTTCAAAAGAAGGCACATTGTTATTCAAGGACGAAAACATCTGTCTCTAATTAGATCAAAAGTTTGTGCAAAAGTTATGACCGAAAAATGACTTTCTATTATAAATCAATGATTCTGTAAATTTTTGTTATGAATCAGTTTATGAAATCATTTTTAAATGAAAGTAGACTCAAATACCTTTAAAACGATAGGTGGCACGACTTCTAACCACTTACGGTTAATTAGTTATGAATTTTTGAAATTCAGACAAAAACTGTCTTCTGTACCACGGATCCCACGGAGCCCTTGCTTGAGGGATCCGTCCAGTGTAAATTGAGGGATCCGCGGATCTGACACAGAATTACAAAAATGCATGTTTTGACCCGACGAAAACGTTTAACCTTTGTAGACTTTTTAGTGAGGTTATATTACCCATTCCAATCTTTATTCAAGCTTGAATGAACTTATATCAAACACAAAACTTCAAAAAAAATCACTAAAACACTTTTCATATTATGCTTATTAGAAGAGAGAAGCATATATCACCATTTTATCTACAAGCAATTAACACGTTTTTGACCAACTAATTGTAACTAAGAGAACATACCTTTGCTATATTCCCTTTGTATGGTTTTAGAAACCATAGACACGAAAAACTTCATGAGCTTTAAAAATACTTAATCGTATTTTGGAAAAGCAAGTTGTGGTCACTTTGTATTCTTCTTTGGGTGATGGCTTCATTTTTCTTTGAATAGAACGACGTCATTGGAAGAATTCTAGTATGAAGGTTTCTCAAAAGGAAATGTTAGAATGATCTATCACTATCCAACATTTAAAATGTAAAGATTTCTAAAACATGAATTTTTGTTTTAAGAAATATCCTTCTTTGTAGTTTTCAAACATACACGGATCGTATCAAGTTTTTAAAATACAACATACTTTAAGAAACTTGGTAACGAAGCTCTGATGCCAATTGTGGAAAACTAGAAGGGGGGTTGAATAGTTTTACCAATTTAAAACTTCATTTTAAATATTTAGATCGACTTATGTCAATCTATTTGGTTGTTTATGTTGGATGTTGATAGATAGATATATAAACGTGTAAGGAAAGATAAAGAGTAAGAAGCACATCACCACGACACGAGTATTTATAGTGGTTCGACTACAAGGACACCTTCCTTGCCCTACTCCACTCCCCGAGTCACCTACTCGAGAGTTGGTAAACATTACACCAATCTCCTTATGGCGGAGAAGCCTTCACAACGTCGCTTACACCTTTTTCCGGTACAAAGCTAAATATCGAGTTCTTTCACACCAAGGCGAACCACACCTAACACAACGTCGCCTACCCTTTATACGGTGCTAGGCTAACCACCGAGTTCTTTCACTCCAAAGAGAACTAATCCTATCACAACGTCGCCTACCCTTTATTAGGAACTAGGCTAAGCACCTAGTTCCATTACTATGGAGGAACTACTACCCATCACAACACAACACCTAATCTCAAGGAGATCCACTCCTTGTTACAACACCATCAAGGATATCACCATCCTTGGAAATAAACAAATACTTATATGTATAACGATGCACCACATCGATTATACGACCTAGGCATTCTTCCCTAATGCCACTTGATTTGATTCTTAGGCATCCTTCACTAATGCCTTTGACACAACGCTTGGCACCTTTCACTAATGCCTTCGTCTTGACACCTTTAGCATTCTTCACTAATGCTTTTGACACGGACGTTTAGCACCTTTCACTAATGCTTTCGTCTTGACTTTTTCGGCATCCTTCACTAATGCCTTCAACATCTATGGAGAAAGAAAGAACTATCAACAAGAGAACCTCAGTTATCTTGATGATGACGGAGCATGGCAACTCATGGACTTGAGCTTGCTCGACTTCAAGAAGTGGTGCTCTCGCCTTTAAGAGGAACCTAGAAGATCACACAAAAACAAAACTACATACATAGATCACTTGGATCTGGGGTTAGAGAGTTTTTAACTCAAAGGGAAAGTATGTGAGAAAGGGGTGAGAAACAATGAAGAAATGGCTCACTATTTATAGAGGAAAAAATCTACTGTTCCCCGGATCCCACGTATCCCTCCCACAAGGGATCCGTCTAGCGTAAAGCTAGGGATTCGTGGGACGCTCCTCTTTACCCATGGGTATTTTGGTTATGGGTCATGGGTTGATCCATGGGTCTTTAGCTAGATACAATGTATCTCTTGAGTGCAATGCACCTAGTCACATGGGTATGGGTCAAAACCATGGGTTATAGATATTATCCATATTTGATATAAGCATGATGTCATGCAATGGGTTATGGGTCAAGCTCCATGGGTCATGGATTTTGGGTTGTACCCAACTATATTCAATGTATTTGGTCAATGGGTTTATGATACTTAAGTTTCTACCCATTTATATTACCCAATATACTACATACTAGTTATGTGTATATTTTACCCAAATATGTAAACACTAGTTGTTGTACATATGTAATATTAAATCATAAAATCACTTATACTTGTTTTAGTGTTTTATGTGAAAATGTGAATATGTTAGAAACTATTAGTTCAAACCATTTACGTATTTTATTTGTTTCGTTAAAATGATTTTACGTTTGTTATCGACAAAACATTAGAAGATCGTAAAATATAAATAAACGTTTTTACGGCTTATTTGTATTAACATAATGTATGTCTTTTGGTAGGATAGTCACAAACCTGTTCTTTGTTTCGATTAAGTGGAATCAGTTATGTTAATCATTTCTCTGCAGTCTGCAGTCATTCATACCATAACAAAATGTGTTTCTGCAAATGTGGTATGACTCACCTGTGTCGATATCAATGTGGAAGGTAGAAGGAAAGAGCATACAGAACGACATAGACGAAGGAAAAAAGAACGAATACGAATGGTGTTTTGTGTATGAAAATGAAACCATAACAACATGCATATTTGTTTTTATTTTTGCTAAATTTTGAGAAAAAGCGTTTGTGAATGATTTGAGCAAAATGAGCAGCCCAACAAGTGATGAAAACAAGTGTTTGAATGGGTATAATTGAAGGCAAAATGAAAAATGTAATAACTAATTTAAAACTTATTTGGAACAAATCAAAATACATAGATGAGTACACGTGCATAGTAACGAGATTTTATAGCGCCAAAGAATTATAATTGTGATATTGCGGTTAAGTTTTTTGTGTAACATCTATACATACAATATAAACTAATCAAAATAGAGTTGAAAAAGGGTTGTAACATGAGATAATTTAACTTAAGTAACAATTCTTCAATTGTATCAAAAAACGTATAAAACATTTAGTAAAAACTGATAATGAAACATTACATCAATTTTGAAATATGGTGTCTTGTCTATACTAGATAAAAAAAGAAAACACATTTGATTAAAACTTAAAAATAAATAAATAAATGAGTAATGTTATTAGACTAAAATATATTATTATAATCTATTAACTATTTAAATATTTAATTATAATTTAAATTATTAACTATCTTCATTTTCAATTACTTCACACTCATAATAATAATAATAATAATAATAATAATAATAATAAACATTTCTCACATTAATTTATAGGGGTTCTTTTCATATATCCCTACATACACGCTCATATTTACATATTTCCTCAAATACAAGTTTTTTATGCATTATTTACAAGCCTGTTAAAGAACTGTTTGAGAAAATATGTAAATATGAGTGTGTATGTGGTATATATGTAAATGCCCCTAATTTCTAAAAGAGTTTTTGTAACAAACAACTTTTCAACTACACACTTCAAAAGACTCTCTTATCACCAAGTATACCGCAATTAATAAAACAATAAGGGGCAAGTTGAAAACAACATGAAAGATGAGGGGCTCAAATGGTGATTACTAAAGTAATTTCTTAAAAAGCACATTGTTTCCCTTATTTTTCGCTTACACAATCTTTTAAGTCCTAGATACTTTCTTTATTCCGACCAAATTAAATCTCAGGTAATTGTTCTTAACTTTGTTTTTGGTTACTCATTTGTCATTTTAGTTTTGTTGGTGTAAAGACTTGTATACTTTATGCATCTTTTGCTAGAAATGTTACAGTTTATAGCAGCATTTTCAAAAGAATATATAAAGATTGTTAGGATTTTTTACTTTTTGTTTCTTAGAAATTTATAATCTTTATTACACTTGTTAAGGAAAATTATACAAGTTACCTTATGCATCACAACCCTTTACATTTTGGACATTTTGAACCTTGCTTTCCGATTTTCAACCCTTTTGTCACCAGGTCACACTGAGTGGATCTCGGATCTTGAAAGGGTTGTGAGACCTAGGCAGGGTAAGGATCTGTCTACATTCCACCTCTCCAATACCCCAGGCCGACGGGATTGGGTATGTTGTTGTTGTGAGAAATAAAAAATCCCTTTCTTTTGTGAAAAACACAATCCAAAGGGGTGCTAGTGAAGAGCTAGATTAATCGGCCGCCTAAGCCGTTTTCACAACCATGGAAAAATTTGTGTATCTTTAAATTTTTGTTTTGGGATTCTGTGTTTTTCACTTTTTTTGTGATAGTTGTATAAGTATATACGATTAGTTTGTACTGTTTTTTCAAAAAACTTATTGATGTTTTCTCAGCAAGAAAATCGTAAATCGTGAACGGAAATATCAAGTTTTAAGTAGGCATTTGGAAATCTTGAAAAGTTTAGAATGAATGGATGTTTTTGCTAGAGGTAGATTATTGAAAAGTTTGGAGCTCGAATGGTTTGAGATTCACGGGTCCGAAACTGAAAACTAGTATTCAAAGGATCTGAACTGTAAAAGGTTGTGCTGCATATGGGACACTTTTACGTTGGGTGTACAAGCTCAAACCATAATGGTGAAAAAATAATCTTAAAGTTAACATATAAGCTTGGTGGGCGACTAATAACCTTAATTGTATTCTTTCTCAATGAAGTTATTGTATATAGCTATTAGCTAAGTTTGTTGTTCCTTGTTTATTTTCTTCTTTGATCAGAGATGGCTTTGTCACTTGTCAAAGGCGTTCCATCCAATCTCATGAGAGTCAAACCGATAGCCTCGTCTTCTCGCTTCTTTAACACCAAGGGTTTCGAGTATGATCAGCGTAACTCTAAGGGTGACTGCATCCTAAAGTGTGATCATAAATATGGATCTTGTGTCCATTATGTTGTCAATAGTACGTAAATTAAATTCCAAAATAGATTTAGCTCTACAACAAATATGTCATTTGCACAAACTTGAATCAAATTTGTCTACACTCAATTTCCTCATGCTTTCTTTAGCACGTGAAGAAATTAGACGTAACAAATTGATTTATAGACTTTAAAGTGTAAGCATAGTTTATGTTTGTGCGCACTTATAAGAAAAAAAAAAGTATGTGGAAATAAGATATTTGTTGTACTAGAGCTTCGATACAGTCTTTAAATCATCATAATGAAATAGGCAACCCTGCTTTATGATTTCAGGTGTGTTTGATCCTCGTCTCTCGCCAACTGGGAATCTGGCCCGTCTTCTAACCGTGATGGATGGTATGATTGGATATAAATACGGAACTCATGTGATGACTAGGTGGAGTGTGGCGGAGGATGACAAAGCCCTCTACCTACTGCGTGAGATGCCTGCTCCAAAGTTTATGGCAGGATTGCACAAAGACGATGTTGACGAAGTTGATATACCTGTTCCACAGGAGGAGTTTATGTTTGGAATCCACGATGTGAAGGAATCTGCTCGAGAGACGAATATGTCCTCTCTGTTACATTTGATGAGAGGAGTCAAAAAGGAACCTTCTGAGTTTTACTATCATGTGATGCAGGATGCTGAAGAACTCGTCAAACTATCTGAATCAGCGGGTGGTATCTTTCTAACTTTCATCTATATATATGACAATAACATTAAACGTACGGATTTATAATATAACATACTAATGTACTTTTTAAGCTGTTCTGTGTTGGTCATTATAGTTTGTTTGTAAATTACTCTAACAAGACATAAAAGGACTCATACTACAATGATTATAACATGAAAAATTTCTTTCACTTTATACAGGAAGACAATATGCTCTTTGTATTTGTTTACATGTGTCCTACAAACTGCGAAATCCACAAGCTATTCGCATCATCGTGGGAGTAGGGGCCCGGGATGCAAAGGGCTGGGATGGCCGAGATACCGGGAGCTGGGATGCTGACTACCCTTTTGGAGGTTATGCAATTGAGATTCTTCTACCAGAAAGGCTCTTCAGTATCCAGGATGTCAAGAAGGATAAAACGAGCGAGTCATGGAAGATAACTATTCCCAAGAAGAAAGGGGAAAGGATTCATACAATTGGAGGAAACTTGTTGATTGTTCAAGAGAAAAAAGTCTGCAAACCGACCCTCTGGCGCCCCACATAGGTTCATGTCTCTGTTGCAACTTATTATTTAGGCAAATCTGGACACGCTGTCTTCAACTTTAGGCTAATTTAACGGATTCTCCAAATTTCAATATCATAGTTTATATTGATGTTTGTTGAGGCCTTTTGGGATTTTGATGTTGTTTAGTTGGCACTTGAGCACGTACTTCTAATGACGTTGTTTAGCTTTCCGTTTAGTTATGGCTCGTATCGTTTTGGCCTTTTCAAGTTAGTTTTCTGCAACTTTTATACCTAAACAAGCTCCAGACATTGAATTTGGTTATTTTAGGCGAAACTCGGATTTATGATGTAGCCACCAGCTTTCACATAGGATAATTTGAGTGAGCTCAAAACTAAAAAAATGCTCATTAGAAACCATGCTATACCTTCATAAAAGCTCAATTCAAGATCTCAATATTGTCCATAGTTTATGTTGACTTTTGTTGAGATGGCCTTATTGATTTTTCAGGAATGAAACAATATGTCATTTGATAACATGAGACTTGTTTGCTAAATAAGATGAAGGCATTAACAAAACACTAAGTGGCAATTTGCACAACATGAAAGATGAGGGGCTCTAATTTTGTCACTAACCAAAACTTGAAAGCCTTAGAAAAATTTCTTGAGCATATCCAGACATTAAATCTCAGGTAAATGTCATCCTTACATCTAGTAAGTTTTTGTTTCTGTTAAGTAATTATGCATGTCATTGTAATATAGATGGCAAAAAAAATTTGGTTACTTTAAGGCTAGAAATACAGTAAAAGTTAAAGTTCAAATGTATGATAATATATGTTTGTGTTTTTGTTTGTTGGAGATTTCTGTTTATAGGTTTATATTGAGTTAGAAATTTCTGTTTATAGGTTTATATTTAAGATTTAGACCCTTTGAACTTAATGGTGCGTTTTAGTTGGTGGAAAAATTTTTTAGGTTTCTATCTCAAGTTTTGTAAGAATATGGATGAGATTTTTATCTTAAAAGAGAGAAAAAAAATGTTTAGTTGATAGTTTTTATATCATATGTTAGAAAATAGAAATTTTCAGTTTTGTGGACAATTATTTGGAAATAAAAATTGACCATGATTTATGTTTAGTTAGGCTACCCCCAGTGGCACTCGATCGAGCAACATTTTTCACAAACTCAATCGATCTTCAGTCGATCGCTTTGATGTGGGGGATCGATCGAGCATCATTTTTCATACATGTTGGTCGTGACTACGATCGAATTCAGCAAAAGGTTTCTTTTTTGTTTGTGTGTGTGTTTAATTAAAATAAAAGATATATTTGTGGGGTATGTTTTTTGTAGTGTAGGTCGCTTTACTGGGGCACCTAATCGCCTGAAGGTCGCTGAAGAGAGAAAGCTGACGTGGCAGGGAAAATGAAGGGGATTGGGGTTCCTTACTGAGGCTAGCCTTAACAATACAACCTGTTTTCTACTTTGGAGATTGTTTTCTACTCTGTGGTCATGTTAACAATACAAGACACACCTGTTTTGGGACAAATTAAATAGCTTTTATAGAAGTAAGTAACTAAGTTGAAAGAAATATCAGTATAACAAAATTAATTAACTAGCTAACCTTTGTTCGTTTGTTCCTAGATGGCCTCCTTGTTTGCTAAACGCCTTGCTGCTGATCTCTTGAGTGTCAGATCGGTCGGCTCATGTTCTCGTTTTTTTAGCACCAAAGGTTACCAGTATGTTCAACATGACTATGAGGGCGAGTGCATCCTTAAGTGTGATGACAAACATGGCTCTTCTTTTATCCGTGGTGTTGTAAATGGTGCGTATATATAAAATTTGTCGAAATAATATGTCACATAGGTGGCGTAGATTGTAAAAAACTGACTATAATAAAAAGTGTGGAAATAACGTATTTGTTGTGTTCATTAATCACTGTTTAATCGTAACTAGTTGACTAAAGATTTTTGTCCTCGTGATTTCAGATGCGTTTAGTCCTGATTTCACACCGATTGGGAACTTACGCCGTCTATTAAGTGCGGCGGATGACCGCATTGGATTGCGAAAGTGGACCCACATGCTCCCTAAGTGGATTTTGTTCGAGAATGACACAGCCCTCTGCCTACTCCGCAACATGACTGGAGAATACGGAAGATGTGTTGAGGATTATGTTCCAAAGAAAGAAGTTATATCTCGACCCCATGAAGTAGATGTTTCTGTTCGTGAGAGGGATTTGAGCCTTATACTAGACTTATGAGAGAATTAAAATCTGAACCGAGTGATTATTACTTTGCTCAGATGCAGGACGCTGAAGAAGTGGACAGTTTCGTTGAATCTATGAAGGAATCTTTGATTGGTATGTATGACTATAACAAATACTTGTATTGCTTAATCGTTACAACTTTTTAGTTAAAGTTACCATAAGTACCGGAGTTTCTTTTTAATCACTCTTTACAGGAATAGGGCCGCCAGGAACCGTTAATGTCAATGTACATGTATGTGTGCACCTGCTACTGAATCATCCACAAGCGGCCTACATTATCGTAGGACTCGGGGCCCCGGGTATTGGCAGCCCTTATGGAGGTTATGCCTATGAGATGTTTTTAGAAGAAAGTTTCTACAGTATCTTAGATGTGAAGACGGGTCATATGAGTGGGATATGGAAAATAATTATTCCAAAGAAGAAAGGGGAGGATATTCAAACAATCGGAGGAAATTTAATCTTTTTTCGCGAGTGAAAAATATGCAAACCGACCCTTTGGCGGCCTACGTAGTTGATGGTGATGTTTTCTGGATGTTTAGCTCGCCATTTAGTTATGACTTATGATGCATGTATTTATATGTTCAAGTAGACCTATAAATGGCCTTTAAATCGTCTATCATGTGTTTCGACGACACTTTGGTGTCTTGACGATGGCTCTTTTGGGTGCTGAATTTGGCATTTTGTATGATATGATATTATGATCTGTAATAATGGAGTTGTGCATTTTGGTTCTTAACATGTTTATGTCTATAAAGATTTTGTTAACCGGATCCTGCCAAGACATAAACCTCCGACGAGGTAGCAAGTTACTTCCTCGGTATTATTTTTATTTGCGTTTTGGCTGGTGTGCGCTTTTAGGGTGTAACGAGGGGTTATCTATGTGCAGAAGTATTTAGAAGAAAAAAAATGCAAGACGGCTTTACCAAATGTCTCGAGAAGATGATATGATAAACAAAACATGATATGCCAAGAAAAAGTAACGTGCGAAAATCTTAAAGTTCTAAGACCAGAAAACATGATAAAACTTATAAAACTTAAATAGATAAGTTATATATAATTGTTGGCTGTGTAATCTATACGAATTTTTATTTATGTAATCTATATTAATTGTTATTGTTATGTAGATAAATTTCTGTATAAGGTTGCACTGTATAAGAGCATCCACAATGCTTTTACCTTTTCAAAGACTTGATGCATTAATGACAATAAATGCTAAAGTTGCAATGGTTGCAAGTAAAAAGCTCTTCCTTCAAATTTCCTTCAAACGATTTGCTTGTGCCAAGTCTTTCTTGCAAGTCTTTAAAAAAGTCTTTCAATGCAATTCTAAAAAGCTTTTGAAAAGCTTTTCTTTTGAAAAGCTTTTTCAAATAATAAAAAGTTTTTACTCAAATTGCCCACCGCAGATGCTCTAAATATAATTGAGAATAAAAACGACTAACTAAGATCGTTTGATATGAAATATTAGCATTCAGTTTTCGCTAGACATTTAGCAAAATAAATGATCTATTTGTGAACCATAGTATGTCATGATGCCTAGCTACAAAGAAAAGATGGACGGATGGGACGGATGGCTGGAGCAAAGTACACTATTGTTTTTCTTTAAAAAAAAAGAAGATAATGAGACTTTTGATCAGAATATTTTAAGTGCATGTATTTTTTTTGTATAAATAGTTATAATATTTATGCACGCACTGGGTTTTGACATAAAAAAATTATGTATTAATACTGAATATTGTTTCTTTAAAAGTAATTGCGTATAATTATATAGTTATAAGTTTCGTGCACGCACGAAGTTTACACATAAATCAAATTTATTTTAACATTTTAGTTTACTATATACACATATAAAAAATTTCCTATAAAAATTGTGATATAAGTACAACTAATACTTATGCACGAGTTTTTCATTATTCATTAATATCCATTAGATTTTAGTAAAATATTTGTAAAAAATTCTGTTATGTAACTCAAGATTTAATTTTATTTAGCTGACAAAGATGTTGATGTTGTTATTTAAATTTCACTGCTGATATTATGTTGTACACATGATGCAAGTTTAATAGCACATAATGAGCGTTGATAAAGTTAAAGTATACTCCTTAAAGTTTTTTAAAAATGTTTTTCTAGATATCCTTATATAAATAAATAAGAATTACATGAGTCATTGTTATAAGTAAATCGCGTATATTTATTTTTATATAAAAGTAACCCGTGCTTACAATTTGATAATTATATTCCCGTTTTCAGTAATTTAGCCGTATTAAAAATGTAAACTCGTGTCCACATAGGTTAAACTTTTAAAAATGAAATAAATGAGTCATTAGTAAATGTATATAGTAAAAAATTTGATACTTATAATCTTATGCAAATTTATATGTTGTTATTTTAAAACATATACATTGTGTTTTTTTAAATATAAAATATAATGGGTATAAATTATAAGGGTGTATTTGTTTATAATCCAAAGTTATTAAAAAACATAGAGGTTTATAATATTACACTTAACTCTATATAATTTTTTAAAATTCAGGCACTAAAGTTTTATTAATTACCCCCTCTTTTTTTAAGTTTTTGTTTTCACAAATTTGACACCTATTTTTTTAATGTGTTTTTTTTATCAACCAAATTTCTCTGCCAAATTTATTAAAGTTTGACCAAAATCAATTTATTTTGACTTTTATTAACCAATCACATCGCACGATTTTGCTTACATGGCAAAATCGAGCTTTTCTATTGGCCCAATTGTTTTCTCAATAAGAATGAATTGACAAAATCACTCTGAAATGATGTAATTACTTTATTATATAAAAGATGTAGCTATTTAATACGGAGTAGTTTGTTTAAGCGAAATGATTTGTATTTTTTTATTGGCACACTTCAATGCGTGTATTAGATAGTTGTACTTTAAATATAATCTGCTTTAACAGCTTGTATATTGAAGTGTCCCAATAAGAATTGAAAGTGTGCAAATCATTTCTCTTTGTTTAAACAACAATATTGTTTTGTGCTTTTATTTATTTGGGGTGCAAGATCTTGTTACACAATTTATATCTAGTAAGTTATGATGTCTATTTGGTCACATAGATGTTACATTAGAGGAGAAATTTAGAAGGTTTAAACTTAAAAACGGGCATGTACTTATTTATTGTCTAATATTTTATCGTAATTTAAGCGCTAAAATGGCGAAAACTCAAAGTGGATGATAGAATTTAATTATACTGTATAACATTTGTTGAATTGGAGCTTTGGAGTCATTACTGTTGCGAAGTCGCCGGTTAGGAAGGTGGCTGCAGTGAGGATTATGGCTCGGGTGTATTGTGGAGCAATCGCTCGAGGCGACAATGTTCATACACATAGTAGAGTCGAGCAAATGGATAAAAGGATTAAGAAAAAGAGTAGTGGGTTTTCACTTATTTGACACTTAATTTTTTAGGTTCACTATATGTTGTACACTTGTTTTTCATTATCAATTCCAGATCCAAAATTTTATTTGTTTGGGCTTTTATACAAAAACTTACACACGCACAAGGTAAGAAAATTAGAGATGAAATTGTGTGATAACTCGCATTTTTCAGGTTAATATTTAACTATAAACTCAAAACATTTTACTTTGAATGCTTGAACATTTACCTTAACGTGTAACTGTTATGTTAAATCGCGTACGACGAAAAACAACTTTTAACAAATACCGGCACTAGACTAAGTTTAGTCTATGTCAACTAAGTACATTATCACTCTCATAAGCATGATTATATAATCATATACATTCACCACCTTTACCAAAGCCCCAAAATACTTATTCAATTTCAAATTAACTCGTTACCTCACTAGACTAAGATGTTTAATTAATCTGTCATTTATACATTGGTTAAAGCATTTAAGCACAATTTTTTTACAAAGTCAACTACCAAGAAAAACCCCTTCACCAATTACCATAGTACACTCATCACCTCTTTGTTCCCCCTTTTATGTAACACCCCTATTTTCACATATCGCAACGGAACTAGATCTAGGGTATTACTTCATGGATCACAGTCATAATAATAGAAAACGATTAAAAAATAGACGTTTTTAGAAATTAAGCTATCATTCATTTATTTATCAGAGTTTTATAGTAAAAAATATACTTTTACCAAAAGTGAGTTCCCAAAATCAATGTGAAACGTAAAGTTTGGAATGATAACCGTTTTGAAAGTCCTCAAGTCTAGTGCCACACCGTGCCATGAATCCGTAATATGCTCAGTTACCTAGGATTACATGCTTAAAGGTCAACACTAGGGTTGAGTAAGATCATAGGTTTAGGTAGTGAATACAAACTCCACTGAGGACAGTGGAAAAGTAGTAGTAAAAGGTAGTATTATTGCAACTAAGCTCATGACACCCCACGTTAATAGTCCGGGTCAATGATGGCACTGCAGACCATCATGACCGGATATTAGGTTAACTTGCCAAGGTTAACCTTTTAGTTCTCAAGTATAGTGCTAATTGGTACCTGGCTGGGGCAAACCAACGAGAGTTGTCAAACTCCAAATAGATCTATTCACTATACTCGTGTTCACTCGCAAGTGATTATGGTTCATAAAATTTGTTATGTAATGGTGGCATAGGAGGTACTCATGCAATAATCAAAGAAAAGACTTGTATTCGGTTTAAAGCATGTATCCCCCTCACGGGTTTAGAAAGCATTTAAAAAATGAGGCTATGAACTCACCTGGGTTCAGGGAAGTGTGATAGGGATTTAGACAGCTTACTCACGTATCCTGAGGTAGTGTGTGTAGGTATGTCAAGTCCTAATTGGTTTGTCTATGTTTCTTAAGTATGTATTCCTAAGTATACTAGATTTAGATATAACGTAACACCATTTGGGCCATCATAATTTAGATGTCATATAGTAAGTGTTTGAGGAGCCATGACACTTTAAATCGTAAACCCAGCAAACTCGTCGAAACGAATACCCAAATGAAATCCCTCACATGAAGCTCCCTAGTATTGTGTTACATTATTAAATAAAAGATAGGGTTTTTTATTTATATAAAATATCTCTTTAAGACCCTTAAGTTTGTAAATTGACACAAAATACCCTTAGGTTATAAACTTTTACGAAATTAGTCCTTTATGAAAATAAATATATATATATATATATACTTATCCTTAGGCTTTAAAACTTTTCAAAATAAATCCTTAGATTTATAACTTCTAAGAAATGACAAAAACAGCCCTTGTACTTAATAGTTTTAAAAAGTTACAATATATACCCCTATGCACGGAAAGTGTTACGAAACTAGTCCTAAAACCATGCAAAGTGCATTTTTATGACACGAAAGAGTTTTATAGCTTATTGATTATTAGTATAAGCTTATATAAGTAGCATAGACTAGCTTATGGCTTATGCAAGGGATTATGCTACGAAAACATCAATTCGACTTATATTAGGGTTTTAAAAGGAAAACGAGCAAGTTCTAGTGATCATAATGTGATCTAACAAACCTAATAACTATCCTAGTACAGAAGTAAAGCTTATAAAATTAGTTTAGAAGCTTACGTGACCAAGAAATGGAGCTAGCGAGGGTTTAGGGTTTTCTCGAAAAGGTTTCACTTTGACAAGGCTTAAAGGCTTAGATTCTAGACTCCTAGGCTTCCTAGGGTTCTTATACTACTGCTATGTCTCAGATAATTAAGGTGGAGAAGTGGGATGAGATGGTTTGGAAAAAATGGGGGTCGAGGGGGTTATATAGTGTGCGTTTGGATTGTTAGGCAAGAAAGACGGGGTAAGGTGGTGAGAGGGGGAGGTGACTAAGGAAAGCTACTAGTGACTAATGGAGGCTAGGGAGTAGGCTAGATAGGTAGCTAGGTGGCTTGTGGTGGTGGGGAGGTCACGACATGGTTAAGAGTCAAAGGTGGTGACGAGGTGGTGATGGTGGTGGTTGGGTGGTTGGTTGGTGGATACAAGGTGGACGGTAATCAGCTAGGGTGCTAGCTTGAGGTGCTTAGGGTGCTTAAAGTTTAGGTTAGAACTAGTTTAGGCTTAGTTTAGGCCTTAATCTAGCTTAGGGTGTGATTAGGGTCTAGATTAGGGTTTAGTGCCTAGATTAGATTCTAATGAGTGATTAGTGACTAGGATTAAGATAGGAGTTTTATACTAAGTGGTGGTAACTTGTGCTAAAGAAACAGGAAGGTTTAGACCTATTTTATGGGCCTAAATGACCTAATTAGGGTTTTGTGCTTAAAGGACTTGTACCTAAGCTCTAAGGAGTTGTACTAGGGTTTGGGGGACTAAGATACTTTAAATTTGCTAAGGTAACTTATACATAAGCCTTGAACACAATTAAACTAGTTTCCTTTTTTAAATTAGGGTTTTAGAAATAACCGTAACTAGATAGGTCTTGTTTTTGTATTATGATAGATATAGTATACTAGATTGATAGATTACTTAGTAAAATGATGTTTAGAATTTAAACTTGACATACCAGGGGTTTACATGGTGTAAACTTAAGGATATTTGGCATTGGTGGATACGTGAGCATGTCTAGGAGGTTATGTAAGCAGTTGGAATGAAATAAAGCAAAACTTTACCTGTAAAAATACCTTATATAGATATTGTAGTAACATTGATGAAAATTACGGGTTGTTATATTTTAACTCCAACACCATTGTGTAAAACCAAAACCCACAAGACACCCAAGCTAGTCACCTCCATCCATTCTTTTTCTTCCCCATCACATGGCTCCATACCCTCACTATTTCCCCATGGTACTTGTGTCATATTTTTGTCTCCTATAACTCTTTTAAAACCAACTAAACCCATTACAATTTAGTTAATCCAAGTAACTAACTAGTTACACCACCATCTGCCCTATAAATAGAACCACCCTTCCCCTTATTTATCACTCACAAAAACATACACTATTCTCTCATATCTCAACTCTAACTAGTGGCATTCAAGAGTTATAGCAAGGGTATTTTAAAGCTTGGTTTGAAAATATAGGGTTTGGAAATGCATTTAAGGTTTTTATTAATGTTCTTGGGTTCATTCCTTTACCATTCATTCACCAACTTCTTGTCGCGTTTAGGATACTTGTTGGTGAATTCACGTAACACTTTCCCGATTCACTACCTACTTAAGGTGAGTTTCATAGCCCCATTTTTACTTATTTTACTACTCATTTTGAACTACTTAAATACATTGCTTGCTTTTACATATGGACACAATTACATAAAACATACATACATTTAAAGACCGAATGTACCGTGTAACAAGTCGGAATGTATCGGGCAACAAGACCGAATATACCGGTCAAACATATCGAATGTACCGGTCAAACAACCGAATGTATAGGTCAAAAAACCGAATGTATTGGTCAACAACCGAGTGTACTAATCAAACAAAGACTAAAATCATATGGTACACATTTTATACTTACTTAAACCTATGAACTCACCAATATTATGTTGACGGATCAGGATCACGGTGGCCCTCTTGTGCAAACCATGTAGGACATATCGCTCGTTGCTTGTGTCGGATGATCATATTATATAATATGATGATACATGTGTACACAATATTTTAGAGATCACGTACAACCCTTGTTGGGAACTATATTTAAAGTTAATAAGACAAAATACATGAAAAATGAAGGACTGTTGAAGACAAAGAAAGACAAGGGACCTACTTGCTAAAGAAGTATTTATTATATAGTCCCTAGTAGTATTTGTAACCCTAGTATCTCTATTATATAAAGAGATACAGGGAATTAGGTTATATGTGTGTCAAGATGTAAAACACCAAAGGTGTGTGTGTATGGGAAAATCTAGGCGTGGGGTGCCTAGGGTTTTGATGGAGTCGACATATAGTGTTTAGCCTCAAGGATCATTGATCCCTGTTAGATTGTAACCGTCTTAGAGTTGATCGTCTAGGATTGGGGCTATAGATGTGTTTTGTAGAACACATGATGATGACGAAGAAACCTTAATAATAACAATGATAGTTTGATTATTCCGATGTGCATATATATTGTTCATTGTTATTTGTGCTTTATTGATAATCCTAGATAAGGTCTAAACAACCTAGAGCATCGATTCTAACATGTGGTATCAGAGCGGGTGGCTCTTGATATCTAGGATCTACAAGGTTTCTCGAAGAAAATGGCGAAAAGATGAAGAAATTCGAATCTGAAAATTTTTGTATATGTTTCTTCAGCACTGTTTTGTAACGATCATAACTTTTTCGTTAACCGTTGGATCGTGACGAAATTTTAGGTGGACGTTCTCTATATAGACATCTAATTTTCAACCAGAGGGATCGTCGATCTGAGCTTTTATGTGAAAGTTATTCATCGTCGAAGTCTGCTGCTGAAAGAGGTATTATAGTTCGAATTTTTTATGGTTTTTCAGGTATTGTTTTCTGATTTCCTTATTCGTATGGTTTAATCATCATGGAAATCAAAGAGTAGCAATTTTGGATTGGATATTACTACGTATCTATTTGTGAATAGGGTTTCACTGGTTCTTGTTGAAGTAAACCCTAATTCTTATAGTTATAGCTGCTACTGTTCATTATCACGAGTATACAAGTTATGTGCCTGGTCACAAGCTGGTTTTTAAGGCTCCAAGTATACAGTGATCAACCATAAGGGTGTCGGTGATACCAAGGGTGGAGGTGAAGCTCGTCATCTCGTTACCACTGCTACCAACTTAACAGTGTACCACTGCTTGTTTCCTAACCACTGCTGCGTTTGATGTTTACCACTACTCGTACTTTCAGTTACCACTGCTAGTTAAAGCGTTACCACGGCTAGCGTTTCTTACCACTGCTACTGCTGAAACTTATTGATAGCAACGAAGGACAATGAAATTTAATTTGGTTTGTCGTCTTTTAAACCTTGTACTACATGATTTGTTGACATGTGCATGGGATTTAAGCACCTGCTGTAGTCTTTTGCCCATTTGATATAATCTCGTATAGATTTCATTGTTAATATTCATCATTATGGTCGGTGGAGCATGTAGATTCTCTTCAATTCAGTACGTGGGTCTTTGGTTCCTATTGGTTGTATTACATCACGTGGTCATATGATTATCAAACTCAAATGGATTTAGTACTGGTTTCAAAGTTGTTTGTTAGTCATGTGTACAAGTATTTACGTGGTCATATGTACAAGTCCAAAAGTCTTGTACTAATACAATGATTTATACTTATATTCACGTGGGATTTGTGTTTTGATAGCATTGATGGGACTGAGGTTATTGGTTATGGATGGTGGATTTTTGGTCCATCGTATATTTGAATAGCATGTGAGGTAATGAATGTTTTGAATATTATCATGGGACGATGGATGGATTTATTTGCTTTGTTCAATTAATTCTGGTCCTACACGCACGGTATATTATAAACTGTTGGACGGTGGCTTTTATCCAGTGAATGAGACAGTGTTATTTGTTTTTGGAGGAGGTCACGTAGTGTTGTTCGATATACATTGTTTCCGCTGCTTATATCATTTGATATCGGTCAACACATGATCGTGGTTCATGGAGTTTAGTTGATGACACACTCAGAGGTTTGGTCACACACACAAGAGGAGTTTGGTTTTTGTTCTTACAGGTTTTAAAAAAAGGCTCGTATTTGGTTTCTATTGAAGAATTGATAACGAAGGAGGTTATTTATCACTTATTTGAAGATGAAGTGGATTTCTTAGATGCGTGTTCTTATTTTTGTGCATTCTTATTGTGACAAAGAATTGACAAAACACTTTAAGGAGTTACGTTATTGTGCTCAGTGATTATTGTCAAGAGATTGCGGTCTCCCTATACATGGATATACGTTCGGAGTCATGTGGTTTGTACAAGACATAAGACATACGTTTGGGTTATTCTACTTCTTCAACAAGTTTGTTATATTTGGTTTTCTTCACAAGTAATCATTACAAGAAGCTTACAAATTTGAAGAATCAAGAAGATGGTTAACACATGGGTTTCGGGGGAAGCTTATTGTTCAATGTTTAACCATCTACATGCATCATTCGAGGGGAAGATTTTTACTCTTGTAATTCATTATTATTACTTTTGGTTTAAGTATCTAGTGTCTTAAGTTCATTTTTAGTTGCAGAAAACTTCATGGTGGGTAATTTGAGACATTAGATGGCTGAATTGGAAGTGTGGTGATGATTTGTGATGGTCAAGATCAAAGTTGCTTATATTCGCGGTTCTCCTAGTGGATTATGACAAAAAGGGGAAGAAGTACTTGGAAGCTGCAACTTAAAGATTCTTGGTGATTGCATGTTTAAGGGGAAGTTTGTTTATCTTTCATGACATATTTGTTCGTGCTTATTTGGTTTTGTCATTATCAACTAGGGGAAGATTGTTGGGAACTATATTTAAAGTTGATAAGACAAAATACATGAAAGATGAAGGACTGTTGAAGACAAAGAAAGACAAGGGACCTACTTGCTAAAGAAGTATTTATTATATAGTCCCTAGTAGTATTTGTAACCCTAGTATCTCTATTATATAAAGAGATACAGGGAATTAGGTTATATGTGTGTCAAGATGTAAAACACCAAAGGTGTGTGAGTGTGGGAAAATCCAGACGTGGGGTGCCTAGGGTTTTGATGGAGTCGACATATAGTGTTTAGCCTCAAGGATCATTGATCCCTGTTAGATTGTAACCGTCTTAGAGTTGATCGTCTAGGATTGGGGCTGTAGATGTGTTTTGTAGAACACATGATGATGACGAAGAAACCTTAATAATAACAATGATAGTTTGATTATTTCGTTGTGCATATATATTGTTCATTGTTATTTGTGTTTTATTGATAATCCTAGATAAGGTCTAAACAACCTAGAGCATCGATTCTAACAGCCCTCGAGCCGGAACTTTAAGCAATTTCCACTCCTTCTTAAACACATCGAAAGCTCGTTCCATATCTTTCCTTGCTACTTCGTGCTTCCTCTTGTACAATATTTTTTTTCATCACCCGCAGGATGATTTGAAATGGACTTAATAAGAACAGACCATTCTGGATATATCCCGTCAGTTTGATAATATCCCCTTTTGTAAGCAACATCGTTAGCCTCGAATTCAAGTTCCGGTGCTCTCCCAGATTTGATATCATTGAAAACGCGGGAACGATGTAAAACGTTTATGTTGTTATTCATCCCGGAGACACCAAAGAATGCGTGCCAAATCCATAAAATCTTGGGAGGCGATCGCTTCTAATAAAATGAATGGATGTGGTCCGTGATCACCCCCTAGCAAATTGACCTCTCAAACTATTTGGGCAATTCTCCCACTCCCAACTTGTACAATCAATACTTCCCATCATCCCAGGAAACCCATGCTTATGCTCGTGATGAGCATATAATCTTTCAAGGTCAGAATACGTGGGCTCAAAGTCACAGGAAACGCTGACTCGGCCACGTACGCGTTTCGAACCGTTCGTACCCAAACGCGGTACAATCGCGACTCGAATCGCTCGGGATCGCGATCTGGATCGCTATATCCGGCGTTCCCAAACAACATTAATCAGCGTACCCAAGTCTATTCGACGTACCAAAATGGATCGGTACAGAGTACCAAAGGGAAGCGGTACAGCATACCAAAGAGAACCGGTACAGTTAATTATCCACTCATATTAAAATTAAAACAAACTTAAACCATTACTACTTCAATTAAATTAGTTACTGAGTATTTATACTTCCAAGGTATATTTATTAATTAAATCTACTTATCAATTTATAACCACTCATTTGTTCCGCCTTATCACTTACCACTCTAACCATACATACACCTTATCACTTACCACTCATTAACCATACATATACAGCTAAGTATCCGCTCTTATATTTGTTAATACAAATAAGCCGTAAAAACGTTTATTTATATTTTACGATCTTATAATATTTTGTCGATAACAAACGTAAAATCATATTAACGAAACAAATAAAATACGTAAATGGTTTGAACTAATAGTTTTCTAACATATTCACATTTTCACATAAAACACTAAAACAAGTATAAGTGATTTTATGATCTAGATATATATATATATATATATATATATATATATATATATATATATATATATATATATATATATATATATATATATATATATATATATATGTGTGTGTGTACAACAACTAGTGTTTACATATTGGCTTAACAAGTATAAGTGATTTTATGATTTAGATATATATGTACAACAACTAGTATTTACATATTGAGTTAACACATACTTAAGCTAAGTATACTAAAATGGGTAAAAACAAGTATATACTAAAATGGGTAAAAACAAGTATATACTAAATAGATAAAAACTAGCAAATGGTTTTGACCCATAACCCATGGTTTTATATATACCACTTAACCAAGTTCAATGTATCCTTAAGGTACATTGTATCTAGAAAGAAAACCATGGATCAACCCATAACCCATGACCCATGACCCATGACCCATAACCAAAAATACCCATGGGTAAAGAGGAGCGTTCTACGGATCCCTAGCTTTGTGCTAGCCGGATCCCAAGTAGAAGGGATCCGTGGGATCCGGGGAACAGTAGAGAATTTTCTCTATAAATAGAGAGCCATTTCTTCCTTTCTATTGATGCTTTTACACACATACTTCCCCCAAGTATTCTAACCCTCTAACCTCAGATCCAAGAGATCTATGTAGTTTGTCTTTTGTTTTTGTGTGATCTTCTAGGTTCCTCTTAAAGGAAAGATCACCACTTCTTGAAGACGTGCAAGCTCAAGTCCATGAGTTGCCATGCTTCGTCATCATCAAGACTACGAAGGTTCTCTTGTTGATAGTTCTTCCTTTCTCCATAGATGTTGGGTTGAAGGCATTAGTGAAGAATGCCGAAAGTGTCAAGTTGAAGGCATTAGTGAAGAATGCCGAAAGTGTCAAGATGAAAGCATTAGTGAAAGGTGCTCATCATCCGTGTCAAAGCATTAGTGAAGATTGCTAAAGGTGTCAAGACGAAGGCATTAGTGAAGGGTGCCAAGCGTTGTGTCAAGGGCATTAGTGAAGGATGCCGAAGAAACAAATCAAGTCGCATTTGGGAAGAATGCCTAGGTCGTATAATCGATGAGGTGCATCGTTATACATATAAGTACTTATTTATTTCCAAGGATGGTGATATCCTTGATGATGTTGTAACAAGGAGTAGATCTCCTTGATATTAGGTGTTGTGTTGTGAAGGGTAGTAGTTCCTCCATAGTAATGGAACTAGGTGCTTAGCCTAGTACCTAATAAAGGGTAGGCGACGTTGTGATAGGATTAGTTCTCCTAAGGTGTGAAAGAACTCGGTGGTTAGCCTAGCACCGTATAAAGGGTAGGCGACGTTGTGTTAGGTGTGGTTCGCCTTGGTGTGAAGGAACTCGGTATTTAGCTTTGTACCAGAAAAAGGTTAAGCGACGTTGTGAAGGCTTCTCCGCCATAAGGAGTTGGTGTAGTGCTTACGAACTCTTGAGTAGGTGATTCGGGGAGTGGAGTAGGGCAAGGAAGGTGTCCTTGTAGCCGAACCACTATAAATACTTGTGTCGTGGTGATGTGCTTCTTACTCTTTATCTCTCATTACATGTTTATATATCTATCTATCAACGTCCAACATAAACAACCAAATAGATTGACATAAGTCGATCTAAATATTTAAAAGGAAGTTTTAAATTGGTAAAACTATTCAACCTCCCCTTCTAGTTTTCCACAATATTAATAAAACTCCATTTGTGTTCCAAAAAAAATAAAAAAATAAAAAAACAAAAACAAAACGTGATCCATTTCATCTCATGCAAAAAAGTTCTTCATAATGGATTTTGGTAGAAAAAGAAACCATGATGATATACTTGAGCAAGGAAATAGTGAATGAGTTAATGATGTTGATGGTGAGGAAGAGGAAGAAAACACATATTATAATGGCAGCGCACCTCAAAATCAAACTCAAACTCAAACACAATCTCGTACAAATGATGGTAAGCCACTACTTGAAGAAGTTGTTTTTGTTTCTACTGGTAATAGCAAGAACACAGGAGGTTCTAATGTGTGGATTTGTAACCATTGCAAACTGCAATATACAAGCTCGTATTCAAGAATACATATTCATTTTTTTAGACCCCCACCTGGAAAGAAAGCTGAAATTAGAAGGTGTGGTGCTTTAATCAAGGATCAAGAGAAGTAAGAGGCATTGAGGAGAAGGGTAAGCAATGCGGAATAGTTTGGTGTGTCAAAGGCTCTCAAGCATTCTGTTATTTCTAAAAAACAAACTTTATCTTCTACTAAAAACCCAATCGAGAAATCATTTGGTATAATGGAAAGAAGCTTAGTGATTAAAAGTCATGCGGGGTCTATGTGCAAATAGAATACCGTTTAATGTTTTGCGTAACCCTCAATTTCAAGAAATGGTTGCTGCAATTAACAAGGCTCCTCCGGGTTACAAGGCGCCTTCAAGTGAGAAAGCAAGGACCGTACTACTTGATGAATGTGCTAGAGATGTTGAAAAAGATTTAGTACATATTAAAGATACATGGTATACACAAGGAGTGTCCATTGTATCTGATGGTTGGTCAAATATTAAACATAAGTCATTGATTAATATTCTTGCTGTTAACAGCCGTGGTGCAACTTTTATGTATGCCGAGGATTTTTCTAGAGTGGAAAAAACCGGGGTAGAAATTTCAAAGTTTCTACTTGAAGCTATTGAAAGCATTGGACCAAGTAACGTACTTCAAGTTGTTACGGATAATGCTACAAATTGCAAGGCTACTGGAGAAGAAGTGGAAAAGGTATACAAACACATCTTTTGGTCTCTATGTGTTGTTCACAGTTTAAACTTGATCTTTAAAGATTTAGCTAAATAATTTGTTTGGTTATCGGATACATACAAAAGTGGTAATATGATTGTGAAGTATTTTTTAAATCATACACAAGCGTTATAAATTTTTAGAGCAAATTCCAAGCTGGAATTGTTAAAAGTAGCTAAAACTCGATTTGCCTCCCATTACATCTTGTTGAAAAGACTAAAGGAATGTAGGGAAGCTCTTGCGAGTACTATTGTCCTTAATAGTTGGAGGGATTGGGCAAAGAAAGGGGATGAGAACACTCGGAAAATTGGATAGATTGTTTGTAAAACTATTAGTAGCGACGAATTTTGGGAGGACGTTGATCGTATCCTTGCAATAACTAAACCGATATTTTGTTGATTAAGTTTTGTGATGGGGAGGGTGCGAAAATAGGAGAGGTGTATGAAAGTATGGATAATATGGTTGGAGAAATCAAAGACGTGATGCAAAATGTGTACACCTCATACTTCCCGGAAGTTGAAAAGATTGTCTTAGCTAGGTGGGAGAAATGACCATCCCTTTACATTGCCTCGAGTTCGCATTAACACCGAGTTTTTATGACAAAAACTATCTTAGTACAAGAGTGTCCAGTGGAATTCCTAGAAAGCCTTCAAATGAAGATATGGAAGTGACTACTGGGGTTATAGATGCCTTTAAAAGAATTTCAGAGAATGAAGAAGAAGCACAAATGTTGCGAGCACAATACGCAAGATTTCACATGAAAAAAAGGTCTTTATTCTCGTCCCGAGGCTCAAATTGATGCAGTAACAACAGGCCCAATTGATTGGTGGTCAACTTACGGTTTAGAAACTCTGGAACTAGCCGAGATAGCTAAGAAAGTTCTTTCAAAACCGGTAAGTAGTTCTTCGGCGGAAAGAAATTGGAACACGTATTTTTACCTTCATAGTGTAAAACGAAATCGCTTGAATGCTAAAAGGGCTGATAAATTGGTGTTTATTCATTCAAATATTCGTCTAATATTAAAGTTTTCAGAATCTTACAAAGAGGGACCAAGTAAAAAGTGGGACATGAATCCCGAAAGTGCATACTTGGAAGGCTAGGCTTCAAGAATGGAAGACATGCAATGGGAGAATCTAGATGAAGACTAAAATTGCTTGTCATTTCTCTTTATCCATTTTTGTATCTAATGTAGTATGGTATTTTGTTTAGGATGATATGATATTGTGATCTTTTATGTATGTGTTTTAGAATGCGAACATTTACAGATCTTTCCTAAACAGTCTTTTGAGTATTATTATATCATATGGATATTTCGCTTATATGTATACTTATTATTGAGAATTGAGAGAACGAAACAGTGTGTGTAAAAGTGTGAAAGTTTCGTTACATTGAAATGAGCTTATAATGGGTTTATATACAATAGAAATGACTAACTGAATAAGAAATTGACTTTGTATCAGCAGTAGGGGTGTTTGGGACAACCTGCTTTGGCACTGCATGTGGCACTTCACTTACTTCACATACCTGTTATGGCACTTCACTTACTGCAGATACCTGGTGTGGCACTTCACTTGTATTCACTTTACTAATTTAGAAATATAATATGATTATTATTATTATGGTACATTGTACCAAATCGGGTACATCGTACCAAATTTTATGGTACATCGAACCAAAGCGAACATTAACATTCCGAAATGAGCCTACCCCCTCGTACCAAATTTTAGGGACCTAGCGAACCGCGTTCCCGTACCGAAGCGAACCGCGTTCCGTGTGACTTTGCGTGGGATTTTGCAAACACTCAACAACATATAACTCTATAATAACCGTACAAAAGTTACGGAGACAATCACGTGCTGTTGTTGTAGCCAATTGCAGATACTCGTCAAGAGAACCAGGAACGGCTGCGTATCTCAATTAACGAATTGCAGCAGTACACTTGACCAATGGGGAAATACCAAGTACGCTCCTACAATCGGGAGTTTGTTGAAAATAAGAAGAATAATTGGTTACCTCTCGAACAATTTGGGTAAATAGTTCTCGGCTCATTTGGAACCGCTGACGGAATGTTCTTTTGTCATACAACGGTTATTCGGAGAAGTAAGCGGAAACTAAACGATTATGAGCACCCTCATGATCCCTAGGCATGTAGTTTCGTCGAACGTTTTGGCAGTGACGCTTGGTAAGTGTCCCAAGCATACTGCGTAAAATTCACAAACTCCGTAAACTCGCTTATAACTTCTTCCTTGTCGGAAGACGAAGAATTAAAAAATATCTCGTAAGACATAATTAACAAAATGTGTTTGAAGGTGTTTATTAGAAGTTGTTTGAATTGTGTTTGAAATTGTGTGTTTAGAAATGTGTTTGAAGTTATTATTTATAATTTTGTAAAAGTGGTAAAGTTTAAAACAAAAAGTTTTTTTTTTTTGAGATACCAACTCAGTCGTCAGAACAAACTAGTTCATGTGTTTGTTGGAGCTCAACCGGTGGCAACCGACTTCCCACAGTGGGTCGACCGGTGGCAACCGATCGGTTGACCGATCCCCTCGACCTCCCACCATTCATAGCCTAAGGTGACCTTGTCCACAAAAAATGTGAGTGAGAGTGAGTGAAAGTGAGAGGAGAAAAAAAGTTGACGTGACGTTGAGATGTAAGTTGTCCAATTTTATTGTTCACTTTTTTTTGGTATGTCCTAAAATAAGTGTTCATGCCTAAATATAGATAAGAAAGTTTGATCAAGTTTATTTGAAATTATTATTACAAAATTTAAAGAGTATCTCTTCTAGCCTTAATCTCAAAAATACCCATCAATGTCGGGTATTTATATTCACTATATACACGACATTGAAGTGTATGGCCAAGAATGACTTTGGCAATTAAATCATAGAAAATGTCGGGTAGAAAATTACATGACACACAAGACATGGTTTTTTTATTATTACTCACACCTACCCAATCAATATAGTGTATGAATATACACGACATTGACTATATGAAACACGACATTGACTATATGAAAAAGGTGTGGGGTCTAGAGAGTATATATAGCAATATAGTGTATACATATACACGACATTGACTATACGTACACTAAAAGTGGGGTCTAGAGAATATATATACACAACAAGTTAATTTAGGGTTTAGGGTTTCCTAGTCGTCGATAGCATTGGGAAAGAGCAAAAATAAAAGCTTGATTTGATCATTCAATGGATGGGTAGATGAATTTGTTTTACATGATCATTCAATGTACGTAGAGAATATATATACACAACGATAGGATATATCAATGTCGTGTTTTCATGTTCCTCATATAGTTATCTTCTTCATTATCAAACATTCTTCATTATCAAACATATTCCTCATATATCACGACATAGCTCATAAACTATCAAAACATCTTCTTCATCATCTTATGGTGGTGGTGACATTGTGGTGCGTGAGTTTGGTGGTTTTGTTGGTGGCTTGCTGGTGGTGTCGTGGTGGTGCTGTGGTTACAGGTGTGGTTGTGTGGTGTTGGTTGTGGCGGTTATAAAAAAAAGTGTTCGTGGTGCAGTAGTGGTGTTGTGGGGGTGGTGGTGGATACGGCTGTGAATATGGAAGATTACCGGGTATTTCGCAATTTTTTTCCTTTACACTTGTAGTTTTTTTATTTGTTACGTATATGTGTATTAATATATGTTTATTTATTTTAGGATTATCCTGCCCAAGTTACATGTAGGAGTAGGTTATCTGTAATTAGTGATATTAAAAGTATGATTGGGAACACCCGTAGGGAAACATTATTTAGAAAAACATGTTTTGGTTGGTTGTTAGATTTGCCAAAAATGCAAGAGAGTGGCGTGTTAGTACATTATTTCATATGCCACCACGTGCCATGTGTAGAGGGAGATACAAATATTGTTCCTCTGAGATATCGTGTACGTGATATTAATCGGGTGGGTGAGGTTGAGGTTCAGTTTGGTAGGGAGGAATTATGTCTAGTTACTGGTCTAAGATTTGGAACAGATTTTAGAAAGGATTATGAAGATGGACCTAATCCCTTTAGGATACGAGTGTTCCATTCGTCAACTGATTCTTCAAAAATAAAAGCTGGTAATGTGTTACGTGCGCTAGACATCGAGTTGATTAGGCGTTTGAGCGACGAAGATGCTGTTGGTCTTTGTTTGATAGCCGTGTTAGTATTGGTGTTAAAAGGGACCGAGCTTAGGAATGTAGTCGACGATTTTCTATTTAGGTTAGTGGAGGATATAGATGCATGGAATGTGTTCCCGTGGGGGTCGTACGTATGGCCAACCTTGTACGATTATCTTAAGGATGCAGCAATTCAGCGCAGGGCAAAGCACTTTGCCGAGGGGAGGGATCCTACTAAACTTCCTAAGTACAATTTGAATGGCTTTATATGGGCCTTCAAGGTATGTCATATATAAATTTATAAAGTTCATGTATATGTATATCGTTAACAAATTTTAAACAAATTTGCCTTTTACAGACGTGGATATTGGAGAGTTTCCCTCATGGTGCGACCCCTACATTTTTTTGTCATAAACAGTTGTATCCCCGATCAATTGCGTGGAGCTATAGAAACCTGGTATTTAGAGATCGTATAGACCGGTTTTTGGATGACCAATTGAATGTGAGTTTGAAATATGACCTTAATTTCTTACAATATGATTATAATTTTTTGTTGGTTTTTATTAATGTTGTGTATATTGTCCGTGTTTTTTAAAGGTAAACCCACCTTTGATGAGGCTTATGCCGGATGACTATGAGCAAAATACCGAGTGGTGGGCTCAAAGTAGAGCGTATTTTACTGGGAATCCGACCCCAATTCCAGTCAAAAGGCCTCCACTAAACGAACCTATTTACGATTATATCGCACCGGAATTTATACAACAAATGAAGGCAGTTGAAGCGAAGTTACAAGAACATGACTTGAAGTTCAAACAACTTGATCCACGATTTTTTGGTGACGATTTTCGGGTAAGTAGCTTACGTGTATTTATTTATTTACGTGCTTTTATCTTTTTTATATTTAAATATGTTTGAAAATAACCAACTATACATTATAATATTACATTTAGGGAATACCAAAGGCCGACCGTCCATTTGGCGAGCCACAGAATGGCTCTTTCTTTGACGGTGTTCATGTACCTACACCGCCGTTAAAGTCTACTTGTCCATCGTGGCTTCCCTCCACCGGACATACTGCTTCCCGTACGCCAATTGGGTTCGGCTCTTTTGCCACGCCTGTTGATTATCAGGCAGGTCCATCTCACGCCTATGACGTTGGTGTCGACGTCCCGATAACCTATTAATTACATAAAATATTACATGGTTATTATTGTTACTACTAATTATATTGATTTTTAAATTTTTTATTGTTTATTCTTTTTTAAGGATGCGATCGAGCGACCAAAGAGGGATTGTCGTCCGGTTAAATATCTGCAATATCCTTACACCGAACAGGGACCAACCACAATCTTGCCTAAGAAACGTGTCGTTAAGAAGATGCAAAAAAAGAGTACCTCGAACATTCCATCGTTTAATCTGGAAGAAAAAGCGGTTGATGAGTATAAAGAGTATGATGGTGGTGTTACCTGTTGTGGTAGTCGTCGTGTCGGACCTGTTGCAGTTTATAATGTTGACCCTTATAAGGTATACTGGACCCTTTAAATTTATTAACATGAAGTTTCTAATTAACAATGTTGATATTGTATTTTATCGTTTGTTTTTTCAGGTGACGCGTGAGCGTTATGTTAGTTTGGAGGAATTTCTATTAAACCCATCCCCGATATACCTTGACTGCCATCCAAAGGGTTGGGTAGCAGATCTTAGCTTCTTTCAACAACTACTTCCGGAATTATACAATAACGGTACTGATCCAGGAGTACCTGGTAAAATTGGTTGGCTGTCTGACGACGTAAGTATATTGTTATATTTTTTTAAACGTTTAAATTATTTTAGTTTGAAGAACGTAAAATGATTTAGTTTAATCTCTTGACTCAGCAAATGAATTGTTGGGTTGAGATATTACTAAGAAGTAGGCCAGATGGTGCGCCATGGACTGTATCGTCATCATGGACATCATCCACTTACCCCACAGATAATGGTGGTAGTGTACCCATGCTTTCGATAGCTCCTTCGATTATGGGAACATTAGATGGTAGCACGCAGCCGTACCCTTCATGGGATGAAGTAAGCTGGGTAAGTAAATGTCTTTCAACGTTTAATAACTTTGTACAAAATTACGCTTTACTAGTTTATTTAACTGTATATATTTGAATATATTTTCGACGCAGGTGGTGATGCCGATGAATGCAGGATGGAATCATTGGGTCACAACAGTTATTGATCTAAGGATATCCACTTTTAGGGTTCTCGACTCTTTGCCTAGCAAAGAGCGTTGTGATTATTTACGAGGGTATGTTCTAGAATGGACCGGAGTTCTTAACAAATGTTTAGAAGAGCTAGGACATTTCACAAGAACCCGACGTCTGCACTACAATTTCAAATTCCGTTACAACGACCAAAAATTTCCGATCCTACACCAAACTAACACTCGAGATTGTGGAGTCATCACTTGTTGGCTCATGCATGAGTTTGTTACTGGTAAGTTTCCACCTCGATGGGGTTTTGATGTTGAAGGCTTTTTCAACAATGTTAGATATAGCATGTCTAAGATGTTTTACGATTGTCGTTGCGAGGAGACCAGTATGTGTGGATATGATTGACAGTTATTTTTAATGGAAGTTGTATATATTTTTATATTTTATGTTTAACTTATATTTGATGTAAACTCAAACTTTTATTCAAGTAAATCAACATTACATATAGATGACGTTGAGTTAGATAAACATTACATAGATAACATTACCTAAAAGTAGGAAATGAATATGTTAATACAAATAAACCGTAAAACCGTTTATTAATATTTTGCGATCTCTTTGTGTTTTGTTGATAACAAATATAATGTTATCTTAAGTACAATTATAAAGGATACATGTTAGTTTTGTAAAGCATTTACATATAACCATTTAAATACAAAAATGTAGTAATTAAGCATTTGTTGTAATAGTTTATTAGGATGGGTAAATATCATAACCCATGGATCTTAACCCATACCCAAAGAGACTTGATACAATGTATACTTAGATACATTGAATCTAGATATAACCCATGGACCAACCCATGACCCATAACCAAAAAACCCATGGGCAAAGAGGAGCGTTCCACGGATCCCTAGGATTACACTAGACGGATCCCTTGTGGAAGGGATCCGTGGGATCCGTGAGAACAGTGAAGAAATTTGCCTATAAATAGAGAGCCATTTCTTCATTCTAACTTACCCCTCTTCTTACTAAATCTCTCATACACTCTCATTCTCTTCTAACATATAGATCACTTGATCTAGAGAGTTGTTCTTCTTTCTTTCTATTTGTGATCCTCATATAGGTCCTTCTCTAAGGCGAGATCACGAGCATTCTACAAGTCATCCAAGCAAGGGGTCCTTGATTGATTTGTCACTCCGCAAGATTTCTGTAGCGAAGATCTTGTATTTGATATTTCACATATTTGTTGTGTAATAGTTGTGTTGGTTTGGTCCACCGTGCTACGGACTCGGTATCTAGCTTTGTACCGGAAAAAGTGTAAGCAACGTTGTGAAGGCTTCTCCGCCAAGTGAAGGAGTTTGTTGACATAGTGCTTGAACTCTCGAGTAGGTGACTCGGGGAGTGGAGTAGGGCAAGGAAGGTGACCTTGTAGCCGAACCACTATAAATCGGTTGTGTCATTTCTATCCCTTAACTTTATTTATTTGCTTGCATTATCATTAGATCTACACGTTTTCAACATCCATACGATTTCACATAATATCGAATCTAAAGTTTTTGAAATCAACATTAAAATCGGTAAAACTATTCAACCCCCCCTTCTAGTTTTCCACAATTGGTATCAGAGCTAAGTTTATAAAAGTTTTAAAATAAAATTGTATTTTAAAAACTTTTCGATCACTATGGGTTCTGAAAATTATAAGGAAGGGCAATCTATGCAACGACCACCACTACTTGAAACTAATGGTTTTATATACTGGAAAAATAGATTCGAAACATATGTGAAGTCTAAAGATATTGATCTTTGGTACATTATTGTTGAAGGTGATTTTGAGGCTACCTCAAATGATGATAAAGGAAATTTAATTCACATACCTCATGATAAACTAAATGATGAAATGAAGAAAAAGCTTTCTAAAAATAGTGAAGCAAAAATGGTTTTATATAATGCTTTACCAAAAAAGGAATTCGAAAGAATTTCTATGCTTAAAACCTCTAAAGAAATTTGGAATTCTTTAGTTGTAACTCATCAAGGCAACCAACAAGTTAAAAATAATAAAATTGATTTATTTGTTCAACAATATGAACAATTTTCAATATCGAATGAGGAAACTATAGATCATTCATTTGCTAACTTTAATACTATTATTACATCTTTACAAGCACTTGATGAATCATTTTCTAGCCGTAACCATGTTAGGAGATATCTAAGGGCATTTCCATCGAAGTGGAGATCCAAGGTGACGGCAATCGAAGAGTCAAAAGATTTGACAATCCTCACCCTCGATGAACTCATAGGCAACCTAAAAGTCTACGAGCTTTTCCTTGCTAAAGATTCCGAGGCCTCAAAGGTGAAAGAGAAACACAAATCTCTTGCCCTTAAAGCCAAAAAGGCTTCGAGCGATGAGGAGAACTCATCTTTGAGTAGTGACGACGAAGAGTACGCTATGGCGGTAAGGGACTTTAAAAAGTTCTTTAGAAGAAAGGGTAGATACGTCAAACAACCGTATGACGATAAGAAAGGCTTTCGAAAAAGCAAAGAGGACGAGAAGCCAAAGGATGATCGTACTTGCTTTAAATGTGGGGACCCAAACCACTTTATTAGTAAGTGTCCCAAACGGGATGATCAAAAGGCGTTCGTGAGCGGAACATGGGGAATGAGCGACGAGGAAGACGAAGAAATTTGTCTCATGGCAAACGACGAGGTATGTCACGAATACTATAGTAGCTCATCACTTGATGACGACTCATTGCATAATGAATATGATAAACTATGCAATATTAGCTTAAAATTAGTTAACAAAAATAAGCTTTTAAAGAGTCAAAATCAACGCTTAGATAAAGAAGTCATAGAATTAAAAGCAAAACTAAAACGTTTAGAAAAAGGTAAAATAGCAAGTGGTGAATGTGAACTTTGCGTTCAATTTCAAACACTAGTGGATAACTTAGATTCTAAAATTGCTAGAATGAGTACGAACACTTTAGATTCAATACTCGAAGGTGTTAAAACCGGTAATAATAAAAAAGGTCTAGGTAGTCAACAACTTGATCCATCAACTAGTGAAAGTAAAGAAACAAAATTTGTTAAGGAACTAGAAAAACCAGCCACTGTTGTGGCGGATCCCACGGATCCCCTAAAAAGGGAACCGGCTAGTGTATAGAAAGGGATCCGTGGATCTGCTGTAGCAAACAGTAGCAATAACGTAGCTTCCTTACCTAGAACTGAGTTTGTTATAGTTAATAGGAAGAAACCAACTCATGTCACCACTAGACAACCACCTCCAAAATATAATCCTACTTTTGCAAGAAACAAAGCTCCATCTTTTTCAAAACCTAATTCATTTAGGAGACCTAATAACGTTTACCCAAAAAGTAACCATCAAATGGGATGGAATCCAAACATGCAAAACGGTTTTCCTTTTCAAAACTTTGCTCCATGGAATGCATACTCATCTTATCCATACATGTCTAACATGAATGGAATGTTTAACACTAATGGACCCATGAACAAATGGGGACCAAACTTTTGAGTTTATTATTGTTTTAGGTGTGCTTAAGGTCGACCTAGACCCCGATAAATGGGTCAAGGATAGCGGGTGCACAAGGCACATGACCGACAATAAGGATTTATTCTCCACGTACGAATCCTTCAATGGAGGTAATGTGGTGTTTGGAAATAGCAAAAGTAGAATCATCGGTAAAGGTACGATTTCTAACAAATCTCTAACCATTAACGATGTGTGTCACGTAGAAAACCTAAACTTTAATCTCTTAAGTATAGGACAAATATGTGATAAAAAGTGCAATGTACTTTTTACCAAAACCGGTAGTAAGATACTTAAAAATGGCATAACCATAGGAAGAGGAATTAGGAAACATGGAGTCTATGTCATTAAAATCGGAAATGAACCTAAAGACAAACTATGTCTTACCTCTATGGATGATACTTCGACCTTATGGCATCGAAGATTGGGTCACGCCAACATGCGACTTCTTCAATCGCTATCATCCAAAAATCTAGTAAGAGATCTACCTAAGTTAAAATATGAACATCATTTTTGTGATGCTTGTAATATAGGAAAACAAGCTCATTTGAGTCATAAAGCTAAAAACATGGTGTCAACAACTAAGTGTCTAGAATTACTACATATGGATCTATTTGGTACATCCGCTATCTAAAGTTATGGAGACAACTACTATACTTTGGTAATAGTGGATGACTACTCTAGGTATACTTGGACAAAATTTTTAAAAAACAAAACGGAAACCTTTAACTATTTTGAAATATTAAGCAAAAAGATCCAAAGACAACTAGGAAGACCCATAGTGTCTATTAGGACGGATCATGGTAGGGAATTCGATAATGAAGTGCAATTCGGAGCTTTTTGTGACGCTAATGGTATTACTCACAACTTCTCGGCTCCACGCACTCCACAATCGAATGGGGTAGTAGAAAGAAAGAATAGAACTCTACAAGAAATGAGTCGAACCATGCTTAATGAACAATCCATACCTCAAAAGTTTTGGTGTAATGCCGTTGATACTTCAACGTATATACTCAATCGAGTCTTGATTAGACCAATCTTAGGAAAAAATCCATATGAGTTATTTCGAGGCAAAAAGCCTACGTTAAATCACCTTAGAGTCTTTGGTAGTAAATGTTTTATTCTTAACACTAAAGATTACCTTACAAAATTTGATCCTAAATCAACCGAAGGTATCTTTTTAGGTTATTCGCCAAATAGCAAAGCTTACGTCATATTAAACAAAGAATCAATGAAGGTAGAAGAGTCATTAAATATAAAATTTGATGAAAGTCCACCCAAACCCTCTCCACCTCTTGTCAATGACGAGATTATAGAAAGTGAAGCCATAGTAATAAAGAAAAAGATAAGTGAAGAAGAAGAACCTCTAAGTGATAAAATAGTAAACATTAAAGAGTCCAAAGATCACCCCGTAGATAAAGTCATAGGAAAACTAAACTAACGAACATTAAGGTCTCAAGTTCAAAACCAAAGTAGCTTGTTTTGTTTCGTTTCAACCTTAGAACCTAAGAATACACAAGAAGCCATAAAAGATGAAAGTTGGGTAATGGGTATGCAAGAAGAACTAAATCAATTTGTTTATAATGATGTTTGGACACTTGTCCCTCCACCTAGTAATCAAACCATAATAGGAACCAAATGGGTTTATAAAAACAAATTAGATGCAAACGGAGTAGTGTCTAGGAACAAGGCTAGACTCGTTGCTCAAGGGTATAACCAACAAGAGGGAATAGACTTTGATGAGACCTATGCCCCCGTGGCTAGATTAGAGTCTATAAGAATACTTCTTGCGTATGCTTGTGCTAATGATCTAAAGCTTTATCAAATGGATGTCAAAAGCGCTTTTCTAAATGGTGTCATAAATGAAGAAGTATATGTAGCTCAACCTCCGGGCTTCATTGATTTTGAAAAACCCAAACATGTGTATAAATTAAAGAAAGCCCTTTACGGTCTTAAACAAGCTCCAAAAGCTTGGTATGATAGACTCAAGTCATTTCTAGTTAAACACAACTACACCATGGGGTTAGTTGACAACACACTTTTTACTAAGAAAAGAGAGTCACATATAATCATAGTACAAATATATGTAGATGATATTATATTCGGATCCACTTGTCAAGACATGTGTGATGATTTCTCTAAAATCATGCATGACGAGTTCGAGATGAGTATGATGGGAGAACTTAGTTTCTTTCTTGGTCTACAAATAAAACAAGTAGAAGATGGTATCTTCTTTAATCAATCTAAATACATCAAGGAGATGTTAAAGAAATTCGGTCTAGAAGAGTCAAAACCAATTAGGACTCCAATGTCATCCGACACCAAACTCACAAAAGACGAGGACGTAGAATCCGTTGATAATACTAAATATCGTGGCATGATAGGTAGCCTTCTCTACCTCACGGCAAGTAGGCCGGATATCATGTTTAGTGTTTGATTATGTGCTAGGTTTCAAGAAGACCCTAAAATATCACACCTAGAAGCCGTAAAAAGAATATTTAAATATATTAAGGGTACAACACAATTAGGATTATGGTATCCTAAGGGCACGGGAGTAGAAACAATTGTATATGCAGATTCTGACCATGCAGGTGATTACGTTGATAGAAAAAGTACAAGTGGGGTATGTACTTTTATGGGATGTTGTTTAACATCATGGTTTTCTAAGAAACAAACGGCACTTGCAATATCAACAACCGACGCCGAGTACGTCTCCGCCGGCAAAGCATGCCAACAAGCACTATGGATGAAACAAGCGTTAGTAGACTACGACATCCATCTAAGCGACATAGCCATCCTATGTGACAACAAAGGTGCAATCGACTTAAGCAAGAATCCGGTATTACATTCTCGCACAAAGCATATAGAGATTCGTCATCACTTCCTAAGAGACAATGTTCAAAAGGGGAACATCTCTATTGAGAAGGTTGCATCCGAAGACAACATAGCCGACGTCCTCACCAAACCGTTGAAGCGGGAACAATTCAACCTACTTCGTCTTGGTCTTGGTCTAATGGAACAAACGTCATAACTTAATTGACTCTACAAGGTATGTAAACACTAGCCTTCCTATTTCTGATTCTAGGATTTCTATTTCACGCACAACTCACAAACAATACGGGAATTTTCAAAACCCAAGATAAGTCTTCCATTTATAATTTTTTTTTACACATAACTACATACACATTTTTTAAGAAAATCTCCTTTCAAAATGTTTTCTAAAAAGAATGATACCTTCCCATATCAATTTCACAAAAGCAATTTCTCACGTCTAGGACAAATCACTTTTTCATTATTAATACAAAGTAAAAACCCGTTTTCATTGCATCTCATGTCTTTTGAATGCTAAAGGGAACATATAACTAATATGTGTTTTCGGGTACATTTATTTAAGCAAAAATGAATTAGGAGCATTGATAACATAATATTACGTACTTATGTACCAAATGTGTGTTTTCGGGTTATCTCAATTAGGATTTATTTTTCTCTAGTTATTTTCCTTTTCTTTTTAGAGGTCGAGAAAACCGCAACTCCAAATAGTTTGCATATAGGCACACAATAGGCAAAAATGTTTCCAAAAAGAAAATTTTGAGCTGCCTGAATCACCAGACCCACAGATCCCAGCCTTCATGCTGGACGGATCCCTCAAGGGAAGGATCCGTGGGATCCGTGTAAACAGAAGCTATTTTCAACTTCTATTTTTTCACTTTGGATGAAAAATCCACATTTGCTTCATTTTTGGGAGTATGCTCTTTAATGCTTGTGTTCTCATGATCACATGCCTTGAATTCATATCTAATCATTAGATTTTAATCCACATTTTGGGTCAAGCATTCATTACAATGTTTTGTTTTTTTTATATATAACTCCCAAAATGCTTTCATACTCCATCTCCTTCTCACAAACACACTTCATCATGTCATCCAAAAACCCTTTAGGAGAATCATCTAGTACAAACAATCATGATATCCAAACCTTTGTACTTCCACCATCCAAAATACCACAATCAAATGCTAGGATATCCGCACGGATTAGTATCCGATCTTGTTGTTTAGCAAAACCAACCACAAATGATTCATCCTCAACAAATAACTCACCACAAGATGCTTCCATTATAGCACCACCCTCATCACCAACAAGTACACCAACTTCATCACCACCTAAAATAACTCTTTTGGAACTCCTTAAGACTCCAACAAGATCTAACCAACCTAAAGAAAAAGAATTAGTCTTTTCAACACCCCCCACATCTCCGAATACTATATTTCAAGATCTTGAAACATCACCACCGTTAGCTCCTATCACATCACAAGAACATCTAGGTTCTTTTCCACCACCATTTACTAACATTCCGGATATTGATCCATATTTTCCTATTTTTCCACCACAACTTCCGCATAACTCAAATCAAAACAACCCGGAAAACTTCCGCACTCATCACCCACATCATTTACATTGTGAACATTGCCAATCCACTAGGGAAATTGCAATAGAAGTTAGGGAAGAAATGCGTTTCATACTCAACCTCATCCTTGATCGCATCAATACCATTACTCATCAAAACCTCCATCCATAACCTTATGCAAGCATGGAAGGAATCACTACTACTACTTTTCTACTTTTAAGTATTATTTTTGAAGTCATTTTTCAAGAACAAGTCTTGTTCTTATTTTTACATGCTTGTAAGTGGCATACATACCACTACAATTTGTTGTTTTATTACAAGGCCTTGTTTACATACCTTGGCTCCCAATCTTGATTCTCGGCAACCACAAGATTATATAAGCATGTTCCTAACCTTTCTTTTTGTAGGATTTTTGTTTTTCTTCACTTGACGCCCCAAACAAGGGGGAGCTACCGTCAAGGGGGAGTTAGAAGTTTGTTTATTTCTTCCAAGGGTTAACTTTTTGTTTCGACAAAAAGGGGGAGAAGAAGTAAAACTTAGGGCTTTCAAAACTTACATCTATTCTTAAGTTTTACTCATCATAACATTATGTTTTGTCATCAACAAAAACGGGGAGATTGTTAATACAAATAAACCGTAAAACCGTTTATTAATATTTTGCGATCTCTTTGTGTTTTGTTGATAACAAATATAATGTTATCTTAAGTACAATTATAAAGGATACATGTTAGTTTTGTAAAGCATTTACATATAACCATTTAAATACAAAAATGTAGTAATTAAGCATTTGTTGTAATAGTTTATTAGGATGGGTAAATATCATAACCCATGGATCTTAACCCATACCCAAATAGACTTGATACAATGTATACTTAGATACATTGAATCTAGATATAACCCATGGACCAACCCATGACCCATAACCAAAAAACCCATGGGCAAAGAGGAGCGTTCCACGGATCCCTAGGATTACACTAGACGGATCCCTTGTGGAAGGGATCCGTGGGAACAGTGAAGAAATTTGCCTATAAATAGAGAGCCATTTTTTCATTCTAACTTACCCCTCTTCTTACTAAATCTCTCATACACTCTCATTCTCTTCTAACATATAGATTACTTGATCTAGAGAGTTGTTCTTCTTTCTTTCTATTTGTGATCCTCATATAGGTCCTTCTCTAAGGCGAGATCACGAGCATTCTACAAGTCATCCAAGCAAGGGGTCCTTGATTGATTTGTCACTCCGCAAGATTTCTGTAGCGAAGATCTTGTATTTGATATTTCACATGTTTGTTGTGTAATAGTTGTGTTGGTTTGGTCCACCGTGCTACGGACTCGGTATCTAGCTTTGTACCGGAAAAAGTGTAAGCAACGTTGTGAAGGCTTCTCCGCCAAGTGAAGGAGTTTGTTGACATAGTGCTTGAACTCTCGAGTAGGTGACTCGGGGAGTGGAGTAGGGCAAGGAAGGTGACCTTGTAGCCGAACCACTATAAATCGGTTGTGTCATTTCTATCCCTTAACTTTATTTATTTGCTTGCATTATCATTAGATCTACACGTTCTCAACATCCATACGGTTTCACATAATATCGAATCTAAAGTTTTTGAAATCAACATTAAAATCGGTAAAACTATTCAACCCCCCCTTCTAGTTTTCCACAGAATATGTAAAGATTCATCTAATAAAAACGGTATCCTTGTCGAAAACAGAAACCATGTTCCTCAATGTAATGTTAAGAGAAGGGGGTGTTGATTTTGGGGTAAACACCGAAACATTACGAAGTACCAAAACAGCTCCGACTTTGATAGACTTTTTGTAACCTGCCTCTTCTGTAAGGACTTTGTGATGAATTGTACCAGACATTGTCCCTGTTGGATCTTTTAGTGTCACTGTTAGCTCACCAAGCGCGTTAGGTGTACAAGTCTTGATTACAGCTACAACAAGTTCAAGCTTCCCTTTCACACAATAGTTTTTTATATCGCCAAGACAACCAGTTACGATGACATCTTCATCATTAAGAAGCTTATGAATCGCACTTAGCCATGGCCCACGGGTAAAATGATCATCCTCCGTGACATCCTCATTTATTTTCCTTACATACTCTTGTGTTGGTACTACACAATATTCGGGGCCACCTTCCCTAATGTCTGAATTTTTGCGGAGAATAGCCGCTTGAAGAATACCAGCAGGACCAGGTATTATCCTAGTCGGGTTGTTTGAAGAGGTTGAAGAACCCCCAACTTTATGTTGGGGTGCATATGTTGTGTCCCTTCTTTTGGGATGGTGGAACGAATGGTGAGTTGTTGTATCGTTTGGTGTTTCCGGTTTTGTTTTGTTGGGACATATTGTAGAGAGTAACCTTCTTTGTAGAGAGTAGAAATGTCAATAATGTTGGTATGTGTTTAGAAAAATGGAAGTAAATGAGGTTTTATAGTTAAATTTTTATGGTGTTGTCAAATCATGTCGGGATAAAGAAAATATTCTTGTCATATTTCGCGTAATAAATTACACATACACATTAATGTCATGGAATTGTCAAATCTATGACAGTGTACATAATACGAACTGTCAAATAGTTGTCATATTTTGCGTAATAAATTACACATACACGTTAATGTCATGGAATTATCAAATCTATGTCAGTGTACAGAATATGAATTGAATAAAGTATGGCTAATTCTGCAAATGAACTGCGTCATAAATGCCTATTCAACACATGCTACAACTAGAGCAATAAAGTTGACCATGTCGTGTAGCAATAATTCTATGTAGAACATTAATTAGTTAAAAAAACAGAAACAACTTGCATTTAAATAGTTAAAAAAAATAGTACAGAAACAACTTGAAATACATACATTCATAACGGTAAAGACACAAACTAAACGACAATGGTATGATTTGGTTCATTAAGAAGAATTAGTGATTCTTTATATGGGCCAATGAAAAATGAACCACCATTTGCTTCAATACCCATGTTTTGCAACACTTCAGAAGCTCGTTCGTACACTTGTAGCGGGTGAGCAAGCTGTTCGTTGCTCTTAGCTTCAAAAATTGGTTCGTCATCCTTGGTAAATCCAACTAATTTTACCACATGCTCAATTGGGAATGGGATGGTGAATAGCACTGTACACGATGATACAATACCACCATCAATTTCTAACACCCATGCACACATAACTTTGTACCCATCTGCAAGGAAACTTCCTGAAATTACGATAGATTTCCGTAGTTGGGATATATAGAATGGAGGCCCAACCATGAGTCTTATCTCTTCAGGTATGCCTAACTCTAGAAATTGGTGACTAACCAAATCAAATGAAACAATCATATATCGTTTGTACAAAATACCATCATTAAAAACAAAATTTTCATAACCAAGCCAGAAAATTTTACCACCCACTACTGCTTGGCCATACCGTTTTATTCTAATCTCTTCTCGGGGCAAACGCTCACTTTCAAGATGGTTCCAGCTTCTCGAACTCAATGTATACACTGACACGTACCATGGCCCTTGACCGTATAACGGGTAATTAATTTTTAAAATGGTTAGGTCTAAATTGTCAGGACGTACACCAAAACCGATGACCATTTTTGGTGAATCAGGTTGATTCAAGAAACTAGGGACTAATACCCCTATAGATCTTTTTATTGACGGGTTCCAAATAACAACCATCATATTTGAACCATATGAAAAGCACCAGACACCTTCAGAAGTAGCAATTGGCTTAAGAGTTGGAAGATTAATAGTTGTATCTAGATGCGTGAAAGCTAAACTTCAATTTACTGAAAACATAAAACCTAGATTACCTTGCATATATGTTAAATTAAAACAACACATATCTATCTCACGAAAGCCGTAACTACAGATGAAGTTGGAAAAGTCTATGGAAGACCTCCATCTCTTTGAGACACTACGAAATTGCAGTAAAGACTTAACTGGAAGTCTATTCATGATATCAACTTGAAGGTCGAATGGTATGTTGTCTGACATTTTTTTTAAATGTAAAGGGATAAATTACTGAATGACTTTTGTTAACCAATAGATTGACAAAGTAAGACTTAAATAGAGGCAGAGTGTCTCCCATCTGTGTCATATTTCGGGTAAAAATTTACACGTACCCGAAATCGTCATGGAGTAGTCAAATCATTGTCATAGACTTGTCCCATCTAAGTCATATTTCAGGTAAAAATTTACACGTACCCGAAATCGTCATGTAGTAGTCAAATCATTGTCATAGACTTGTCACATCTGTGTCATATTTCGGGTAAAAATTTACACGTACCCGAAATCGTCATGGAGTAGTCAAATCATTGTCATAGACTTGTCACATCTGTGTCATATTTCGGGTTAAAATTTACACAACATTGTATGTATATATATACATACCGAAATGTATATCCAAACATAGCAAATTCATATATACATAGCCATGAATTCAGAAATTCATAAATTCAACTGTATATTACATTTTGATAATACTCAACGAGGTGTGGTCATGTACACTAATATCACATACTCATGGTTAGTTGAGTTTGTGCGTTCTAAATTCAAGTTGGATCCCAATATTCAACTTAATTTTAAATTTAAGCACCCTTCATTTGATTTCGAATGGATATCACTGACGACGACGAGGTAACTTTTTTTGCTGATTACACTTATGCGAATACAGGAATGTCTCATCTGTATGTGGCTAAAACAACACAGTTGGAAGAAACTACATATTTTAGGTCATCCCAAGAAAACCCAACGTTTTACAATTTTTTAGAAACACCTAACCAAAACATCGGGTCATCTGCTTTTCAAAACAATATGTCTTTTTTAAATGACGGCCCATCTCAAAAATTTGAATCAAATGATTATGAAAATAATGAGTCCGGGTATAAAGATGAGCCAAATTTCAAAAAACCAGGATCATCATTTGCATTCGGGTCAGATGATGATGCAGACGATGCAGAAAATGATTGTTTTGTTGGTGTAGATGATAAACCAAAACCAGTTCACCATGACTGGAAGAATATTTTTTCATTGATCCCTGACGTTCCAGAAGCACCTATTTACCACCCGAAACCAATAATTTCAAATCAATATAATAGTGATGCTGACGTTTATGTCGGAAAGTTTTTTCACACAAGAGAAAAGTTAGACGTTGCAATTAGGTTGAAATGTATACAAGAAGGTTACCAGCTTTTGGTAAGTAGGTCGGAACCAGATAGGTTTTCTTGTAAATGCTATCATTTTAAAGAATGCAAATGGATAATTTGCGCTAAACGTGTGAAAAAAACAAATGTGTTTCAAGTTACAAGTATGGTAGATACTCACACGTGTCCCAAAACTCAAACATATCCTAACCATCGAAATGCAAATAAAAAGGTTATTGGTCACATTTTTAGAGATAAATTAAAAGACAATAACCGTGATTTGAAACCGAAAGATATACAAAAAGACATCTTGGCGCAGTATAAAATAAATGTATATTATCAACTAGCATGGAGATGAAAGGATTATGGGTTACAAATGATAAGGGGTTCACCGACGGAATCTTTTGAAATGTTACCGTACTATTGTCACAATCTAGAAAAAAAAACCCAGGCACTATCACACGTATCAAGACAAACGAAAAAGGAGTTTTCGAGATGTTATTTGTTGCCATTGGTGTTTCAGTAAGTATTTACAACTATCACATGTGTTAATACAAATAAGCCGTGAAAACGTTTATTTATATTTTACGATCTTCTAATGTTTTGTCGATAACAAACGTAAAATCATTTTAACGAAACAAATAGAATACGTAAATGGTTTGGACTAATAGTTTTCTAACACACTTACGCTTTCACATAAAACACTAAAACAAGTATAAGTGATTTTATGACTTAGATACATATGTACAACAACTAGTGTTTACATATTGGGTTAAACATATACTTAAACTAAGTATACCAAAATGGGTAAAAACAAGTATATACTAAAATGGGTAAAAACAAGTATATACTAAATAAGTAAAAACTAGCAAATGGTTTTGACCCATAACCCATGGTTTTATTTATACCACTTAACCAAGTTCATTGTATCCTTAAGATACATTGTATCTAGAAAGAAAACCATGGATCAACCCATAACCCATGACCCATGACCCATAACCAAAAATACCCATGGGCAAAGAGGAGCGTTCCACGGATCCCTGGCTTTGTGCTAGCCGGATCCCAAGTGGAAGGGATCCGTGGGATCCGGGGAAACAGTAGGATTTTTCTCTATAAATAGTGAGCCATTTCTTCATTATTTCTCACCCCTTTCCAATACACTTTCTCCTCTAAGTTAAATCTCACTAACCTTAGATCCAAGAGATCTATGTTTGTAGTTTTGTTTTTGTGTGATCTTTTAGGTTCCTCTTAAAGGCAAGATCACCACCGTTGAAGTCGAGCAAGCTCAAGTCCATGAGTTGCCATGCTTCCTCATCATCAAGGCTATTGAAGTCCTCTTGTTGATGATCTCTTTCTTTCTTCAAAGAAGTTTAGTGTTGAAGACATTAGTGAAAGATGTCTCAAATGTCAAGACGAAGATATTAGTGAAGGGTATCTATCGTCTATAGGATAAGCACTTGTGGTAGGTGCTTAGAAGTCAAGACAAGAAGCATTAGTGAAAGGTGCTTAGAAGTCAAGACTTGAAGCATTAGTGAAAGGTGCTTCGAAGTAAAGACACAAGACATTAGTGAAAGGTGTCTTGTAGATCTAGTCAAAGGCATTAGTGAAAGGTGCCTTAGATGTACATTCGATATGGTGTGTTCTCGATGTACTAGATAGAATAGCATTAGATCCAAGGATATTGATGTCCTTGATGATGTTGTAAAGGAGTAGATCTCCTTTGGGATTAGTCGTTGGTGTAGTGTGGTAGTAGTTCCTCCATTGCAATGGAACTAGGTGCTTAGCCTAGTACCTAATAAAGGGTAGGCGACGTTGTGAAGGTGTAGTTCACCTAAGGTGTGAAAGAACTCGGTGGTTAGCCTAGCACCGTATAAAGGGTAGGCGACGTTGTATAGGTGTGGTTCGCCTTGGTGTGAAAGAACTCGGTATTTAGCTTAGTACCGGAAAAAGGTTAAGCGACGTTGTGAAGGCTTCTCCGCCATAAGGAGATTGGTGTAGTGTTTACAAACTCTCGAGTAGGTGACTCGGGGAGTGGAGTAGGGCAAGGTGTCCTTGTAGCCGAACCACTATAAATACTCGCGTTGTGGTTTTGTGCTTCTTACTCTTATCTTTTCATTACATATGTTTATATGCTTGTTTATCAACATCCAACACACACAACCAAATAGATTGACATAAGTCGATCTAAATAGTTTAAAAGGAAGTTTTAATTGGTAAAACTATTCAACCCCCCATTCTAGTTTTCCACAATTGGCATCAGAGCTTCGTTACCAAGTTTCTTGAAGTATATTGTACTTTAAAAACTTGATACGATCCATAGTTAATTGAAAACTACAAAGAAGGTTTTTCATAAAAACAAACACCATGTTTTTCAAAAACTATATGTTTGGATGTTGAGTTGATAACAACATTTTTTTTATATACATCTTTTCATTTAAATTGCACTAATCTTCTTTGTGATGTTGATTAGTCAAAGCTCATACCCACCAAGCTTTAGGAGACACTTGGTAACAAGAATACCTTCCTTAAGAAGGTATCTTAAACACAAAGGAGCGGGAATCGTCTAAGTGACATTTGTCATTTGTAAAGACATTTCTAAGTGCACTCGAGGTATGACTTTCCACTTATATCTAAATGATATTAGTTTAGTAAATAAGTGTTATTTGTTAGGAATTTATTTGAGTAGATTTTTGTGTTTACACATGATCTACATGAAGCTTCGTTAGGAAGCCTTTCTTCTCTCATACGTGTTATATTTCTCATCTATAGTCATAGTATATATAGCTTATGTTTTATTTCTTTTAATTCTATAATAAAACAAAAACACGAATTTCAAAATTCCTCCTTCCCTATTAATAATCCCACTCGACGCCCACTTTATTCAATCCTCACTTTTTCAAATTTTCCAATTTCAAAAATTCCCTCTCATTTAAAAACTTCATCTTCCTCCTCATTTCATTTCATCCGAAACCAAGAAGATCCGTCATCAACATGGTTTACATCGCACTCGTGCTCATCGCCCTAACACTCATCGCACTTGTGTTCCCTATGATGAAGTTCACATACGGAGACATTTACTTTGTGTTGTTGATCTATATTGGGGTTATATACCCAATCCTTTGTATCATCCTAAGTATTGAAATACAATATTATTAATAATCTAGTTTATCTATATTATTCTTATCATAATGTGTTTATCATTTCTTTTGTCTTATATGTTTTATATTCTTTCGTGATACATTTGAAGTCATGTATGCATGCTAAAAGAAAATGTAGGATAAAACATATTTTGTGGTATAAAAACTGTAAAACCTATGTTTTTATCAAATCTGTTTCTGTTACTACAGATCCACGGATCCCGGAAGATATACTAGCCGGGTCCCTTTTGTAAAGGAATCGTGGGATCCGTCCTACTGAAAAACAGTTTTCATGCAAGATTAAAAACCACTATCTTTCTAAAAGTAATAATCCACTAGAGTTTCAAAACCATGAGTTAGCTAAATACTAAAAACCATTGTTAATAAAAATTTAGTAAAAACGTTAGATTATTATAGGTTGACCATAAACATCTTCTCTTATTAACCCATCACTTCTATAGGTTCAACTATGACGCATGAATATGAGTTTGATTTTTCACTCACTAGCGTCTACACTCCTAACATCTCTCTTGAGTCCAACACACCTGGCAATCATGTCCGTGGGTTCAATAATCTCGAAAACCGTCACTTCCATGAAGGACGTATTGTAGACACCTCTCTACAATTCGAATAAGGTATCAATACCTCCTTCCGAGCCATAGGACTAGAATGTCTTCTTGAAATCAACGAGAAGATATGTCCAAGGTTCATAATGGAATTCTTCCGTCAAGACGAACTCGTTCGTAACGAGGATCGCTCTATATCCCTTTGGTTTTACATCAAAAACCAAAAGTTCACTCTAACCCTTGGGCATTTTGCTCACATTCTCCGGATTCCAAATCATGGACAAAGTGCCTTCACCGAAGATTGGTCTCTTGATTCTCTCTTCAACTTTCATGAAGAAAATAATCCATATTGTTCACACATACCCTCTCCAGAAGATTTAAATCGCATAATATGCAAACCTCGACCATATTACTCCAATCCAAACATTATCCATACACGGGATATCCGAGAAGAGTACAAGCCTCTTGCTCTCATTCTACGTGAAAATGTTTGGAGTCTTAGGGGAAATCGAGATATTCTTCCCGCTTGTTGTGCTCACATGTTGTACTGTTTGCTAACACAACAACCATACAATCTCGCCTACTTCTTCGCAAGGCGAATTGCAAATCTTCAAGGCTCCAAGAATAAACTCATCCCTTATGGAATGTTCTTGACACGCCTCTATCACAATGTTATGCACTTCCATCCTCAATTTCAAAGTCCGTTGTACGTACTTGTGAACAAGATGATGGAACCGCTAAACATATCTCTCATGAAGACTTTCTTCATTCTTGATTCCACCAATACCCATCAATCACATAATGATCCTCCTAGCGAAGACACTCAAGGAACCTAGAATAGTCAAATAGGATCAATTCTACTCTACTCATTGCTTATCAATGTAATCCTATTTCTTTCATGAAATAAAACATCTTACATTTGATATCCTAGTTTTAGAACTCCTTTAAACAAAACTTAGAATATAATGCATTGTCAAGATCATTGCATACCTTTAGTAAAGGTTCTATCTAGCAGATAGACGGATCCCAAATGTTGTACTAAACGGATCCCTACTTCTAGGGAACTGTGGGATCCGGCAAAACAGAAAATGCAATTGCAAGCATTGTATGTCAAACACATCCTTAGAACACCCCACACTAAGCTAAACATAGTGTCTTAAGGTAGATTAAGACTTTATCAGGATAGGTTGATCTTTCTTACTCATTCCATCTCTCATAGAACACACTCTAAGATATTCATAGATCTATCACTTTGTTTTAATCCATCACTCTTCCGCTCTCAAAACTCACACTTCATATTTTTACCCTTCACATCTAAGTTAAAAAATCTTTTATAACAAAATTGATCATAAATCAATCTCACCTCAAAATTGATCAAAGCTGATCAAATCCTAGTTTTCCCATCTCAAAACCATTAGGATATTTTCCAAAACACAATCCTAAGTCACAACCTCATCTCTAGGATCATTTAGCTTCAATTGACACTCTCTTCTTTAGTGACATCCTTGCTCATTCATTGGTACTCATGAATGTTCCAGATCCTTCCACAAAAGACAATCATTAGCTACATCACTCACCACCTTCAAGTTAAGCACCCCTTCATTTAAGACACTTAGGAAGACTGAAACACTCAAGATGTTATAGGTTTTAGATTTTAGAAACATCATTTCCACTCTTTCATTGCTACTGATAGCCGGATCCCTAGGATTAGCCTAGACGGATCCCTCTGAGAAAGGAACCGTGGGATCCGGATGACAGTATAGGTCAAATCTTGCTAAAACAATCATTTCAACTCATCTTCCTAACTCAAACACTCCATCTCATCTTAAATGAGTTCCTAGATCAGTCCAACCTCTGAAGTTGACTCTTGTGCATGTCAATCATCACATTCCAATGAATCCTAGTGGCTTAAAGCTTAAATGCACTTGCCAAATCTCTTAGTTTATAAACCACCTTGTTATGACCTCCATAGTCATCACTCTCACTCTAACTTTCAGCTCTTGAAACCATTTCATCATGAGAAAAACCCCAAGTAGTAACTTATCCACCAAAGAACCACCCATGAAAAAGGCTCGTGTTATACACGAAATCTCCTCAACCGAATCATCTCCCGTCAAACCAACAAATGAGAGAATCCTTCATCATCCAATCAAACCAATTCCTAAAAGGATAGTACCCACAAAACTACCTATGCCTAACACCACCATACCTCCTAGACCAAACAATATCATCTCCACCAAACCATCACCATTGGCTCCTAGAGCTATTTCATTTACATCCCTACTATCATCACCACACCTCTACAATTTAGAGGACTTGCCTCCTAGGCCGTCTCATCCGCTTCCGCCGACAACATTCTCCTCATTAGGAGGAATAATGGTTCAAAATTAAGGTGTTGAGTCAACACTTGTTTCGGCTCCCTTTTCGCCGTCTCCATCATATAATCCTATATGGATTATGAGAAATCATCAAAGTCAACTACCCGACCATATGGAAGTTGACACTTCCTTACCACCACCATCATTCTTGGTCGAGGCATTCTCAAATGCACCTCCACCAATCCCTCCATCGTTTGAAGCTCCGCAAGCCGCTTCACTTGATCCTTCGCATCAAGCCATTTTATTTCCTCCACCACCACTACCTAGCCATGACAAAAATTGCTATCATTGTCAACATGTTGAAAGTTTGATACATGAAGTACGAGAAGACCAACGTTTCATGTTCTATCATCTCCTCGAACATTTCGACGAGATCAAACCTAAACAAAACTTGAGCTAGAAGATTTTAGTGGTGTCCTAGCATCAAGCGTTGGATAGTCTAGAAATTCCTAGTCATGTATTGTTTATTTTCTTATTTTTAGAGTCATGTATATCATAACTCTTGTTTTATTAAATGGAATTACATGCTACTTGTTATTTTTCTGAGAATATGTATTCATATCTCATTTATGTGATAACATTACTTGTTATATCACCTTTGCTGATTTTAGTCATCAGCCAGATGGATCCCTCAGTATTGCCTAGACGGATCCCTACTAGGAGGGAACCGTGGGATCCGTGAAGTCAGAAAGTTTTTTTTATCACATTTGCAGGAAATTGTGAATTATACTTGTTTTCTAACCCTTGTTTTGCAGTTATTCAATTAACACATAAAAAATTTGACATCCTAAAGCTAGGGGAGCTTGGTGTCAAAACAATACGTTGCAAAATTACTTGCAACCTTTGATTTAAATTTCATAACTTCCCGTTGCAAATATTGCAATTATCTAGGGGGAGCACACCCATCACATAGACGTAATCTTTTGCATAAGTTAGTTGCAAATGAACTAGATTAGAATTAGTTTCTTGACGCCCTTACTTAGGGATGGACTCGTCAAGGGGGAGTAACGACGAGATCCTTTCCCGTTACTTGCTCTATATTTTTTTCTTTCCTTTCACATGTTTTTCTTAAAAACGATGTGTTGCTTTCTTTCAAACACTTTTTGTTTTGACAAAAAGGGGGAGAAGAAAGTAAAAACTACAAATTCAAACTTTTACGAATTTTAGATTTTTTACTTAAAATAATTTTACGTTTTGTCATCAACAAAAAGGGGGAGATTGTTAATACAAATAATCCGTGAAAACGTTTATTTATATTTTACGATCTTCTAATGTTTTGTCGATAACAAACGTAAAATCATTTTAACGAAACAAATAGAATACGTAAATGGTTTGGACTAATAGTTTTCTAACACACTTACGCTTTCACATAAAACACTAAAACAAGTATAAGTGATTTTATGACTTAGATACATATGTACAACAACTAGTGTTTACATATTGGGTTAAACATATACTTAAACTAAGTATACCAAAATGGGTAAAAACAAGTATATACTAAAATGGGTAAAAACAAGTATATACTAAATAAGTAAAAACTAGCAAATGGTTTTGACCCATAACCCATGGTTTTATTTATACCACTTAACCAAGTTCATTGTATCCTTAAGATACATTGTATCTAGAAAGAAAACCATGGATCAACCCATGACCCATGACCCATAACCAAAAATACCCATGGACAAAGAGGAGCGTTCCACGGATCCCTGGCTTTGTGCTAGCCGGATCCCAAGTGGAAGGGATCCGTGGGATCCGGGGAAACAGTAGGATTTTTCTCTATAAATAGTGAGCCATTTCTTCATTATTTCTCACCCCTTTCCAATACACTTTCTCCTCTGAGTTAAATCTCACTAACCTTAGATCCAAGAGATCTATGTTTGTATTGTTTTTGTGTGATCTTTTAGGTTCCTCTTAAAGGCAAGATCACCACCGTTGAAGTCGAGCAAGCTCAAGTCCATGAGTTGCCATGCTTCCTCATCATCAAGGCTATTGAATTCCTCTTGTTGATGATCTCTTTCTTTCTTCAAAGAAGTGTAGTGTTGAAGACATTAGTGAAAGATGTCTCAAATGTCAAGACGAAGATATTAGTGAAGGGTATCTATCGTCTATAGGATAAGCACTTGTGGTAGGTGCTTAGAAGTCAAGACAAGAAGCATTAGTGAAAGGTGCTTAGAAGTCAAGACTTGAAGCATTAGTGAAAGGTGCTTCGAAGTAAAGACACAAGACATTAGTGAAAGGTGTCTTGTAGATCTAGTCAAAGGCATTAGTGAAAGGTGCCTTAGATGTACATTCGATATGGTGTGTTCTCGATGTACTAGATAGACTAGCATTAGATCCAAGGATATTGATGTCCTTGATGATGTTGTAAAGGAGTAGATCTCCTTTGGGATTAGTCGTTGGTGTAGTGTGGTAGTAGTTCCTCCATTGCAATGGAACTAGGTGCTTAGCCTAGTACCTAATAAAGGGTAGGCGACGTTGTGAAGGTGTAGTTCACCTAAGGTGTGAAAGAACTCGGTGGTTAGCCTAGCACCGTATAAAGGGTAGGCGACGTTGTGTAGGTGTGGTTCGCCTTGGTGTGAAAGAACTCGGTATTTAGCTTAGTACCGGAAAAAGGTTAAGCGACGTTGTGAAGGCTTCTCCGCCATAAGGAGATTGGTGTAGTGTTTACAAACTATCGAGTAGGTGACTCGGGGAGTGGAGTAGGGCAAGGAAGGTGTCCTTGTAGCCGAACCACTATAAATACTAGCGTTGTGGTTTTGTGCTTCTTACTCTTATCTTTTCATTACATATCTTTATATGCTTGTTTATCAACATCCAACACACACAACCAAATAGATTGACATAAGTCGATCTAAATAGTTTAAAAGGAAGTTTTAATTGGTAAAACTATTCAACCCCCCTTCTAGTTTTCCACAACATGCATATTTTTAAAATAAATAAATCTGAAAGAATTATTGTAAGTTTATTCTAACTTGTGGTTACGATTATTTTTTTTGCAGATTCGTACTTTCGTGCAACATCTCCGCCCTCTGCTTATAGTCGACGGGGCTCATTTAAAGGGTTTATACAAAGGTACAAACTTGTTAGCAGTAGGCATGGATGGAAACAACCAAATTGTGCCAATTGCTTACGGTATATGCAGAGGGGAGACTGGTGAATGTTGGTCATGGTGGTTTTCCGTACTTAAAGAATGCATAGGTGATAACCAGGATTTGGTTATAATATCTGATAGGCATCCTGCCATTGCGTTAGCAGTACGCAATGAATACCCATCGGCGTTTCATGGTATTTGTTGTCGTCATCTTTTGATGATCATTTCTTTAAAAACAAAAAAAAAACAAAAAAAAAAACAAAGGGGCTATATTGGAGCATATGCAAAGCGTATACACCTGAAGATTTTGATAGTCAGATGCAAATTCTGTAGGCTATTGAGCCTGAGGCGTACAAGAAGTTACTTGAAGCAGATGTGCAAAGATGGTCCAGAGCGTATTGCGTACGCACTCGTTACAATTATTGTACATCAAACAACGTTGAGTCTGTTAATGCGTGTACTGTAAAATCAAGGAAGCTTCCAATCACAATGTTGACCGAGCAATATCGAGCAATGGTGCAAGATTGGTATTATAAACAGCGACAAGCTGCAGGTATTTATCTTCCAAAAGAAAATATATTTTTTAAATGGTTTTGTTTACTACAAAGTAACTTATTCACGTCTTTGTGTTCATGTAGCAAAAATGAAGTATGAAATCACAGATTGGGCTGCCCATAAGGTGGATAGGAGGAAAATAAAAAGCGCAACTTGGAGTGTATATGGAGTTAATGAAAGTCGGTTCCAGGTTTATGATGGGCGATACAATCGTGAAGTGAACTTAGAGAACATGTCATGTGAATGCCGCAAATGGCAGCTTTCCGACATACCTTGTGGTCACGTTATTGCTGTTACTAGGTTTTTGAATCAAACGGATTGTGTGCAATTTGTTTAACATTGGTTTAAAAAACAATATACCAGGCGACGTACGCAGAGTCGGTTAATTTTGTAGGAGAGTTTCACGAATGGGATTATCCAGGGTATATACAACCCATCACTCCTCCACGAATGGACAACCCACAACCTGGTCGGCCAAAAAATATTGACCGTATACGATCTCAGGGTGAGGAACCACAAGTTAAACATTGTGGTAGGTGTGGTGAAGCAGGCCACCTACGTGGGCAATGAAAAAAACCATTTGTCCCTGAGCCACTAAAACGGAAACAATACCCAAAGAAAAAAAGTCAGTTAACGAGCAACCTGAAACTACACCAACGTTCGACTCATACCCGACTCAAACACTTGATCACAGCTTCCCTAATTATGACTCATACCCAACGCAACCGTTTGAACAAAACACATACTCACCACAATCATATGATCAAATATTTTACACCACAGACCCATATGACCAAGGTCAACCAAGTCATGAACAAAATGATCATCAAAACCCGTATCCAGGTTATGAGCAATACGACTCCCAACCATACACCTCTCAGCATTTAAATGATCAAAACACTCAGTCATCGAATAATAGTTGGCTTAATTTATTTGGTTTGTAAACTAAGTAGGACCTTTTTATGTTGTTTTCTTACATTGTATTTATTTTGTAACATATGTTATGTTTATGTTATGCATCAGATATGTATGTTTGATTTTTTGTATTGCTAGTATGTATTTCCACAACCACCTTATTTCAAAAAGTACAAATGGTAAATCACAAAAACATAATCATTTACAATGTTGATTTGATAACACAATCTTTGAGTTTCCAGCTTTAATCATAAAAAAAAACCTGACGTGATTACTCATTCACCTATTCTGACAAAGAAATGACTAAGCACCTTTAATCATATATATATATATATAACCACTACTTTGTGGTGGTTTCAATTACTCAAATTCAATTGTTACTTCTTTCATTCATCAAATGTCAACATCTAGTACGCCTACATTCAACTTCACTATCAACTTCAACGGAAAGTTTACACTTAACCCAGTAACATATCAGGATGGTTCAAACATGAATATCAATGTTCCAGAAATTGATTTTCAGGATATGGTTACTTATCTAAAGATAAAAATACCAACGAGGGTCAACAGTCTATATTACGCATTGCCACAAAAAATAAACGTTAATCGGTCTGAAACCAATAGAAAATGATTATGATATTGATGGTATGTATGACATCGCAAAGGTTTCTGGGAAGCTCCAACTTTTCGTTTCTGAGCATCCAATAGATTTAAGCACAATTTTGATTCCAAATGATGGTTCTCTAGAAGAATCATTTGCTGGTGTAATTTCAGAAGAAACAAAACTAAAGCGTGAAGAGCGTGTCCGGTATCTACATGAAATGGTTAAAAGAAAAAACAAACTTGAAGAGTGTGTCCGGTATAAAGCTTGGTACAAGAAAAAAACTAAACATACTACACCGTATACCCAAACCATTTTCAATTTTACTGTGCACAATAACGGCCAATTGGTTTGCAGTGGCGGAAAACCACAATATGTAAATGGTTGGAAGATGAACATCAGTATTCCAAGAATGAAGCTAGAAGAGCTGAAGCAATATTTGTTTAACATCGTTGACAGGAAGATTCATGCTCTTTATTATGAAGTACCACACTTTGGCATTTCAAGCACCGTCAAACTAAGAAACAACTATGATATGCATGTAATGTTTGACATTTCAGCAGCACAAGGCAACTTGGAAATTTACATTGACCATGTGGGTGTCGATTTTGTTATTGCAAATTATATATGCCCAAATGCTACCTTGGCAATGCTACCGGTGGGGTGTTCACCAAGTTCTCCGGAAATTGTTGTGAAAAGTCTCTGACATCAGGAAATTGTTGCGAGAAATCTTCTTGTTGAGCCATTGAAGAGATTTTATGTGTGAGATATGTGTGTCTATACAAGTTTCTAGGTCTATATATATACACTTGAAAAAAATCTTGGTTGTCATTTACCATTTCATTTTGAGGTTAACAAACCTTAACAAAAACATTTTATGTCTCGTACTAAATAAATAAAACCACAGGGTATTAAATTACACGATATTGTCTAGGGTTTAAATGAGGCTGAGATGTCATGTATATTTTCTCTCTATACCCGACATTAACATGTGACTTTTGCTTTTTGTCATATGTCGTGTATATATAGTGTATATGTATACACTAGATTGCTTACACCTTTTGCTTTTAGTCAATGTGGTGTATGGCCGGTCAATGTCGTGTATATTCATACACTATATTGATTGGGTAGGTGTGAGTAATAATAAAAAAAACCATGTCGTGTGTGTCATGTAATTTTCTACCCAACATTATCTATGATTTAATTGCCAAAGTCATTCTTGGCCATAAACGTCAATGTCGTGTATATAGTGAATATAAATACCCGACATTGATGGGTATTTTTGAGATTAAGGCTAAAAGTGGGTCTGTGCAGACACACCACATTAATAATGGGTAGCACAGTAATTTTCACATATCAAAAAGTAAGAAAAAGAATGGTGTAATAAATGTACTTTTTTTTAAATCGAGTGTTTTTGTCGAAGGACAATTATTTTGAGACGGAAGAAGTAGGTGCCATCTAGCTTAATTTGTGTTAGGTTCTCGAGACATGCAAAAGTAGTGAGCCGTCATTTTGATACAATGCAATGATTCACACACCATTATTCTTACTCATAAAAAGACTGTTAACTCATTTAGATAACACATAATAGTCTCCAATTCAGATAACTTTTCTCAAAGCCGGTATTTTTTTTGTTTTTTCATTGTGAAAACATGATTAAGTTTATATACGCTCAAGATTTGTACTATGTTTATGATGTTACAAAATAAGGTTTGTGTTTTTTATTTTTGTCAGGAAAAATGGCTTTGGAGTTTCTATTCTTGAATAACCACAACACATTTCCGTACACACAGGTATGTTAATCATCTGTTTTATTAATGTTTTGAGGTGATTGCTGTTTAAATAAGTTAGATTATGTAACTTGTAGTGTATTTTTTCTAAGGGTTTTTCTAACTTGTGCCCCTAGGCACAAGTTAAGCACACTATAATAAGTATACAACGGTAAAAAAAAAGTACACGGAAATCTACATAAAAGTACAAAAAAGTGTACTTGTACTTTTATGTGAGTCCTTATGTATTTTTGATGTACTTACGGAAAAACCATGAATATTGAATTAGCGCTCCTTTTCGGCTTATGTGCTAGCTTATCAAGTGGTCATTAGCTCATATAAGCTCATATGTTAATGGTTGATGAAGTCATGAAACAATATGCTCTTGGTTGTTAGGGAAACTTATATCACAAGTGGACCTTATACATCACAACCCTTTACATTTTGGACCCTTTAGACATTAGTTTCCGATGATCTTGAATTTTGGGTTTTGTAACATCGGTTTTTCCAATGTTTTGAGGTGATTGCTGTTTGAATAAGTTAGAATATGTAACTTGTAGTGTCTTTTTCTAAAATGTATGGATGTTGTTAGGGAAAAACCGTGAATATTGAATTAGCGTGTGCTTATCAAGTGACTATGAACTCATGTTGATAAGCTCATATGCCAAAAAAAGTAAGTTTACGTGCTTTTCCGGCGTAACCCAAAAAATAAGCTAATCCAAACACCTTGGTGTTTGGGATTGCTTATTTTTTATCATTAGAAAAGTGGACCTTAGACACCCTAACTTTCTACATTTTGGACCCTTTGAGTTTCAGATCTTGATAGAGTAAGTATAGATTGCAGTGGTTTTGGTCTTAATTACTAAGAAAAAATAGCAAATTTTGACTTATGGTTATGAAATTCTCTACATTTCACTCTTTTTGTGATTTTTGTTGGTAGCGTCTCTTTTGTATTGATGTTTTTTTTTCTCGTGTGCAAATAAATATATCAGAATCGTGAATAGCAGAATCTGCATTTGGGCATATCTTGTATCTTTCTGACTTTGTGTATCACATGCCCCTTTAGATAGGAATTCGGATTCTAGAACAGTTCATGATTCAGGGCTTGAAAACGGAAAACTAGTGTTCAACTTCAAATGGTTGGAAATGTAAAAAGTTGCAGTGTATACTGTATAGATCCACTTTCGTAATTCTATTATTCTTTTTAGCTATTTTCAGTCTTAGTTAGTTTTTATTTGTAATTTTGAACTTTTTTTCAGCAACAAATAAGCCTTTTTAGTTTCCAACTTTGTGCTCATGTTTACTTTCTATCCTCATAATCATTTTATTCAATGAATTTGCTAACCGTGTTTGTTTGGTTTTTTGATGTTAGATGGATTCGTCTATTGTTAAACGCGTTGCACCGAATATCATGAGGGGAGCGATGGCCTCATTTTCTCGCTCCTATAACACCAGGTGTTTCCAATATGATAAGCGCGACTCTGAGGATATCTGCATCCTAAAGTGTGACAGTAAACCAGGGTCTATGGCCCATCATGTTGTCAATTGTGCGTATATTTGATCCCCATTAGAAAACAACACATTCTTTGCACTTAAAATAGTAAAGAAAAAAACTTTTTTAGTTGTGACAAATTGATCTCTAAACATTTAAGTGTAGATTTATGTTTGTGCGCGGTTGGTTATAAGAAATGAGATAATATATGTGATGTACTAGAGCTTTCTAAATTTCATTGTGTTATCAAAATGTAATCGTTAACACATGTTTTATTCTTTCAGCTTCGTTTGATTCTCGCGCCTCACCAATTGGGAATTTGGCTCGTCTTCTAAACCTGACGGATGGTATCATTGGAGGCAAATTTCTAAGCAAGAAGGCTCGTTGGAATGTGGAGGAGGATGACAAAGCCCTCTACCTACTTCGTACCATGCCTGATAGCAAGGAACCTGAAGAATCTGCTCCACAGGCAGAGTTTATGTTTGCAATCCACCCCAATGATGTGAAGGAATCTGTTCCACACACGAAGATTAATATGTCCTCTCTTTTACAGTTGATGAGAAATGTTGATTTGGAACCTTCTGGGTATTACTATCATGCGATACATGACCTTAAAGAACTCCCCAGATTGGCTGAACGAGCGAGTGGTATCTGTTCAACTTCTGTTTTTTTTAGATATATATACCTTTTTGCCCAAAAACAAACATTTTAGGTAAAGGTACACATACACTAATGTGGAGCTATTCTTTCATATTCTGTTCTATTCTATACAGGAACTACATATGTTGTCACTCTTTCTTATCATGTGTCCAAGAAGCTGCAAAATCAAGCGATTCGCATTCTTATAGGACTAGAGGGCTGGGATATTGAGGGGCGGAAGACTGACGACCCTTTTCAAGGTTACGCATTTGAGATATTTTTACCAGATAACAATATCCAGGAAGTCAAAGAAGGCATAACGGATAAGTTGTGGAAAATTATTATTCCCAAGAAGAAAGGGGAGTGCATTCAAACAGTTGGAGGGAACATATTATTTTTTCATGAGAAAAAATATGCAAGCCGACCCTCTAGCGCCCCACATAGGATCATGTCTCTGTTGCAACATATTAAGGCAAATCTGTAAGACTTTGCAGAAAACTATCATACTGATTATGCCTTACTGATTTTTGAAGTTGTTTAGTTTGCACTTGACCACGTACTAGTAATGATGTTGTTTAGCTGGATGTTTATGTATGACTCTTGTATCCTTTTGACCTTTTTCGACTTTTGTTGAAGAGGTTGTCTATAATCTACTTGTTTTGCCACAAAGGTTATTCCATTGTTATTCAAATTTGGCTGTTGATTTGGGAAGGTAACGGTTTTAGCGGGTAATTTGCAACCGAAAAACTGGTGATTGTTCATTAGATGAATTGGTGAATTGGGTGTGTCGCGGGTGGGGAGGGTAATATGTCAAAACGCGTAATCTTTGTTAGGATTGAAACATGTCAAACCTTTCTGCTCAAAGTTTTTTCAAGTTTTCGTGTCAAATATGATAGCAGGAACTAGATTATTTCATTAAAAATCTATTCTTTAACGCAATGAAGATTTTATTTTACGCGTTTGGTCTTATAGACATAAAACATAACCGGAGACACTTTCATAAGTACTTTGATTGAAGCTGCAACCCCTATAACAAAATGAACCCACCTGAGTAAAGTTGCGACTTTTGTCTTTAAATGGGTCCTGAAGTCTATAACAACACTTAATCCTAAGAAAGAATAGCTACCAGTGTAAAATAAGCGGGACATGATGCCATCTTATCTATAAAAGATTTGTTCCACGGCCACGGGCCACCACACGATATCTTCAAAAGTAGAGGTGCCAAATCGGTAGCTTTTGTTAGTATGGATCCACAGTAGGTAGCTTTGGCCGAGGGTGCCATGGTCATTCTAAGAATTAAGCGCATTTTGGATTTGATGGCTTTTCGTCTGCTATTTTCACATATTGGATGATATGATCTGTAATGAAATTGTGCATTAATTTTGGAGGTTACGCCTATGAGTTATTTTTAGACGATAGTATATACAATATCTTATATCAGGGATGTTGAGATGGATCATACAAGTGAGATGTGGAAGATAATTATTTCGAAAAAGAAAGGGGAGCGGACTCAAACAATTAGTGGCAATTTAATCTTTTTCCGTGAGGTGAAAATATGCAAACCGACCCTCTGGTAGCCAAAATAGGCAGATCTAGGGAGACTTGTCTTGAGTTTATATTGATGTTTGTTAAGGCCTTAATGATTCTTGCTGTTGCTTAGTTGGCACTTGACCACATACTTTTGATGATGTTATTTTTAGCTGGCTTTTAGTCATGACTTTCGTATCCTTTTGGCCTTTTTTTACTTTTGTTGAAGAGGTTGTTTATATTATGTTTACTTGTTTTGCCGAAAACAAATGTACATCCCCCAGATCGAGAGAGAATAGTTTCATAAAAGTTTCTCAGTGGCATGGTTATTAATGTCTTGCTTTTAATCATCATTTGTTATAGATACCGTTAAACCATGGATATGGATCCTAAGTTCCTAACTCATTCCATATAGTTTAACCATTTAGATTCTCGTTATAGAATTTAATTAGATATACCAAATGTAATCAAGTATCATCTTGCATTACCCTTTGGGTTTGACCAAACAATTATCTGATTAATTCTGGAGAGGGCCCATGGTATCTTTCTGCACATATCAAGTGGAGTAACAAATCCTTTATTGACTACAAGTGTTGTGGATGTTGCTTCACATCACTTCGAAATATAGCCTTTATAACTACCTTATTCAGATAGCGTTTTGCGTATACTTACAAAAAATGATATCCACACATAACAGAACTTGCTTGCATCTCAAGTCTAAGGATGACCTTAACAAACCATTTTCAATATTTTACTTATGACAAGGATCCAAAAGTAAATGTTTGAAAGTTGGGGTATCCAATATGCATTCCTTGTGAATACATATGAGTTTGGCGGGAACAATCAACATTCTCGTTAAAATATAACCAACACTCACATTTGCCTTACATAACAATATTCCCATATTATTAACCAACAATGGACATATTTAGAACAATAAAATTATTCAAGGATTAAACATGCAAATATAGGATAACAATTATTATATGAATGAATAACAAATACCAAGTATCTTTATTATCATAAAGTAAAAATTGTCTTTCAATCCCAATTATCCAAATACTAAAACAGATATGCATGAAACTCATTTAGTAAGTTGAAGCCTAATGTTTCCAACATTCTCAACCTTTCTTTAAAAGAAAAACTAAATAGTCATCTGAGTAAACTTTCCGAATACTTGTTTCAAATTTCACATATAGTGAGGGATTTGAAATATAAAATGAGTGTCTTATCTCATATGCTCATACTATTGCAAGAGTTATAGTATGAAGATGTCGCCCTAACTTGCATGAGGTATTAGAAGTCAACGACATACTGACAATCATCTTTACAGTTTCTAAAAGTATAAAGTATTCTCATTTCTTAATGTGTAATGCAACAATGCTCTATGTCGAGCATAGCTAGTTAGCAGATTTATCATAAATGATAAAATCCTACTACAACTAGTATTAATAATCCTCTAGAATCAATTGTACTTATACAACACTATGCTTTATAATTCGTAAACATCTGTATTAACAATAATCTAAACACTCTCAATTAGATATTGGTTTTGTCAGCTCATCTTATTCTTATACAAAAGCAACAACTAGTCTTATACACAATATAATATATACATGATAAATCCTTAGTTAAAACAACATAAGGTTTCCATCCATGTAATAAATTATTCCAAGTGAAATATACCATTTAAGACTTGCTTGAATGATATATTGCATTTGTGTTAGACTTAATATTTTCCGCATTTTTTTATTCCAGATAAACATTTATTCCAGGTTGTTTGTTTTATTCCCTAAATTCCAAGCGAAGTTTCATTCCAAGCTTAAGGATCAATATCTAGCTTAATTGGAATGATATCTTCATCATATAAATTTAGAGGAAAAACATATTGCCCCCACTTAATGTCAGATATACTCAAGAGTTGTTTTAATTTAATCAGAATCATATTGTAATTAAATTCAAGATCTCAGCTCCTAGATGCATGATCCAATCCAAACTTGGATTGCATAAATATTGTATACTACATAAAGATAATATAGATTTATAACCCTTTTGATTACATACCGTCCTCGCAAAAGGTAATCATAAAGAAAGAGTTATAAAATCTAATTGTCATATTCCTCATACAAGGAAACATGTATGACAATTAATTATCTTTATATCATTAATGCGTGTATATATAAGAAAATTTAATCACAATCAATTGCATAAGTATGATTAAAAACTTCTTATTAAATGTCAAGGATTAATATGTATATAATTATGTCCTTGTGAGCCTTTCTTCAAAAGAAACTCATTCCAACCTCATAGGTTAACAGTTAGGCGAAATAACAATCAAGCTCAAAACTCGATTTGCCTTTTAAGGACTGCATCTTATCAGTCATAGTTCTAAAACATTTATCAGATTCAAGATGGGATAATATATTTTAGTAGTTAGCTGATTTACAATAATCTTCTAACTTATATCCCTCAACATTGATACTAAAATATTACTTAAGTGATGAGGTATCCTTTCGGATTTATGAATGAGAGTAATCATTATACTTCGGTCTACATTTTCATGTTTAACCTTAGTATGATATTAATAAGTGGATTTTAGAAGGTTAAGTATTTTTTTCTCAAAAACTTTGAGATTTGTATATGCTCCCAATTACTTTTGTAAGTACAGACAATTCTCTAAACACTAAGTATTTAAGCAACAATAAATTGTTCTTTATTGGGAACCACAAAATACATTTTAAGTTCTCATCTCTAGATTTGTTAATAAAATGCTTCATAAGATTTTAACAAATTCAGAACTTAAATCAAGACATAATGGAATTCCTTCCAACAACTCAAATTAGGGTTTATAGAAAAACTCTAATTTCGTATCACTCTTTAACCAAAATTTCTAGCAACAGTTTTGTGTTTCGTCAAGCTAGGAAGAACATCAAAACTACAATCTTCAAGCTATGAAGTATAGAAAAATCAAAAATCCAAAAGAGTTTATGATTCAATTGGTTTGAGTGGAAAAACCTCAAATCCCTAATGAATTAGGGTTTTCAGTTATGGGTTGTCTTGAATACCTTCTAGGTTTGAACTATATTGAGTGTATCCGTGACACACGCAATTTTCTAACCTTGATATGTTTTGAAGATAGAGCAAATCATGAACCAAACAATATGAATAAGGTTTGATCCAACACATTAGACATACCATAATGAAGTGGTATTCTATGCGTATTAGAATTGTGAAACTATATCAGAATTCCATAGATGACTTAATTCTCTTTGGACCAAATACTTGTCAATTGGGTCAAGCCAAATTGCTATTAAGCATTTACGAACCAAGTGCATGCAATAATGTATATTCATTGAACAATACAAGAACCTTATGTTCACGTGTTCACAATAAGACAAAACTGTTTAAGAATTATATGTTCATGTGTTAACAAGAAAACATAACATGTCAATAATACATTATAAGTCTTTGAATAATTTAAAGGCCTCATGTTTATGTGTTAACTAGAAGACATAACAATTTTACTATATGTACTTTATGTTACAAGTCATTGATTAATTCAAGGACTTTATAATTATGTTTTAACATGTAAGCATAATTATACTAACAAAAGTAATAATGAACGCAAACACTTGAGTTCAATAGTAATTTCAAGTTAATTTTATACTTCAGAATTATGATCATTATCATATAACCATAATTATTTTGACTAAAACATGTAGTCAAACATTGAAGTATCTTTACACTATATCATGACATTTGAATGTAGTAGGCCAACAAACATCTTGCGTGTTCAAGTCCTAGTAGAATCATTATTAGAATGTAGTAGGGCAACAAACATCTCACGTGTTTACGTCCTAGTGAATTCTTGTTTACATGTAGTAGGGCATTAAACATCTAATGTGTTTAAGTCCTGGTAGAATTATTAGTTTCCTTACCTTGCGGCGAGAGATACCAATAATATTGTTGTTTCTTGCACACACTTTGAGATTTCTCCCACTTGTGTAAGGTACAACATCATATTATGAAAACAAACAACATGTGATTGTTATGTATAAACAATATGATAATGTCATAGATATTATAAGTAGCTTTAGAACCATAACCTTTAATAAGGAATTGTGGATTATTATTCTATAGATAACGCTTCAAATAGCGACAACAGAAAGGCAATGTGTTATCTTATACAATAAAATGCAATTTTCCTTTAAGCAATAGTCGTTCATATTCGGAAAGTAATGAATTATTTCAAAGCAAGTTTGAAATGAGATGGGTGACTAACAAGGAAATAAATCCCGTAGCTCCCACTGAAATTAACAACATTACATGAATGTTATTTCAGTAATAAAATGCAATTGCTCCCACTGGATTTGTCAACATTGTAAGTGTTACATTTCCAGTAGAAAGCATATAGCAGTTTTATACACTTTCTCATTCTCTTCATATGCCTACTAGTAGCAATGTACTTAGGTATTGAATATAGTATATGAAGTACTACTTATTTAGATAATGGACTGGCCATTCTTACATTCAATTAACTTGAATCTTTAGCATGCAATTCCCCCTTTATCGTCTACATAGCCCCAAGGGTAATTAACACTTTAGGAATAATGAGAGTCCAAGAAAATTACCTAGAGAATGTTCTAGTAATTTCTTTACTCTTTGTAGTTTAAACTCATACATCGTGACAAGTGCATGATGTCATTTATTTTGGTAGCTATAAACAAAATGTTTTCTAGTTACACAAAATATTCTATCTTTCAATTATTTCTAGACCACACAAGGGTAATGAAAGATCATAATGAGTTAATCATTTTTGTAATCCTATCTTAGTTTGTCAACTAAGGAGAAAAGATAGGAATAAGTCTCACTCTTCTTACCAGGAAAAGAGAATAAGTTTGTCTTTTAAAGAAAAACAACTTTGTTTACGAATTATGTTGCAATAACACAATTAATCAGAACATAGAAAGTTCAATTATAGTATTTTCGATAATTACATTCTTAAAAGAATTAACTACCCAATTAATTACTAATTAAGACTAAGATCAATCTTGCACTCCCACTTGATTACCAAAGGTCTGAACAGGGCGTAAAAAAATAGGACAAGAGGTAAGCGACGAGCGTTAATTACATAATGTAACTCTTAGATTTATGAGACTGATCAAGACATTAGTAGACAAGTAATAATGTCATGAGCATGTTTAGTTCTCATCGTATGCCTCGGGTTCAAGGTCTGACCAAGCCAACTTGAAATAAATCGACCAAGTATGAACGTGTAAAAATAACCAAAGGTCTGACCTAAGCGAAATAATCACCATGGGTTGGAAAGGCCCTGAGGTCTGACCAGAGAAGTCAATCCAAATGCACGTGTTCATAGTCGGATGACATAGACTTAAAATTAACATGATAGGTATGCACATAAATGTGGTAAAGGTCGTGTACAAAGAAGCATGCAAAATAACTTTGTAACACTAATTTTAAAACTTTTGGTAATGACACTGTAGTGATCATCATGGTTCACGGTAGCTCCAATCGAACTCACAGGGAGGCAGAGGACCAGGTAAGCGCTGAAGCAATAACCTAGACATCCTTTCGGTGTGACTATGCACACCTCTTTAAACCCCCTTTTTAGTTTGTTTTAGTGGGTGAGCCGTACATCCCAAGTGTCCATTGCGTCTAGTTTTTAAATTCTTGAAAACGTGTTTCAGTATATTAGGTCACTTTATTTTACAAAAATGATTTTCCACGAATCAAATAGCAGGTCACAATGAGCATGATATTTAGGCATGTAAATAAAGACCCATATTAATGTTATGGTTACGATATGTATTATTCCATATTGCATACAATTAGGTGTTAAAGCAAGTAATAATGCACATAATGGAATCACAAACATATAAGCATAAACATCAATATAAAAACACATATTGTTCCGAGTTCTATTGCGAGTCTTCCCCAAACGGAGAACCATAAGACCGTCACTAGGATACAATACCTAGATCGCCCCATACATCGCTAAAAGCAATTGAGTGGGTCTTGTGGCCGAAAAAAACACATAAAAAGCATGACAATCTGAATTAACAAGTAATTACGCTATTTTATGTATTTAATAAACAATATGTAATTCTAATTATCAATATAATTCTAATTAACAATTAATTAATTCTAATTAACTATTAATTCTAATTAACGATTAATTCTAATTAACATATTAATTCTAATCAATAAATTAATTCTAATTAACAATTTAATTTAATTTGTGTGTGTCTTGTTATTTTTTATTAATAATTGACAAGTATTGCATATAGTTGTCAAAATAAAAATAAAACGAATAACTATGTTAGTTTCATGCAGCCTTTTAAACATGTTTATTAAAAAAAACGTGTAACCCATAATCGCAAAAAACGAGATGGCTCGTGATGCCACTGTTGGGATTTTAGAACTAAGTTAGCCAAGTAACGCAAACGAGTACGCAGCGGAATTAGGATATAGTTATCGCAATTAGGTTAACACGTATTTAATAAACAATAACGTATAAAAGGTAAATAAGAAAACTAACCTTTGGCGGAAATTGAACGCAAGTGAACGAACAAAGAAACCAAACGAAACCCTAGTATCAAAATTAGAAACCTCTATGAGTATCACACACAAACACGAAAACCGAGTACGTTCGATAAACGCTAGTCGAGAATGTAAAACCTAGTCAACACTTGAACCACTTGAATATCACACGAACAAGAAAACCACCAAGAACATGCTTGCTTTCTGCCCGAGAACCAAAACAGCCAAAAAAACTGTTTTCTAACTTTACCCGATATCGGATAAAGTTTATCCGATATCCTCCATGTATTCTGTCCGAGAAGTGACCCACGACCAGAAACAAATCCACTTCTTGTTGCTGCTATTCGACTGGGAAATCAAGAACGAGAAACACCAATCTATCAAACCCTAAACACTTGAGTCGATCACAAGTTTAGGATTGAACTAAAACCAAAACAAAAACCTAAATGACTTATATATAAGTCGACTAGGAATTGGCAGCAGGAAGGTTTTGATCGGATGTTTAGGGATTAGGATATCGTGTATTGCCTCAGGTTTAGGTGGGAATGTGTTTGCTTATATAGCAAACTAAACCGACCCTTGCATGGGTTAAACCTTGGTCGACAAGTCTCAAGCCCAAGCAACACAACCCTTCTGCCCGATCAGTTGGATCCCTAAGGCCCAAGGCTGCTCCAACCCGACCCAAGTCCATCAAGAACCTGTCCATGGGTAGTATAGTGTGATCGGGTCAAGTAACATACATATCGGGTAAATATTCAAGTTATATTACGTTCGACACGTACACTTGTGTTTATCGTGTGTGCCCCCATAGGCTCACACACTATTAGCCGTTTACGTGTGTTTTAAACTCCCACAAACCAGCAGGGAGGGTAACAGGTGAGAACGTGTTATCTATGTAAGGGCTGAAATGGCCGTTTCTGCTCATCATCGTTAAGTTTTCGTGTCAAATCTGATTAGAAGAAATGTACTGTTGTGAAGCTTTTAAATAAAGTTTTTATTTCGTGCTCATGTCTTTGGCCTAATAGACATTAAACATAAATTGAAGGGACCCTTTGATAAGTACTTTGGTCCAAGCTGCAGCACTAAATTTGCAAAAGTTGAGGTGGCAAATGGGTGGGTCAAAAGTCAAAATGGGTAACTTTAGGTAACATAAATCCAAATTGGGTGGTTATGCTTGGTTTAGGTATCAAAAGTGTAATTTTGGAAACAATAACATGGTCATTTGGAGAATCAAATGCATTATGGTTGAATTTTGCCATTTTGGATAATATGATGTGTAATGGAGTTGTGCATCTTCGTTATTAGACTGATGCTAATAGTAACCGTAAATATTGTGGTCATCTTACGCCACATCAATCTCACATCGTTTTTCTCTCTCCAAGACTACATCAAATCACAATTTGCTAATAAGACGACCGTATCCACAACAAAAACAAATATAAACTAAAACTACCTACACAAAACAAATCAATTATTTTGGTTGGCAACCCAACCATAACTTTGAAAAAGAAGGGGATGACCGGTCACCAATCTGGTTGGGCTAATGGAGGGAACTCGGTCGACTACTCGGTTGGGGGGCAACCAACCGAGCCATTAGCATTAGCCTTTTCATTTTATTGCTACCATTGCCGCCTTAATGATTCTTTTATCTAGGAAAATAAGTTAGCTTTTTTATCGTTATCTAGTTCAATTTATCTTATAATACTTTTGTCTTGTCAAACTTTACCCCTCAATAATACACTTTAAAACAGCTTTATCACATATTTGTAAAGTTGTTTTTCACTTTTCAATTTTTTCACTAATCAAAGTAGTACTTTTTGTCTTTTAATGTCAAACTCAATAATACACCTTGTTTTACCCGAATACCATTCTTACACATAGAAATATGAGGAACAATTTGCAATCAACATAAAACATGAGAGACTTAAATCTTTTTTATTACAATTTCATTTAAGAATATTTCTTACAAGTCACATGTTCCCCTTTTTCATACACATAAACCTTAAAAACCTTACCAAAATCTTGATTCTCAGGTAAAACCATCTTTCCTTGGTATGTTTTTGTTTCTGTTTAGTAATTTTGTATGCCATTTGTAAATATGCATCTTTTGGTTACTTTTAGATTAGAACATTACAGTTGAGGTCATTTTTTTGGTAACCGTGTTTTCCGACTTTTAGCCAACTAATTCTCGCGGTTTAAACCCATCACCACACCGAACCAAATCGGGTAAAGCCCTAAGTTAGCGTAGCCACTTTAGGGTTATGTTCGCATAGCAGAAATTGAACTTAAGACCATAGTAGCAAGCCTTTTGCGACTAAACATTAAGGTTAACTACTCGTCCTGGTCTAGTGGCAAAATGACGTGTGACTATGAGTATAAGATGTGTAAGGTCTCAAGTTTAATTCTTGCTAGGTGCAAACAACCCTAAAGTGGTCACATCAACCTCTTGAAAAAGGGAGGGCCAAACTCTTGAAAAGAGAGGGCTTTACCCAATTTGAGTCGGGTGGTGGGTTCAAATTAAACCCTATAGGTTAGTCAGCCAAAAGGTCGGAAACCATGGTTAAAAAAAACGACCTTGTAAGTTGAAATCTTTATTACAATGGGTAATTGATTTGGTATGGGGTAGAATGACAAGGAATATAAAAAAATGTATCATTACAATTGTTTATGTTTGGATGACAAAGTATGGTATGAAAAAGTGTACAGATATTTGAGTTTTGTAGTGGAAAAGAGAGGGCCCGCAGGAATGAATTTCATAGACATCTAATAGGTGTGTAACGAGTCTATGGCTTTGATATACCCATTTCATTCCCGGGCCTACTAAACAAACACCTTTAGTTGGAATGAAATCCATAGACTCATTCCGATAGGGCGATACAATGTTACTACTTGTTTTAAAAAGTACAAGAAATAAACCTTATATTCCCAAATATTCTACATTTTGGACCCTTGGTATCTCAATCTTATATTTTGGACACACGAGTCTCGGATCTTGAATTTGGGATTTTGATCCTCTGTTTTTTTATCCATATTTTGGACACACGAGTCTGGTTGTTGTTAGATTACATAATTTATAGTTTTTTTTTTTTTCTTCTTTTCTGTAAAAAAGTGAATCTTGAATCTTAAAATAATGGATGTTATTGTTGAATGGCGATATTATGATTTGGTAAATCACAAACCTCTTTGAATAGGTTTTTCGGAATCTCGAATGGTTCAAGATTCACGGGTCCAAAACCGGAAACTAGTTTTATGGCGTATAGGGTCCCTTTCAGTCATTGGTTGCTTTTTTTAACCGGAAAATTACAAAACTGGTTGTATTCGACCCTTTTGTTTGAAATTAAGTCACTTTTTGAGAAATAAGAAAATGATCATTAGCGCCCCCCCCCCCCCCCCCCCCCCCCACGCCCACCCACTAAAAACACAACACTTGTCCATAATTTGTTAACTTTTTACTTTTTTGGCACGTGATGTTGTCGCACCTAGTTCGTGCGACAAGTGTGAATGAACATTTTTCTATTTTTTCTAGTTGACTTTAATCTAAAAGATTGGTCAAATATGACCCTTTCTGTAATTTTCCTTTTTTTTAACCAAGTAGTAACATTACACATAGAATTACTAAATTAAAATAAGAAGTGGTGAGAAGTGATCAAAATCACGCATTTGAGATGCAACGACTTGCATTAAATGCATTTCTATTCATATAGATGCAACATCTTGAGTTTCGAAAGTTAATTTGATGTATAGATGGTGCAAATTGATTTTCATGATTTCAGCACGTGCAGAGGAACAAAAAACAAGAGAAATCATGAAATGCATCTAATATACGTATATGCATCTGATTAAAAGCTAGAAAACACACCATGGTGCGTTATAATGCATTTAAGATTATAGGAAAGCATCTAATTTAGGTCGATGCATCTCGGATTTGCGGTTATAGTTCTTCTTATTCCTTTTTATTTTAAGTAATCTTCTTATTTAATCATAACTCTTACTTTATATAGATAACCTTGTTGTTCTTTGTTTGTTTGTACTTCAATCAGAAAATGGCTTCCACAATTGCCAAAATCGTTGCTTCCAAACTTCTGAGGGTCAGATCAATTTCTTCATCTTCTCGGTTTTATACCACTAAAGCTTTCCAGTATTTTCAACATGGCCGTAAGGACGAATACATCCTAAGGCATGATCACAGAAATGTGGCTTCTATCCAAGGCGCTATCGATTGTATGTATATATGATTCCCAAATGAAAATATGTCATTTGCACACACTTTTGAAAAATGCATAAATTTTTGTTCAGTTATTGGCACTGTAAAAAAATTGTACTTAAACATGTAAGCATGTACAATAAATGTGTGGAAATAAGATATTTGTTGTGGTTATGAAATGTTGTTTAATTATAATGAAACTATTAAACACATTTTCATTTAATGATTTCAGATGCATTTAGTCCTCGTGTGTCACCAGCTGGAAATTTGGCCAGTCTATTAAACGTGTCGGATATAAGCATTGGATTCTTACATAGGCCTCACAAATTCCCTAGGTGGAGCGCTGTGGAGAATGACAAAGGCCTCCACCTACACCGTGTCATGAAAACGTATGACAAGGAATCTTCTACAATTGGAGGCAATTTAATCTTTTTCCGTGAGATGAAAATATGCAAACCGACCCTTTGGCGTCCCACTTAGTTTATGGTTATGTTTTCTTGATGTTGTTTTGTTTGGCCACATGGTTATTGTTGATGTTGTATGGCTGGCCATTTAGTTATTATTATGTATTTAGTGTTAAACTTCTGTTGAAGAGACCGTTTTTAATGTACTACTATGTCTTTTGGTTGGGATTAAACTTCAGGTATGTTAATCACGCACACCTTAACAAAATGTACAGTATGTGTGTGTTTCTGCAAATGTGCATGACTGACATGAGACGATATCAATGTGACCGCTAGAAGGAATTGAAAGAGCATACAGAACAGCATAGACGAAGGAAAAAAAACAAATAGGAACTGTGTTTTGGTGTATGAAAAAGAAACCATAACAACACACATTTGATTTTGTTTTGCTTAATTTTGAAAAAAAAGCGTTTCTGAATTATTTGAGCAAATGAGCAGCCCAACAAGTGATGAAAACATCTTTTTGATTTGGTATAATTGAGGGCAAAATGAGAAATGTGATAACTAATATACTCCGTATATGACGGTTTAAGGTTTTGATCAGTTTGAAAACCTCCCTTTTTTGGACACAAAAGCCAAGAGTTCGATCCTAACACTCTGCAATAAAGGCCGAAGGTCCTTTGGAAGTAACCTCTCTACCTTCGGGTAGGGCTAAGTTTGTCTACATCCCACCTCCTTCATACCTCGCGAAAGACGGGATTGGGTAACGTTGACTTTGACTTTACCATGACAAGGTTATGAGAAAGTTTAAAAGTTCATCACCAAATATAAAACAATAAGGGGCAACTTGCAAAGAATATGAAGGATGAGGGGCTCAAATGGTGATTTCTAAAGTAATTTCCTAAAAGTGGCTTTTCCCTTATTTTTCGCATAACACAATCATTAAAGTTCTAGTGTCCTAGATACTTTCTTCCGACCAACTTTTAGTACTAGTAGTATCCAAACCTTAAATCTCAGGTAAATGCTCTTAACTTATGTTTTTGTTTACTTATTTTCTATGTCATTTTACTTATTTTCTATGTCATTTTAATTTAGTACAGTTTAATTTTAGTAGCATTTTCAAAAGAATATATAAAGATTGTTAGGATTTTTGACTTTTTGTTTCTTAGAAATTTATAATCTTTATTACACTTGTTAAGGAAAATTATACAAGTGGACCTTATGCATCACAACCCTTTACATTTTGGACCCTTTGAACCTTGCTTTCCGTATTTCGACCCACGAGTCTCAAATCTTGATAGGAACTTGAAATTTTTATTTCTTTTTAACCATTGTTTCTGATCTTTTGGTCGATTAACTCACGGAGTTTGAACCCACCACCACATAGACTCAAACCAGGTAAAGCCCTCTTTTTCCACAAGGTTGATGTGACCGCTATAGGATTGTTTGATAATATCCGGCAGGATTTGAACTTGAGATCCCTCACATTTAGTGATGATAGTCACAAGGCTTTTGTCACTAGGTCACACTGAGTGGATCTCGGATCTTGAAGGGGTTGTGAGACCTAGGCAGGGTAAGGATCTGTCTACATTTCACCTCTCCAATACCCCAGGCCGACGGGATTGGGTATGTTGTTGTTGTGACAAATAAAAACTCCCTTTCTTTTGTGAAAAACACAATCCAAAGGGGTGCTAGTGAAGAGCTAGATTAATCAGCCGCCTAAGCCGTTTTCACAACCATGGAAAAATTTGTGTATCTTTAAATTTTTGTTTTGGAATTCTGTGTTTTTCACTTTTTTTGTGATAGTTGTATAAGTATATACGATTAGTTTGTACTGTTTTTTCAAAAAACTTATTGATGTTTTCTCAGCAAGAAAATCGTAAATCGTGAACGGAAATAGCAAGTTTTAAATAGGCATTTGGAAATCTTGAAAAGTTTAGAATGAATGGATGTTTTTGCTAGAGGTAGATTATTGAAAAGTTTGGAGCTCGAATGGTTTAAGATTCACGGGTCCGAAACTGAAAACTAGTGTTCAAAGGATCTGAACTGTAAAAGGTTGTGCTGCATATGGGACACTTTTACGTTGGGTGTACAAGCTCAAACCATAATGGTGAAAAAATAATCTTAAAGTTAACATATAAGCTTGGTGGGCGACTAATAACCTTGATTGTATTCTTTCTCAATGAAGTTATTGTATATAGCTATTAGCTAAGTTTGTTGTTCCTTGTTTATTTTCTTCTTTGATCAGAGATGGCTTTGTCACTTGTCAAAGGCGTTCCATCCAATCTCATAAGAGTCAAACCGATAGCCTCGTCTTCTCGCTTCTTTAACACCAAGGGTTTCGAGTATGATCAGCGTAACTATAAGGGTGACTGCATCCTAAAGTGTGATCATAAATATGGATCTTGTGTCCATTATGTTGTCAATAGTAAGTAAATTAAATTCCAAAAAAGATTTAGCTCTGCGACAAATATGGCATTTGCACAAACTTGTATCAAATTTGTCTACACTCAATTTCCCTCATGCTTTCTCTAGCGTGTGAGGAAATTAGGCCTAACAAATTGATCTATAGACTTTAAAGTGTAAGCAAAGTTTATGTTTGTGCGCACTTATAAGAAGAAAAAAATATGTGGAAATAAGATATTTGTTGTACTAGAGCTTCGATACATTTTTTAAATCCTCATAATGAAATAGGCAACCCTGCTTTATGATTTCAGGTGTGTTTGATCCTCGTCTCTCACCAACTGGGAATCTGGCCTGTCTTCTAACCATGACGGATGGTATGATTGGATACAAATAAACCCAATGTGATGACTAGGTGGAGTGTGGCGGAGGATGACAACGCCCTCTACCTACTGCGTGACATGCCTGCTCCAAAGTTTATGGCAGGATTGCACAAAGACGATGTTGACGAAGTTGATATACCTGTTCCACAGGCGGAGTTTATGTTTGGAATCCACGATGTGAAGGAATCTGCTCGAGAGACGAATATTTCCTCTCTGTTACATTTGATGAGAGGAGTCAAAAGGGAACCTTCTGAGTATTACTATCATGTGATGCAGGATGCTAAAGAACTCGCCAAATTATCTGAATCAGCGGGTGGTATCTTTCTAACTTTCATCTATATACATGACAATAACATAAAACGTTACGGTTTTTTAATACCTGTATAATATACTAATGTACCTTTTTAGCTGTTCTATGCTGGTCATTATGCTCTTTGTGAGCGGAGGTATTTTTTAAAACTTATTTCACTCTATACAGGAACACAATATGCTCTTTGTATCTGTTTACATGTGTCCTACAAACTGCAAAATCCACAAGCTATTCGCATCATCATGGGAGTAGGGGCCCGGGATGCAGAGGGCTGGGATGGCCGAGATACCGGGAGCTGGGATGCTGACTACCCTTTTGGAGGTTATGCAGTTGAGATTCTTCTACCAGAAAGGCTCTTCAGTATCCATGATGTCAAGGAGGATAAAACGAGCGAGTCATGGAATATAACTATTCCCAAGAAGAAAGGGGAAATGATTCATACAATTGGAGGAAATTTGCTGATTTTTCAAGAGAAAAAAGTCTGCAAACCGACCCTCTGGCGCCCCGAATAGGTTCATGTCTCTGTTGCAACTTATTATTTAGGCAAATCTGGACACTGTCTTCAACTTTAGGCTAATTTAACGGACTCTCCAAATTTCAATATCATAGTTTATATTGATGTTTGTTGAGGCCTTTTGGGATTTCTAATCTTGTTTAGTTGGCACTTGAGCACATACTTCTAATGATGTGTTTAGCTGTCCGTTTAGTTATGGCTCGTATCCTTTTGGCCTTGTTCATGTTATGTTGAAGAGGTTGTTTATAATATATCTACTACGTACTTTCGTCAAAACATACAAACCTGTTCTTTGTTTTGAGTCTACACTGAATTTGGTTATTTTAGGCGAAACTCGTATGTATGATGTAGCCACCAGCTTTCATATAGGATAATATGAGTGAGCTCAGATACTAAAAAAAAAATGTTCATTAGATACCATGCTACCTTCATAAAATCTCAATTCAAGATCTAAATATTGTCCATAGTTTATGTTGATTTTTGTTGAGTTGGCCTTATTGATTTTTCAGGAATGAAACAAAGGCCCAAGCAAAACATAACCGAAAACCGAATCAACCATATTCAGTTCGGTTTTCGGTTCTATAAATTTATGGTATTCTATTTCGGTTAGGATCGGATCGGTTCGGTTCGGTTCGAGCCAAAACCGATAAAAACACGCCTAAACCATATAAACCGAACCGAATTGAACGGACCGACACAAAACCAAACTGAACCAAGTCACTTCGGTTCGGTTTTTGGTTCATGTCTTCTAAAAAACTGGTTTTCTGTTCGATTTGAATTTGGTTGGTTCGGTTCGGTTTTGACCCGATGCTGAGCCCTACATAAGACTTGTTTGATAGAGTAAATAAGATAACACATGTATCTTACACAAATGAAAGCATTAACAAAACACTAAGGGGCAATTAGCACAACATGAAAGATGAGGGGCTCAAATGTTTATAAATAATGTTTGGTATTTCTTCTTACAGCTTAAATAGCCCACCTAATTTTTTCACTAACCAAAAGTTAAAAAAGCCTTATTAGAAATTTCTTGAGCTCAAATTCCAAATATCCAGACATTAAATCTCAGGTAAATATATTCCTTACATTTAGTAAGTTTTTGTTTCTGTTAAGTAATTATGCATGTCATTGTAATATTGATGGCAAAAATATTTTGGTTACTTTAAAGCTAGAAATACTGTGAAAGTTAAAGGTCAAATGTATGATAATATATGTTTGTGTTTTTGTTTGTTGGAGATTTCTGTTTATAGGTTTATATTGACTTAGAAATTTCTGCTTATAGGTTTATAATTAAGATTTAGACCCTTTGAACTTAAGGGTGCATTTAGTTGGAGGAAATTTTTTCTTAGTTTTCTATCTCAAGTTTTGTAAGAATATGGATGAGATTTTTATCTTAAAAGAGAGTTGAAAATTATTAAAAAAGAAAAATAAGAAAATTAAAATGTGTAGTTATAGTTTTATTTTTGTGGAAAACAAAAAGTATTTTCCTTGTTTAGTGTTTGGTTTGGATTTCATATGCTTTTCACTCTTTTAAGGGTTCTTCTTTGGTGATTGTTTTGTATAGTTAACAACAAAAATAGTTATGGTTGTTAACAATAGAAACTGTTTTCTACTTTGTGGTCATGCTAACAATACAAGACACACCTATTTTGGCACAAATTAAATAGCATGTAGATATATAGAACTATAGAAGTAACTAAGTTTAACGAAATGTCAGTATAACAAAATTAACTAACTAGCTAACCTTTGTTCGTTTGTTCCTAGATGGCCTCCTTGTTTGCTAAACGCGTTGCTTCTGATCTCTTGAGTGTCAGATCGGTCGCCTCATGTTCTCGTTTTTTTAGCACCAAAGGTTACCACATGTTCAACATGACTATGAGGGCGAGTGCATCCTTAAGTGTGATGACAAACATGGCTCTTCTTTTATCCGTGGTGTTGTAAATGGTGCGTATATATAAAATTTGTCGAAATAATATATGTCATATAGGTGGTGTAGATTGTAAGAAACTGACGTTAAAAAAAAGTGTGGAAATAACGTATTTGTTGTGTTCATTAATCACTGTTTAATCGTAACTAGTTGACTAAAGATTTTTGTCCTCATGATTTCAGATGAGTTTAGTCCTGATTTCACACCGATTGGGAACTTACGCCATCTATTAAGTGCGGCGGATGACCGCATTGGATTCCGAAAGTGGACCCACATGCTCCCTAGGTGGATTGTGTTGGAGAATGACTCAACCCTCTGTCTGTTCCGTAACATGACCGGAGAATACGGAAGATGTGTTGAGGATTATGTTCCAAAGAAAGAAGTTATATCTCGACCCCATGAAGTAGATGTTTCTGTTCGTGAGAGGGATTTGAGCCTTATACTAGACTTGATGAGAGGATTAAAATCAGAACCGAGTGATTATTACTTTGATCAGATGCAGGACGCTGAGGACGCTGAAGAAGTGGACAGTTTCGTTGAATCTATGAAGGAATCTTTGATTGGTATGTATGACTATAACAAATACTTGTATTGCTTAATCGTTACACCTTTTTAGTTAACGTTATGCATGCACCACCATAAGTACCGGAGTTCTTTTTAATCACTCTTTACAGGAATAGGGCCGCCAGGAACCATTAATGTCAATGTACATGTATGTGTGCAAGTCCTACTGAATCATCCACAAGCGGGCTACATTATCGTAGGACTTGGAGCCCCGGGTATTGGCAGCCCTTATGGAGGTTATGCCTATGAGATGGTTTTAGAAGAAAGTTTCTACAGTATCTTAGATGTGAAGACGGGTCATATGAGTGGGATATGGACAATAATTATTCCAAAGAAGAAAGGGGAGGATATTCAAACACTCGGAGGAAATTTAATCTTTTTTCGTGAGAGAAAAATATGCAAACCGACCCTTTGGCGGCCTGCATAGTTTATGGTGATGTTTTCTGGATGTTTAGCTCGCCGTTTAGTTATGATGCATGTATTTATATGTTGTGGTAGTCCTATGAATGGCCTTTAAATCGTCTATCATGTGTTTCAACGACACTTTGGTGTCTTGACGATGGCTCTTTTGAGTGCTGAATTTGGCATTTCGTATGATATGTTATTATGATGTGTAATGGAGTTGCGCATTTTGGTTCTTAACATGTTTATGTCTATAAAGATTTTGTTAACCGGATCCTGCCAAGACATAAACCTCCGACGAGGTAGTAAGTTACTTCCTCGGTATTATTTTTATTTGCGTTTTGGCGGGTGTGCGCTTTTAGGGTGTAACGAGGGTTATCTATGTGCAGAAATATTTAGAAAAAAAATATAAAAGAAACTTTACCAAATGTCTCGAGAAGATGATACGTACATGATAAACAAAACATGATATGCCAACAAAAAGTAGCGTGCGAAAATCTTAGGCTAGACACAGTCGTGACCTGGGTCACCGTCTGCCACATCAGCTTTCTCTCTCCGACGACCAGACACGATCAAGTTGCCACAGTCGATGACCAATTAAAAAAAGAAAAGAAAAAAAAGATAGAAATAAAGAAAGAAAGAAAAAAGTGTGTGTGTAAATAGTCGGTCGAATATTAGACCGATAGTTTTTGTTTTGGTTTCTCGACCGATATTTGACCCCAAGACCACAGTGGGTGTGACCGACTTCAAAGTCGGTCGACCACACTTGATGACCGATCAATTCACTTGATTAATTCACTTCGAATGTGTCTAGCCTTAAGTTCTAAGACCAGAAAACATTATAAAATCTGCGTATGTCGATACGATTTAATATTTCATTTATAAAACTTATATAGATAAGTTATATATAATTGTTGGCTGTGTAATCTATACGGATTTTTATTTATGTAATCTATATTACTAATTGTTATTTTTATGCAGATAAATTTCTGTATAAGGTTGCAGTGTATAAATATAATTGAGAATAAAAACGACTAACTAAGATCGTTTGATATGAAATATTAGCATTCAGTTTTAACTAGACATTTAGCAAAATAAATTACTGTATCTGTTTGTGAACCTATAGTATGGGGTCATACTATTGCTACGGGGTCTACCCCGTAGCCTGCCCACTTGTCCCCTATTTTGTCCCCCGCTTTTTCCAGTATAACACAGTTTTTTGTCAGTTTCTGTTCCGTATTTTTGACAGTTTTAAGCGTTTGGCTTATTAAACTTTATATTTACAGTTCCGCATTTTCAGGTTTATAGCGTTTTGATATAAACAAAATTATAAAAATAAAAAAAAAAATAAAAAAAAATAAAAAAATAAAAAAAGAGGGGGGGGGGGGTATCAATAACCAAAAAGGGGGGTATTAATAACTCAACCCATAGTATGTCATCATGCCTACAAGGCTACAAGGAAAAGATAGATGGATGGGCTAGAGTACAGTATTTTTTTTCTTGAAAAACTAAGATGGGGTGTAGATGATAATGAGACTTTTTGCTCAAAAGATGTAGTATTAAGTTTTGTGCTCTTATTAGTTACTGTATTTCTTTTGTACCTCTTTTGTACTCTATAATACGAGTACTAAAATGATATTTGTACGAAGCGATAGTGTATAGTGATAAATGATTATATTTGCAAAATCGTAATTTTTATTTGACTTTTGATGCAAAATTTACGAGTTCAATTAATAGTCATTGCGAGAAAAAATAGTTGTGGGTTAAAACAAAAAATGATACAAGTGTAAGGCTGGTCGCATTCGTCGGGTCAAAATCGGTTGGGCACCAAAATATTTCCCCCTCAACCGATGTTGAAGTCGGTTGTCACGATTGTGGTGGTGAGGTCGCTAGATCGGTTGGGGTTTAAAAATCACGATATCGGTTGAAATCTCACTCGATTTCAACCGTTTGTTACCTTCATTTAAATTTAAAAAAAAAACTTTTTTTTTTAACTTTACCACTTTTCACATCCTATAAATATCAATCTCAAACACACTTCTTAACACACAATTCAACCTCAAAATACTTCTAAACACAAGATTTATTATGGCTTGCCGTCTGCCCCATTCTATTGAAGATATGCAAGTGTACGTTCAAAATCAATGCCATAACGACGATGAGGCTCGAAAAAACGCTATTATAAGCGTCATCGAATTGTTTGACCAGGCGACATTACGCCTGAACGAAAAGCTGTGATCGACAAATTTTTGTGTGATCAAGCCCGCAAAGATCGCGAGGTTGCTGACAAGTTGTGGCGGTGTGTTCAGAAGATAGCGAACAACGTCAGCACCAAAATCAATTGGAGCTATCGGGAGAACGAAAACGATGGTGTTGGTGCATCAACTTCGACTACCAACTTCGAGCTACCGGGGGCACCTCTGCTAGACGAGGAAGATTTGGCTCGCTTCGAGGGATTTGCCGGTTCTCGTACTCCCTCGTATGACTCTGCATGCGGGGAGCATTCAGATTAGATTTATGATTTATGTATTTCGTATTGTTTTTATTTAGCGTTGTAACATTTTAATTATTAGTGAAATTTTAGTTTATGTTAAAAATGATTTTTTTTTTTTTTTAAACTTGGGTCGTCGACTGGGGCATCCGGGTTGTCCCAGGTCGCTGGAGAGAGAAAGCTGACTTGGCGCTGGATGACCCAGGTTGTCCCAGGTCACGACTGGGACTAGCCTAAGGTTTTATCAACATGTAAAATATTAATTTAGTGTTAAATGTTATTTCTATTTTTAATTAAAGATATAATAGTCCACTAGCGTTACTCGATTTTAAATTTCAAGAATGAACATATACTATTTATAAATAGTAGAGATAGTTATTTTATACGGATTAGCTTGTTTAAACCACAATACTATTTTGTGCCCTTATTTATTTGGAGCGCAAGATCTTGTCAAACGATGTAAACTTAGTAGGTTATGATATTTATTGGGTCATAATATATAGAAGTTATATGAGAGGAAATTTAAAAACCCCGAACACACAAATGGGCTTCGAATTATTTATCATCTAATATTCTCTCGCAATTCAAGCGGTAAAATCACGAAAACTCGAAATGGAGGATATAATTTTATTATTATTAGCTAAACACACAAACAAAGCAAAAGATATTTATCTTGATAAAAAGTTATCAAGACTTCGATAGGCACCTAGTCGTAACGAATTAGTGTACTATGAAAAAAATAATTTTTTTCGACGACCGTCTGAACTTTTAACGGCGCGTAATGGAGCGACCAGCGGAGGCGACAATATCGTCATGTTCTTTTCAGAATTTAATTACAAATCCATACTCATTGACGACATGAGCAAACTCTTAGCGGTTTGAAATTTAAAAGCAAAACAGTGAGCCAATTGTATTTTAAGAACCCGACGGCTTGTTACAGCGCGTGGAGGCGGATACAACGATTCTTTTCTTTGAAATTTCAAAATGAAGCAAATGGCGCTAACGACATCAGTTAGCTCCTTACGATTTGAGACTTATAGTCAATACAATGGGTTGTATCTTTTTTTTAAGATCAATGATACGACGACTAGAATTTAACGGGGTGGCCTAAAGGCGGTGAATCAAGGCTGACTAGCTCATATGATCGACATGCTCTGATACCATGTTAGATAATATTAACCCTGTGAGTTATGATTTTTATCAAGGCACAATATATAGAGGTTACATGAAAGGAAACTTGAAAACCCTAAAGAACAATATAGACACGCTAATAGATCTAAGTTCAAGTTTTTATATGGTGATGCTTTCATCGAAATACTTATATGTTTGTTAGTACAAAAAGTGTGACGGATTAGAATAAGTGTGTATGATGCGTGTTGGGTTGGACCAACAAGTTGTTGATAGGCTAAGTTTATACTAATCCAAGTGATTGATTAATCCCTGCACAAGTGAAAGTAAACCGTTAGCCTTACCGTGGGGATGGACCCCACGATTAAGCTCCGGCGTGAGAGTAAGTATACATTATTGTCAGAGATAATAAAGATGTGTGTGTTATTATGAGAGAGAAAGTTGTACCTTGTGAGAGGGTTAAAACCCATTTTATAGGCGAGGCTCAATGCTAGGGTTTCCTAACAACTCGCATATAAAAGTTAGTGGCCAGAGTGAGACCCTTGTCGGGCAAGGTTCCGTAGTAATCATGGATGCGGACACAGAACACTTTCCGCTACCAGAAGTTTGGTCCGCTGAGCATTCTGCATGCGTCTTTGAGCCCGGACTGTAGCCAATTTTGCTATTTGGCTTGCTGTCGATTGGGTACTTGTGGTTGTTTCGTTGTTGGGCCTGGGCCCAGGCCCAGGATACATATAGCACGAGCTAATCCCAGTAGGCCTATTATACGTGTTATACGTCATCAAGTCCACCCCAGTCTAGTGTGTTCATTGCGTGCGATGAATGTTACTAGAATTAAGGTAACTAAACGGCTAATCTTCCGCGTCTTCGAAGCGTCCTTCTGACGCTTCGTTTCTTGGTAGGTGTACCGTGCGACGTGGACACTTTTGGGCTTTTCATCTTCTGGTTGATTTAACTGAGTGGGCCACGCGTCGTTGTTATCCTTGTTTCTTACTTTTTATCCTAGTCGTTTAACTGGATTTTCACCGACAAGTGTAGTCATCTTATGCCATCTTGGGTTGGATATACCCCTTGTATAAATACCACACCTAGTTTTTACCATTTCACTTCTCTTCCTTCGTTATTTTTCGCCATCGTCGCTTTGTTTTTTCCTTTTCTTTAAAAAAGAGATTCATCCGCTTACCAGGTTAGATCTTGACTTTATTTTTCCGTCATGGGTACTATTACAGATATCAAATATCACACTACCCCAGGGATTCTTGGTAGGTTTCACATTCCTCCCAAAGTTCATCTAGAGCTTCCTTCGCTTAACCATACTATGCACGAGCGCCCCAGGAATAAGATTGGTTTATACACTAGGTTCTTTTACTACGCGAATTTTCGCCTTCCGCTATCATTTTTCCTTGTGGATATCATTAGGTATTACCATATTAATATTACTCAGCTTTCAGTTATATGTGAGGCTAAGGTTTCCCACTTTGAGATTTTGTGTCGTGCCTACGGTATTTCTCCCACTGTTGGTTTATTTTGCTGTTTTTATGTGAATTCAAAGAACAAAGGGTGGATATCTTTTAGTAAGCGCGATGGTGCTCCTGTAGTTTATTCTAAACCCCTTAACTCTCTGAAGAGTTAGAATGATCATTTTTTCTGGGTTGATGATTTCGCCTGTCCTGCTCTGTTTCCATGGAATCCAAATAAAAATCTTCTTAAGGATCCTATGCCTCAGGATGATGAGTATAATTCCAATGATTATGCGACTCTTGTTGCCCATCCCGCTCCATTTTGGAGGTTTCCTAAATCATTCCTTTGCTTGTTTGCTTGAGTCGTTATTATCCATTGGATGAGGACATGTATCTTGAGTTTTTCAATGACGACGGAACGGGTGAGTTTCTGTCTTGTTTTCGTTTTCCTTGGTTCATGTTCCTGTTTACTTTTTAATTTGCTTCATCTTTTTGCAGTGATGGATTGGCCTGATTATATTCAGTGTCCCGATCCTATGAAGGTGAGAATGGTTGGGCGTAATCGTCGTGAGGGGGAACCCAGGCTTTTGGAGACCACTATTAGGTGTACCGTTCCACTCCTCCCTATTGCTCCTCCTCTTATTGATGGTAAGTTAGAGACTGGTGTGAATGATCTTTTCGGGTCTGAAGATGTTGGTGCTAATGCTGAGTATGGACCGTCCTTGGAAGCTACTGCTGTAGCTATTGAAGACACCGTTTCTGGTCCTTCGCTGAAGAGGAAGGAGAACCCTTCCTCACCGGCTGATGGAACATCTTCCAATCATGTGAAGAGGTTGTGCAACAACCCTTCCCAAGGGCTTCCTATTGGTGGTGCACCTACCTCTGGTTTTCAAGGTTTCTTAGATGGTAGCGTTCTAGATGCTGAGATTGGCTTTACAGCTGCCCAGACGCTACCCTTTATTACGTCCTCCATTTTGACGACACCTGAGCGCGAGGTTGAGCTTTATGATGATTCTTCTGTCGGGCAAAAGTCATGTTTCATTGGTCCTGTTCACAGGTTTTTTATTTCTTCAGATTCTTCTTCTCATTGTAGCACCTTTGCTGCTAAAGCTGAGGTTACTTCTTTTACCAGGTTAGATATTGTCCCGGAGATAGTTGCCACTACTACTGTTACTACAGTGTCCGTTCCTGCTTCGACCATGGGGAATACTTTTCCTAACCCCTCCCCCTTCCTTGGGGGTTCATCCTCAGGTGGCGGTGCTGATCAGGATGCCGGGGGTTTTTCGGGTTACTCCACTGGTGAACATTTAACCGATGATATTCGTGCTGCTATTGACCTAGACCCTTTGCAGCTACAGGAACGTTATCTTCCGAGCTGGAGAGTGCTTAATAGCTCTCTTTTGGATGACCCTTTAGACTGTCGTGAGGTTGTTGACGGAGTCGCTCCTCCTAAGCTCTTTGCTTCCTTTCGTGAAATGGATTATGATCGGTTGCTTTCAGAGTTCAATGTCTTGTTGGCTCATCAGTTGTACTTTGGTTCTGAGGTTCGGATGCGTGCGGAGCATGATCTTCGGGAGAGGAAGAGGTTGTCTGACAAGTGTAATCAACAACCTGGTTTATTATAAGATAAGTGTAGTGAAATTGTTAGGTTGGAGTCTAGATTATCGTTGACGGAGGCTGAAGCTTCGGAAGCAATCCGCCTCCGTGGCCGTGTGTCCCTTTTTGAAACCGCTGGGAAAGAGAATGACATCCTGCTAGCTAAGGTTAAAGAACTTGAGTCTTGCACTGCTAATAAAGACATCGAACTTGTGCAGTTGCGATGTGCGTCTTCGTCCTTGAAGTCTCAAAATGATGATCTTGCTAAACAGGTTTGTATCTTGATATCTATCTTTCCTTGCTTTTCTTGCTTACTAAAAAATTTTCTTTTCAGCTGTGGGTTTTGGAGGGTAATGCTCTAGTCTTCGTCCTCAGATACTAGAGTTTGATCATTTGAAAGAATTGTTTGTTAAGGTTGCTCTTTATCTGAAAGAGAAACTCCATCCTTGTTTGTTTGCTGCTGTGTCGGTCCGCAGGTGGCTTTTATCCGAGGGCCTCAAGCTTGCGATTGCCAAGTGCTGGGATTCACCCGATTACCTGGGGACTTTGATCGTGGCTTTTAGTCATGCCATTAAGAAGGGAATACATGATGGGCTTGTTGTCGGCCATCATCATTGCCAGAAAGTCATGGAACTTTCAGATGTAGAGGCCTATAATTCTTTTGCCGGGGCAAATTACAAGGATGCTCTTCAGAAGCTTCGCGATGTTCAATTTCACTTATTATCCTCTTTGGAAACCCTCAAGGATGCGGGTATCTAAGATATTATGTGTTTGCTTCACCCTGAGGCCTCTACCGCCGGTGTTTCTCATATTGTTGATTCTCGATTTTGTTTGGAGCGGCTGACCGTTCCTATTTACCATCCATGGAATCATGCCTTGGTAGATAAGTCTTCCATGTCAGTTTTCATGAATGCTTGCTTTGAAAGAGCTAGGAAGATAAAGGAAGGTGTCCTTCATGATTGGTCAGCTCTTGTGGATATGTGGGATTCCTTGATTGATCCTTTATCCGTGGTGACTTTTACGGATATGGCTTGCACATCGGGTTCCGTCCAAGCTTATGTTGTAGCTACTGTTTCTTTGTATGTTCCTTCTTGCTCTGTTCCTCTTTCCGTGTCTGATTATGAGATGTCAAGTGTGCTTGAGCAAGGTGATAATGTTGATGATACGAGTATAGGTGCTTTTGAGCAATCTGGGGCGAGCCCTGTCTTGGAGTCAAATCCTTCTGACCAAGCTTAGTTTGATCTTGATCGTGTTTTGCACTAACATTTTTTGTTTTACTGGTTTTATGGCCGTGTATGTACGGCGTTTTTATCTTTATACTTTGTGTCTAGCGTATGTACATTTTATTTTTATAACTTTTCAGTTGTTGCTATTCTAATCTTCACACTGGTGTGTCTATTATAATAGTCTTATTTGAATATTTTTGGGTTTATTCTCTTGATACTGGACTTGCAACATCTCTTATATATCTTGAGTGAATTTTGAGGTTATTCAACCTATTTTTATTCGGAATAACATTTCATGGGTCGTGCCTAAATGTATGTGTGTCTTATTTACATGTATCGTAACTTCTTTAAAGTAAAAAAGGAATGATTAGAAAATTTTAAAGTAAAAGTTGGTGAAGGTAGCTAATCTTCACCTTTTTCATTCATAATTATAGAAACATTACATTATAAAAGGATAAATTAAAATATCAACCCCCTCCTGCGGAGTCGCGGGGGCGGGCTGCTTACATTTGATGGATATAAAATCTCTTAAGGTTGTAGGCGTTCCATGTCCGCGGAATTAGGTTTCTTGCACGGTCTTTTAGCTTGTACGCGCCTTTTCCTACTGCTTCCGTGACTTCGTAAGGTCCTTCCCACATACGTCCTAATCTTCCTCCCTCTTCCGCATGGCTTGCGTCGTTGCTACGGTATACCAAGTCTCCTGGCTTGAAGCTTGTGTTGCGGAATCTAGAGTTGTAATATTTTTCCATTTTTTCTTTGCTTTTCGCCTAACACATTGCTGCTTGCTCCCTTCTCTCTTCCAGAAGGTCTAAATTTATTTCCAGGGCCTCATCGTTTTCTTCTACATCTACCTTCGTTGTCCTCCATGTGGGCATTCCTATTTCGGCACGGATGATAGCTTCCGTTCCGTATGTCAAAGAGAATGGAGTGTCTCAGTTGCTTGATTTGATCATTGTACGATGTACCCATAGGACATGCGATAGTTCCTCCATCCAGTTCTTGCTCTTTTCTTCCAATCGAGCTTTTATTCGTTCCCCTAGACTCCTGTTTGCTCTTTCAACCAGTCCATTGGCTTGTGGATGTTTAACGAAAGCGAAGTGTTGTTGTATATTTAGTTTTTCGCACTAATCTTTGAATAGGTTATCTCGGAATTGCTTTCCGTTATCAGATATTATTTCTCCGGGGAGTCCAAATCTGCATACTATATTTTCCCATACAAACTTTTTGATTTGATTTTCCGTAATAGTGGCAACTGGTTTCGCTTCTATCCACTTTGTAAAGTAATCTATTGCTACTATGAGGAATCTGACTTTTTCCGGGCCTTCCGGGAAGGGTCCAGCAATGTCGATTCCCCATTTGTAGAATGGCAATGGGGAAGTGATTGGAGTTAAATTTTCTTGTGGATTCCTTGGAACGGGCTTGTGTACTTGGCAGTCTTTGCATGCTAGTATCAGCTTCCCTGCATCCTTGTGCATGGTGCACCAATAGTATCCGGTTCGCAAGGCTCTGGCCACTACAGACCTTGTCCCAGCATGCATACTGCAGGTTCCTTCATGGATTTCTCTTAGTACATAATTTTCCTGGAGGGGTCCTACGCAACGTAACCATGGTCCCAAAAAATACTTCTTGTAAAGCGTTCCATTGATCACTGCAAATCGTTGTGACTTTCTCTTAACTGAGCTTGCTTTCTTTGGTTCCGCCGGGAGTATCTCCTATGTCATGTATTCATATATCGGGGTCATCCAGGTGTGCCCCTTTTCTTCCACCATTGCGAGTATTGCTACTTCTTCTATTGATTTTTGAGTGAGTTCTTCAACTAGCACTTGTTTTTTCAGATGTGCGAAGCTGGTAGATGCCATCTTGCTTGGAGCATCTACCTTCTTATTTTTGCTTCGAGGGACTTGCTTAATAGAGAACATCCATAAATTTCTTAAGAGTGCCCTTACCTTCTCCAGGTATTGAATCATCCCTGATTCCTTAGCTATGTACGTTCCGTTAACCTGATTAGCCACAAGTCTCGAATCCACATTTGCTTGTAGGTTTTTTATTCACATTTGTTCTGCTATTCTTAGCCCAGCTATCAAAGCTTCGTATTCGGCTTTGTCATTTCTTGCTCCAAAGCGAAACCTTAGGGCATAAGTGAACTCCGTCCCTTCTGGGTCTGTTAGTATCAGCCCTGCTCCACAGCCATCTATGAAGGATGAACCATATGTGAACAGGGTCCAATGTTGTGGGAGTTCTTCCTCAGCTTCCATTGAGTCATCTTCCTCATTGTCCTTTGGACCTTCCACTATGAAGTCCGCCAAGATTTGTCCTCTGACTGATATTCTTGGTCTGAATTATATGTCATATTCTCCTAATTCGATACTCCATTTTTGCAATCTCCCTGCCACTTTCGGTTTTGATAGTATTTGTGTTATCGGCTGGTCCATAATAACTACAACTGTATGCGCTTGGAAATATCTCTTCAGTCGTTTTGTAGCATGCACCAAGGTTAATACTAACTTTTCCATTGGTGTGTAGTTGACTTCTGGTCCTCTTAGGGCGCGGCTTACAAAATATGGCGTGTAGTTAAGACAGCACTGACTGCTTCTTTAACTGCTGCAAGGTATATGATAAGCTCTTCTTTTTCCTTTGGTGCCGTTAGTGTTGGAAGATCCGCTATTGGCTTTTTCATTTGTTTAAAGGCTTTTTCCGCTTCCGATGACCATTGAAAATCGCTCTTTTTTGTACACTTTTTAAGTGTTTTAAAGAAAGGCAATGATCTTTCAGCGGATTTAGCTAGGAACCTATTTAAACTTGCCAATTTTCTGTTTAATTTTTGAACGTCTTTAAGGCACTTTGGGGATGGGAGGTTTAGTACCGCTTCTGCTTTATTTGGGCATACTTTAATCCCCTTAGTTGTCACGGTGTATCCGGGGAACATTCCTTCTTCCATTCCGAAGGTGAATTTATTAGGATTTAACTTCATGTTTATTTTCCTTAAAGTTTTGAAGGTTTCCTCCACATCCCTCAGTATCTCGTCTTCTGAGTGGCTTTTGATTACGAGATCATCAACATATAATTCTTGATTCATGCCTATTTTTTTGTGGAAAGCTTTGTCTACCAGTCTTTGGTATGTTGCTCCCGCATTCTTCATACTGAACGGCATTTTTGCTGTAACAAAATATTCCTTGGCTCGTGATGAATGCCATTTTTTCCTCGTCTCCCCTTGCCATTTAAATCTGATGATAACCTTTATATGCATCCAGGAAACATTTGAAAGGGTATCAATAGAGTGACTCTACTTTCCAGTATATTTTTGGCAATGGGTATCCATCTTTAGGACATGCCTTGTTTAAGTCTTTAAAATCCACGCACATTCTCTAACTTCCATCGTGTTTTCTTACCATTACAGGGTTAGCCAACCAATTGTGGTAATGCACCTCTTTCATAATTCTTGCGCTCACGAGCTTTTCTACTTCCTCTTGGATCACCTTATTTCTTTCCGGTGCTTGGCCTCTTTTCTTCTGCCTGACAGGGATGTATTCCTTGCGTATATTCAAATTGTGTTCTGCTATATGTCTCGGAACACCCGTCATATCTTTCAGGCACTAGGCGAATATATCCAGGTTTTGTCTTAGTAGGTCACACAGCTTTTTCCAGCCTTCCATTGATAAGGTGGACCAAATAGCTATGGTTTGCTCTGGGTGCTCCGGGTGGATTGCTACTTTAATTCGTTCTTCCACTGGTTGGCTTTTAGCTGGAGCTTGTGGTGTTGGTTCAGAAACCATCGTGCATTCGAGCGAGATGATTCGGCTGCTTCATAGTGTGAGCACTCCTCTTTCTACTGGAATTTTTATCATTCCATGCGATGTTGAAGGTACTGCCTGTAATTTCTGTACCCCTGGTCTTCCTATGATCCCACTGTATGGTGATTGGGATCTTACGACTATGAAGTTCATCCATGCAGATGTTGAGTGCTCCTCATCACCGACTTTGGTTAGCAATGATATTTGTCCTATCGTCCATATCACTTCTCCACTGATCCAATAAGGGGTGTTGCGGCCGGTATCATTTGTTTTCTGATCTCAGGCCGGAGCCTTTCAAAACAATGTTCATACAAGATTTTCGAAGCGGAGCCTCCGTCGATGTACATGCGGTGTATGAAGTGTCCTCTGATTTCTGCTTCAATTATCATCGACCCTTCATTTCCTTCTTTTAAAATTTTTTTAAATAATTATTTAAAAAATATATATATTTTTTCTAAATAACATTTCTAAAAATTTTAAATTTTTTTTAAATAATTATTTTTTTTAAATTACTTTTTTAATCTTATTTAAAAAAAAATTTAAAAATTATATTTTTTAAATTTTATTTTCTTTTTTTTTTAATTTAAAAAAAATATTTTTTTAATTTTTTTTCAATTTATTTTTCAAAAAAACTTATTTAAAAAAAATAAATTTTTTAATCTTTTTTAAAATTTATTTTTCAAAAAAACTTATTTTTTTAAAAATTTATTTAAAAAAAATATTTTTAAAAATGTATTTATTTATTTATTTTTTAAATTATACAAAATACTCTCATTTCTCTCATTTCCCAACTAAAAGTAGTGGAAATGAAGGTTAACAAAATACAAAGAAGTGAACTCCCTGAGAATTCGAAATTCTCCGCCCATTTAATTTCTCAACCTACCAAACAAGAGAAATTAGTTCATTTACTTTTCTCTGGCTTTATTTCTCTGTACCAAGAGAAAAGAAATCAAAGAAATGGAAATTGGACTTATTTTCATTATTTGGTAGAGAGAATTAAAAAAGTGGAGAATTTGGTAAAGAAATAGAGAAAAATTGAGAGAATTGGGTAGTGCAATTTGGCTAGCTCTATTTTCACTATTTTGGTGGAGAAATGGATTATTATTATTATTATTTTTTAATTATTTATTTATTTTTTTTTCAAATATAATTTTGTTAAATAATGTGTTTTGTTTTAAATACATTATTAAAAAATAATTTTTTTTAAATAAATATTTTTTCAAAAAAATAATTTTTTAAAAAAACAAGTTTTTTTTTTTTTTTTAAATACATTTTTAAAAAATAATTAAAAAATAATTTTTTTTTAAAATAAGTTTTTTTAAAATAAATACATTTTAAAAAATATTTAAAAAAAAACAAGTTTTTTTTTAAATAAATACATTTTTAAAAAATAATTTTTTTAAAGAAAGTACATAAATTTTTAAAAAATAAATTTAAAAAAAAATATATTTTTTTAAATAATTTAAATAATTTTTTTTTCTTCATTTCTCGGGTCAAGTCTCTGTTGTTACCAAACATTATAATTGAACAAAATTCTCTACTGATTTCTATTCTCTGAGATTCTATTCTCTGCTTCATTTCATTTCTTTGAAATTCTCTCTACCAAACGTGCCCTAAAAGAAATGGAAATGGACACATTTCCCTTGTTTGGTAACGTAGAAAATTAAAAAAGCGGAGAATTTGTAATTCTCGGGGGATCTCATTTACACTTGACCTCAATTCTCTAGATTCCTCTACTTATAAAGTGGAAAACAAATTCTCTAGTTTTGGAGCTTCATAAACAAATCACGCGAGCTCTACATGATATAAAAAAAAAACCTATCAGTTATGCAAAGATGGATAAGTACAAGGTTGGAATTGTTTTCTTTTTTCTTCTTTTGGCTTTGTGATGAATCAAAGTTATTTAGGGTCCGTTTGGTTTGTAGATGAGTTTAGGATTAGGATTAGGATTTGGATTTGGATTTATATTAGGATTGAATTTAGTGTAGGAGAGAGAATATACATTATAAAATAATTTAATCTATTAATAAAAATAAAAAAACTGATTTTATATAAATTAAAAAAAAAAAGAAGAGATCCATATTGCTCCACGATTGCAATGTCAGAGATTTACAAATTATTTTAACTCAATCCAACCTCTCTTGCCACCTTTTGAAGATGCCTGCATATTTGGATTTGGGTGGGCCCGGCAAAAGTTATCCTCCAAACCAAACATTTGAATTGAGCACAAACCAAAATTCTAAGGGTGAGCCCCCTATACCAAACGCCTCCTTAAAGATTGAAGACTATTACTCGAATTTTGGATCTGATTGATGAATCGGATCCAATAATTTTTTTTTTGATGTCAATTGTGATGAGTGGTATTTAGTTATCTATAGATGCATATTTTACATAGGTAGATGAAGATCTTTGTTGTGCTAACGATAAACACAATGGTGTTTGTTCAGATCCAACAAAAATTAGTTGTAGACTAGTCTTGAATAGAAGTAGGGATTTTTATATATTGTGTTAGACGCCATTGTTGTTTCTTGAAACAAGAAAATGAAATATAATGAGTTGCTGGGTCTATTTTAATTCATATATCTCAAGTTCTAATTTTCTATTAAAAAAAATCATTTGCAGTCTTATTTTGTTTTATTCAGGAAAAAAAAAATATATTTTTTCATTTCTCGGGTGAAGTCTTTGTTGTCACCAAAACAGTGAAAACCATCAATATTCTCTACTGATTTCAATTCTCTGAATTTATATTCTTTGTTTCATTTCATTCCTCTAAATTTCTCTCTACCAAACATGCCCACTATTTCATAGTCTAAATATAACATTTTTTAAACTTGAAAATCTTTTTGGTGCTTAAAATCTATATAAGTAAATGAAACAAAAGTCTGAATTATGTAATTCGGGTTATTCAGGTCAATCTGAAAATGAACCGAGTTCATATTCGATTTTTGGTTCGGTTTAATCCAATTCGAATTTGGTTTGGTTCAATTTTACCCAAAATTTCTTTTTGAACAAACCGAACCAAGGTAAACCAAATAACTCGATAACCGATGAACACCCCTACTCTCTAATAACATATTGGTGAACCAACGAATAAAAGTGATCGGTTGCCCAATTGTTTTTGAACTAATATAAAGGTTTTGATCAAATTTTAAGGTTATTTTTCACTTATTAATAGTGTAACTAAATAAAGACTAGCGGCATATTATTTTTGAGACTAGGTGCAGTTAAAAAAAAGAGAAAATTCTCTAAATGCCCCAGTTGCCTAACTTTATTACTCCAAATGTCCCACTTTTTTTTCACTTCTCAAAATGCCCCATGGGCAACTCTCCCAACTGAATATTTGGGCAACTATCTTAAATACATGACATGTGTCCCATTTTGTGGGGCAACCTTGTACTTATATAGTACAAGTGTACTATAGTTTCAGTTGGGCAACTTTGACTTTTAATGTTGGGCAACTGACAATTTTTGTTTTTTAGCCAAAAAGTAATGCCTTTTTTTATTATTAAAAAGTACATAAATATTGGGCAACTGGGTCCCACAAGGTTGTACTTTGAGCAACTTATGATGTATTAAGTGTTGAATGTATTGAAGGTATAAAAAAATTTTAAAAAAGGTATAAGTAGTTTAACCTTTATACCTTTATACATTTATACATTTATACAGAGAAGATAAACTTCCTCAACACACTTCTTATTTGAAACCACCACATCGCCACCACACAGTTTCTCAACACAATCTTCCTCAACACAATTCTCAGCAAGAGCGAACACAGTGTCCGATCACATCGGCAGTACATCGGCACGACACTGTCCGATCTAATGTCTATCAGAAAAACTTTTAGGGCTAGGGTAAGTAATTTTACGTATTTTCATCTATTGATTTATGGTTTTCTTAATTTATGTTTTCGCTAGTTTAGGGTTTCGATAATTTATGGTTTCGCTAATTTAGGGTTAACTTTAACGTAATTGTTCTTGTTTGATTTTGGGTTTCGATATTTTAGGGTTAACTTATTGGGTGATTAATTGTTTCTGTAAGATAACTGGTAACCTATTGGGTGATTAATTGTTCTTGTGGTTTTAGTGATTTGTTGCTACTTATTAAGTTTGACAAACCACTTTAAGATAAGTGGTAGTAAGTGAATAAAACACTCTAATGATGGTGCAAACTGGTTGGGTTAACGAAACAAAATACACAGAAAATTAAATTGTGACACAACTAAATATAATCCGGGTGATCCCAAGTTTGAGAGTTGTTAGAGTCGTAACCATCATCGTAAAGATACTCAGAGCAACCTTCAAATCTGCGCTCATCCCACTCTGCATACAATGCATTGAATTCTCTGTCCCGAGCAGCTTCCTCCATCTCTAACAGCACTTCTTCATCTTGGAGCATAAGTCGCTCCCTTTCGGCTTCCATCTCTAACAGCACTTGTCTTTCTGCTATCTCCATTCTTCTTCCTCCTTAATAGCAGCCTCCTCCATTTCTATTAAAAGTTGTTCTTCATCAATTTATTGGCCAAAGTCTTTTTGTTCCGGAAACTGTTGGCCAAAGTCTTTTTGTTCCGGAAACTGTTGGCCGAAGTCTTTTTGTTGCGGAAACAGTTCCGGAAATTGTTGGCTGAAGTCTTTTGTAGACATTTTTGATAGAATTTTGTAACCTATTTAGCAACACCACTTGAATTTAAATTCACACATATAAGGTGGGTAAGTTTGAAAATTTATTACCCTGAATATGTCAATAAATGTGGTGCAGGTGGAACCTCTCCCATATACTTGACATGGGCCCACATTGTAGTTACTTACCTGATTTATTGGGCAACGTTTGCTTATTTATTGCCAATGTGTGTTTCAGAAGGAAGGTTTGAAATGTATTTTGTATTTACTACATGCAAGAGGCTGTGATGATGATTATCTTATTTGATATGCAAATGATATGATTTACCGTATGTTGGCATGGCAATTTGAATACATTATTTTGTAGCCACGGCGGTTATATCCTGATGTTTTTGTGTTTAACAAACCTTTTACAGATCTGAGCCTTGGTAATGCATATAAATAGAAACTCCTGATTGGTATACTCACATAGATGATTAACATCTTCTGGTCAATCATGTTTCATTGTGGCTGGCATCCTATGGCAACACATTATGTATATATGCTGTTAATTGGTAAGAGGCTGTGATGAGAAGTATCTTATTAAATCATGCAAATGATGCGATATTCCGTTTCATGGCGCGGCAATTCTATACTATTGCAGCCATGACGGTTGTATCCTGATGTTATGTAATCTATTGATTTATACAGATCTGAGCCTCCGTATTATGTTACGAAACTAACACATGAATGATCAAAGATGGATCTACGGCACCACTTTATTATATTACGAAACCCTTTTGAATATGGTGTCGTTCATCCATGTTTGATTATTCACTACTGTTTGCAGCCATGGCGGTTATATCTTAGATGGAGGCACGTTAATCAAATGCAGATAGTTTGTTTACTTACAATTCAGCTTTGTTGATTGAATGGCATGTCAGACCTGGGATAATTTGTGTGAATCATAAATCAACCTAGATCTGACATGCTATTCAATCACCAAACCTGGATTGCACGTGAACAAACAAGTATATGGAGGAGTTTTAGACCAATGTCAAAGCCGACTGTTGCCCATGGGCCATTTAGGGAAGTTAATTTTTTCATATCTTGATATGATCACTTTATATTATCTTGATATTTTGTTACTGATGATAAGGGTAGAATGGTGGTTCAAAAGGGTTTAGCTTACTCTCAGAGTTCATAACTGTGTGGGTGTTTTTAGTGTGTAATTTTTGGTGTGAAACTCTTTGTCACTATGTCAGAAAGAGAGGTCAGAGATGATAAGAAAAGAGATGTCAAGGTCATGGTAAGGATAGTGGTGGAATGGTGGCGAGAGATATGAAAGGGTTTGTGAGGGTGCCTCATTAACCCTATTTCACTCTGCACTATTCTAGCACTATCATTACAAACCCTTTCATCTCTCTTCTTATCATATCTGCTCTCTCTCTCTCTGACACACATATAGAGTTTGACACCAAAAATTACACACTAACATCACATACACAGTTATGAACTCTGAGAGGAAGCTAACCCCTTTTGCACCACCTTTCTAGCCTTAAATATTCAGCCCTCATCATCAGGTAACCGGAACAATAAATTGTCTTTACATATCATAATATTTCCAGTAATTTGCAATGAGTGTCATATAATTGTTATAGACTGTTGATAGATTTTTATAAAAAATTAGTTTATATATGTAAAGGAGTTACTTAACAAAGAAGGAAAGGATGTGATATACTTGTGGATTGAAAGTCAAGTTGAAAGTAAGAATGTGGCCATACGCAACTTCATACATTCAAATTGTCTTTGAATATCTAAATGATCACGATAGTGTGTAATGTTCATGACACGCCACACTTCATGATTATCCAACTGAAATGCTTTTCTAGAATCCACGAATTGTAGAAAGGACGTTGGTACTTTGAGCTTCCCCTCGAAAACCCATTCCTATGTCACTGTCATAGCAATGGGTTTTGACATGGCAATGGGATTTCGAGTGGAGGGTCAAAGTACTAACGTTTATCCACTTGTTTATAACATATTGACAATCAACTATGTTAACCAACTCCTTTACATAGGTAATTGTTTGAAGTAGTTGGTTTATTTTGGGACACATGTGTGTATTTGTGATATGCAAGAGGCAATTTAATTTCATTATTTTGCAGCCATGGCGGTTATATCCTGATGTTCTGGTGTTTATCCAACTTTTTTACAGATCTGAGGCTTGTTAATGCATATTACATTGCACACTCGCTTTGGAAGTTTATATGAGTTTGATATACTTCTTATATACTATTGCTAGGTTTTTAAAAGTTTAAATAGTTGTGTATTATTGGCCCATTGTTTATTTGGTTTGAGTATGATAGTAATGTTTCATTTGTTAAATATGACCGCAGTATCAGGAAGTCAGTATACGTTTTTTTATTGATTGTAGTTTTCGTAAAATACTTGTTAATTATTGTTAACTGTTTTTTATTATTATTTTTTTTTCTTAGGAATACGAAGCCAATGTCATTGTAAGGAGCAAATTGAAATACTTTCCAATAATTAAAGAAAAGCTGAATCATACTAGAAAGAAATTGTTTAGGACAACCTGTTTTGGAGGGTGGCTGGATATGTTCTTCTTTGACCATGAACCACATTTGTTAGATTATGTTTTACAAAAACAGGGTTTCGTGGATAAAACAAGCTATGACATGCCCCTTATATATACTGTTGATGGTCGTTGTCTACATTTTGGTCGACCGGAGTTTTCTCTTATAACAGGCTTTCGTTTTGGGACAGCAAGTTTTGATTTATATAGTTCAGGGGATTTAACATTTAAGTTGAGGGTATTTCCAAAAAAATTAGGGGTAAAACTTTCCAACTTAGATCTTGTTGGTGTTATTGAGGATGAAGAGTTGTTCGGTAAATTAACTGATGAAGACGCAGTCCGTGTGTGTCTATTGTTATCGTTAGAGGTTATTTTTATGGGTCGCTTATTGGTTGAAGAGGTGGATGATTCACTCCTTCGTTTGGTCGAAGACCTAGAAGCATGGAATTCCTTTCCATGGGGGGAGCACATTTGGAGGCACTTGTACGACCAGATACTAGACGTTGTATCAAACCACAAGTGGGAACACCTAAAGGGTCTGGAAAGAGACCGGAAGTATGTTCCCACATACACGGTTGCTGGATTTTTTTGGGCATTCAAGGTTAATCCTATTTATATTATCTTTTCTTAGTATTATTATTGAACCCAATGTATGAGAGTAATGCATCTTTATTATTGTAGATATGGATTCTTGAGTCGTTTGAAAGAAGCAGTCGTTGGTGGAATAAAGTCCCAGATGTCATACCAAGGGCAGTAGCGTGGTCAAGGAAAGTAATGTTTACAAGATCGCATTATGGATTGCTATTTGGCAAGGTAAAACACATGCATTAGACGAGCACCAGTCGGATAGTCCAATGCAATTTAATTTCCTTGTTGTTGATGATGTTATTTAGGACTCGAAGATAATTTATGATCTGAAACCAACATTAGACGAGCACCAGTCGGAGTGGTATAGTCAATTTACGGAATTTTACCTGCACTACATACCAAGGACTCTTCCAACAAAATTACCGCATGATTACGATGTGTATCTACAGAAGTTGGCTGCTGCACGGAAACGTGGTAGGACAGAAAAAAAGTATTTACCGATTGTGTCTAGGGTACAGACCAGTAGTCTTCTAACAGAAATCAGCCTCAAGGATTGTGTCATTCAAGAGTTGAATTCTCATGTTTTCAAACTCGAGGCTATTATTCAGGTAATTTGCTAGTCAAGGTTAAATAATAATTATACGTTTATATTAGAATTATTCTTAAGGATAATACCCTTTATTACCTTGTAGGTCCTTGCAAGTGAAAGAACTTGCGGATTTCGGGTACGCTAGTTCATCCAAGTATTATCTTTATTTCTTTGAAAGAACTATCCGTTTTTTTTACAATGCACTTTATTTCGCTTACAGGATAAATTGGACTTTACTGCATCCTTTTCCCACCTCAGCTATGAGTTTCGAGAGCAAGTAAATCGTGAATTCCACGAGTTGGTTGACTCTCTTATTTCTAGCATTCGTTCAGAGCCGGCAGATTGTGATGATGAGGATGATGTAGTTCTGGTAATGTGATATCCAAATGTACACTTTTGCCATACTGTATTAAATGTATTTTAAATGCATCACCTGTTACTCAGGAGTATCTGTTGGAAGAGGAATTAAGGTTGAGGAAAGAAGAGGAAGAACGGTGGAGGATGGAAGAACAAAAGATGATGGAAAAGGATTTTCTAATGGCTATGATAGAGGAGAAGAATCGCAGGTTGCAAAAGGCAAAGTTGTTGAAGATTGAGAAGGAAAAGAAAAAGAGGTCTATAGCTTTATATAATTCAGACCATTGGAAAAGAGCCAAGGCAGACATAACACCTGACATGAGGAGTAAAAAAGATGGCGCTGAGTCATCGTATTACTGGTCAAAAAGATTTGTGGAATCTGAAAATAATCGAACACATGGGTGCCGGGATCCAGATATGACTGCACAGTTAAAAAATGTTAAACCTTGGGTTGAGGTATTAAAAACAACTTTTAATATATTTTTTTTTAAACTGTTTTTAATTTACGTGTGTGTAGGTTCTTTCCTGAAGGAACAAGGCTATCGACAAAGTACATCTTACTGATGAGTACGACGAATTTCTTGGAAAGCAGGGGCCCCTTCGATGTATGTTTCCTTGGTCCAAAGAAGTTCGTGTGGATCGGAGATTTTGGGAATCCTTAGTGTGTTTAGACCCTCCTAAGAAAGGTTGGATTATGGACGAGGTAACAGTCACACATATCTTTCACCCCGATGGTATATTCATTTGATATTGTTGCTTTTATACCCTAATCAATTTTTATTGTTGCTTTATAGCACATAGAGTTGTGGGTGGAATACATGTTGCATTTCAGACCCGATGGCGCTGATTGGGCTATGGTAACTGCATACTTTGTTCAGCTGCTATTACAAGACTCCATCCCCATTTGGTATGTTAATGGGGAAAAGTACAAACACCAATGGGCTGATGTTGAACAGGTAATAGTTGTGTTCATGGCTTTATACATATATTGTTATGTGTTTTGTAAAACTGGCCTTTTGTGTTATACGGCAGGTTTATATGCCTATCAATGAAAAGGATAAACATTGGTTTCTGGCTCGATTCCATATTAGGACGGGGGTTGTAACATTTTACGACAGTGGCTATAAGCCTGAAGCTGAGTGGCGTCCTTGGTACAAGAAGATGCGTGCATGTTTACAGGTACCATTGCTTATAAGTTCTTAATTGATAAATGTTTGTCAATACAACAAAGTTAATAAACTAGTTATTGACTAACAAACTAGTTATTGACTAAGTTGCCTATCAGACTTTAAAAAGGAACAACATTTTTGTAACTAGTAGTTACAAACAAACTAGTTCTTGACTAAGTTTCCCATGCGTCATAGTTGCCCAACTATAATTAATTATGTAACATACACTTTCAAGTGTTTATGAACCAGTCCCTTGTACTTGATCATTAATTTGATGGTAGTATTAAGCACAAGTCAACTCTTTAAACTGGAACTTAACTGTTTAACCATTTAATACATGTACCATTTCTTAAATGCATATCTTATGGGTTGGTCCCTAGATATGAATGCTCTAATTGTTCTATTTATAATACTCTTACAGTTTAATAGTTGCCCACAAATTTCTTGTGAAACTTGCCCATCTTAACTGATCTCACAGTTGCCCAAAAAATTTTCACGATGTCTGACAACATTCCACTTGAAGTTCAAATGGACATAGTTAATAGGCTCTCAGTGAGGTGTGTGGCTCAATGCCGCAGTGTCTGCAAGGCTTGGAAGTCTTGCATAGACAACATGCATTTCACCGTCCGTTTTGGTGTTCGAATCACTCCACCAGTTTCATACGTTTTGATGTACAAGCAAAGGTTTAAAGGTTACGTGGGTTTGGTAAATCAACATTTTGACTTGCACCCTCTCTCCTCAAACATTTCATTTTCTGACGTCAAACCAATTGGCTGGTCACATGGAGTTTGGGGTTTTACCTATGGACCAATTGTCCGTGATACCATGGCGGTCGTTTGGAACCCTTCCATCAACCGATCAGTCGCCACGTTTGTCCCCTATGTTTTTACATCACAGGAGTATGAAAAACGCTTTTTGGCTTTTGGGATTCGTCCTGACAATTTTGATCCGACCTTCCTAAAAATTTCATACCCATTCAATCAAACACAGCCATGCACTGTTTTAATTTTCACCTTCTCCTCTAAACAATGGACGGTGTTAGATCAGCATTGCTTGCTTCCGAACACAATCAGGATCAAAAAAGCAAGTCAAGCTAATGTTGGGGGTCACATCTATTGGTGTGGCTATCAACGGTTGTATGCTAACGATGGTAGCACATTCGACAGCTATTTGATTGTGTCTTTTGACTTGCTCACCAACCGTTTCCAAGTCCTGGACATACCTGCTGAATTAATAGGCAACCTTCCTTTACCGTTCTATGTTTCAAACATACGAGACAGTCTTGTCGTTTCGAGAAACATTCAAGGGGATGTCAGTTCTGTTTTCTCTATATGGGTTTTATCGGTTGGGGGTGGTAGGATTGCATCTGCTACACAACTTCTTAGCATTACCACCCCAATAGCACTCAAAAGGTCATGGATTTTTTTTCTTTTACTAAAATTAGTACTACAAAGCAACATTTGATCGAGGTCATGTCACACTGCAAAAGAACCACCACCCTTGTTGGTAGCTATTGTTAGGCTCGTCTTCTTTCCTTTTTAATCTCTTTACAAATGTGAGCTTTTATATATTGGTTTTAGAAGGTTTTTAATGTTAGACTCAACATTAGGTTGAGGGCAACATCCGATTTGGGCCGAGGGCAACCTGGACAAAAGGCCTAAAATGTTGAAAATTTACATTAGAAAATGATGCATTTTGGGCATTTGGGCTCGTGCCCCCTCTCTCTTTCACTTGTCTCCGCCCCTGATTACATATACTTCCTACTAGGGGTGAGCATCGGGCCAAACCCGGCCCGACCTGAAAACCGAAAAAGAAAAAACTCAAACCGAGAACCGAACCGAGAAATATATATCAGAACCGAAACCGAAGTTCGGGTCGGTTTTCGGGTTTCGAACCGAAAAAACCGACAAAAACCGAAACCGAACCGAAACCGACAAAAACCGAAATAAATATACAAAACCGAGACCGAACCGAAAAATGTCGGTTCGGTTCGGTTCGTTCTGCTCAACCCTACTTCCTACTAAACTCGCATGGGGTACGACATGTGACAATCTTGGCGACGCTGCATTTCAACAAAGTAACTCGTCAGTATACGCGAGATGATGCCACATTACGTATAAAACGTTCGTGCCATGACATGACACTCTATCGACAAAAATAGAGGTGATGTCAAAAGTCAAATTAGGTAGCTTTTTGTTATAGGCCCAAACAATAAGATGTTTCATTTCTTCCTTTGGGTTTGGGTGTCTTGTATAAGTAAAATGAACAAGAAGCCAAAACCGTTACCATACCAATGCCATTTTTGGCTATTGATATAGCTTGACACATAGTCACGATATGAGAACTCACATACCTCGAAAATGTTCATCGGAAACAATGCCAAACTTAACCAAGCTCGATTCACACTCAATCCCAAAACTCTATTAACACCTTTTTTTTTTTTTTTTTTTTTTTTTGACATAGATAGCCATTTCATCTGATATGCATGAAGTTATTATAAAGTAAGATTTGCTTATTCATATACCCTTACAATGACGTATTTTAGGGTGTGCGAGGTGTGCAATCCGCACAGGGCCTAACAGTGTATACATTTTCTTATAGTTAAGGCCTCAAACTTCAGCTGCACATGAGTATGTTTACGATATATAAAATTATGTTCTAAATATATGTTAAACTCTACTTCAAGTAAGTGAGAGTGACAAAGAACTCATAAAAAAGTTGAAGCTAGATCGTTATAATATATCTTTAATCGGCATGTTTAATTAGTAGACAACCTTTTGCCATTGTTGCAATACAAGGCCTACAAGGCCGATTAATCGCCGCCTAGGCGCTACTAGATCACCAAACTTTTTGATTTATGTAAATCGCTTACACAAATCGGTCAACCATGGCCAACAGTGGTAAAATTTGCTGAAAACTTGCAAATCTTTTTTGAAATACCAAAAACTCGCCGTAAACTAGTTTTAATCACTTATAGTCGATGTTTATATCTATTACAAGAATTTTTTTGGAACATTTTGCCGAGAATACCCAAAATTCATCGAAAATACCCAAAACTTGCCGACATGCCAATCTGACTAATCCCGCCTAGACCGATTACAAGCTAAAAATGATCGACCGTCAGACTACCAATTACCGATTTTTGCAACCTTGGCTTTTGCGCATGACTTCCGCTAGCCTAGATATGACGTTCTACCCTTATATAGCAATATGTTTCTTTTAACTATTTGTATGCTCTTAAATAAGCAAACAAATCGTTGAATCCGACCATTAAAGTCTATTTAGATTTTACTTACGAGCAGTGGCGGAGCCAGAAAATGTGATTAAAGGGGGCGTCAGGCAATAAAAGGGTTTTGTAGTGTAACTCGAACATACCGGGTCGGGTTTGATAAATGGTAGCTAAAATGCGCTACTTGAACAAATCGGGTCGAGTGATTTAGGCTTTACATTCATGTGTCAAACACAAATACTTACTATAAACTAAACAATGAAATGTCGTGCATTAAATAAATAACGATATCGAGAACACCATAACACTAAAAAGACAAAAACCTATCCTGCTTAAAAATACGGATTAATTTAAATAAAAGAATGTAACCAGAACCATAATAGTAAAGAAATGACTACCCAATTTATAGCATAAAATTATAATTCGAATTCTACGATATTATGAAAATCATACTAAATTATTACATATGCACAAATATTATCTGAACTCGCAAATGAGCAACCACAAAGATAAAACGTGCAATTTAGCCGTACCATATTTTTGTAATTTACTCAAGTATTTAACATGTTCAGCTTTTCTAATCTCTATTTTCTTTCAAATCTATTAATTAATACTATTACTTTGTTAGACTTGTACTATAAATTATTATATTTGTGCATAGATTTGGTTTTAGAAATTCAAGGATCAGATGAAAGAAAAAAGTACAAGACAATCTTCAATATAAAGGGCACACGTGTCTTGATGATGAGGGCACTCTTGAGTCTTGCTTATCTAGCCTATTTTCATTTGTTTATTTAGAAAATTTTCATACAAATTCGCTCTCAGTATAAGAATCATTGAGGGCACTGCCCCCCCCCCCCCCCCCCCCCCCCCACCCCCATATGTTACTGCTTGCCTCTGCCCCTGCTTACGAGATAAGCAGTTAAATACTTAAATAAGCACTTAACCGAACAATACTGTTGGTTAAAAAAAAGTAGTTGTCGGTATTGTTAGCCTCTAAGATAACAATATGTCATTAGATTGGGGATTATTAGTTGTTCGTACATATTTAAGAACTTAGCTTGCGTTTAGTTGTGGAAAAACTTTTGAAGAAGGGAAATCGTGTTAATTCAAATATTTTTTGAAAACACAAAACAAAAGAGTGACTTTTCTAATCTATAGAAAAGTGCTTTTATTTTTAGATTTTTTTTTAAAAAAGACTAGAAAAATAGAAGAAAAGTTCAAATTTACATTTTTCTAGAACTTTTTTTTTTCAAGAAACAGAAAAATCTACTTTTCAAAGTTAAACCATGACTTTTCCATTTTTTTCCTCCGTACTTTCCAAATCACCCCACTTCTCTAAAACAAATAGTAATACAATATCATCTAAACACGGTTTTTAGATTTTCAACACTTTTTTTTAATGAAAAATGACGCAACCAATTTCTTTAAAATTTATAAATTAAAAAAAAAAAAATCACAACTAAACACAAAGCTCCTTGAGAGGAAAGAAAGACTTTTTAACAATTTTCATGGTATTTTTCAGTGTTACAAAAAAAGGCTTACAAAGTCGATTAATAGCCACTTAGTCGCTACTGGGCCACCAACTTTTTTAATTTATGTAAATCGGTCAACTATGTCAATGGCGGTCAACGACTGTCAATGGTGTTCAAACTTGACAAAAACATGCAAATCTTGCCGTAAATACCCAAAACTAATCGTAAACTAGCTTTAATCACTTATAGTCGCTGTTTATATATATTACAAAATGTTCTATAAGGAAAATTTTGCCGGGAACATCCGAAACCCGCCAGAAATACCAAAAACTTACCGAAAATGCCATTCCGATAATCACCGATTAATCTTGCCTAAACCGATTACAAGCTGAAATGCGATTTTTGCAACCTTGGTATTTTTCCTCACGTCTTTCACTTTTATTAAAAAAAAGCCATCCAAACACATTTTTGTTTGTAAGAAAATCAAGATTTCCCATTTTTCCCGCCCAAATCAAGAAGCTACTAAGAAAAAGACAAAACACTAGAGGAGCAACTTGTAAACAACAAAAAAGGTGAGGGACTTAAATGATTTATATCATAAAAAATTACCAATTTCTTACATAAAGTTGTACCACAATTTTCAGACAACATAAAAATCTCCCCCAAAAAATTTTCTTGCATCTTCAAAACGTTTAATTTCAGGTAAAAATATTTCCTGGTTTTTTGTTTCTGTTTACTGCGAGTACTTTTGTTTGTCATTAGTTTATAGAGTAAGTTACATTTTATAATTTGTAGTGTATGGAAATGTTTGGTAAGGAGCTTAAGAGCGTTTAGTACTTAGTGTTTAGATTTGAAAGGTGGTTTGGCAAAACCAATAGAGGTGACCCAGTAAGGGCTTAGCTTCTCGGGGCGAAAGTGCCTAGAGGTCGGGTTCGGGGAAAATTAATCCCCCATTGGCGACGGAGGTTCACCGACTCCGGGCTATCTAAAAGGGTAGTCGCCCTGGTATTAGTCAGCTCGCAATGTCGAGTCAGAAAACATCCCAAAAATAGTGGTTTGGCAAAGAGCTATTTTAGTGTTTTGTTTTTTTTCTAAAAATGCTACCCGAAGAAGCGTTTAGCTTTTATGCTATTTTACAAATAAACTGCTAAGAAGTAGTGTTCGTAAAATAATATATGGATGTTACATTTTAGTCTTTATGGTTGTTTGTTTCAGCTTATGCAGTGGGCTTATGAGCTTATTGAAAGTTTGAAATGCCAATAAGCTCACTTTTTCGGGCTTGCGAGCTTATTGGCTTTTCCAACTTTTAATAAGCACATAAGACCACTAGATAAACCGAAACAAACACCCCCTTTGGAATACAGTTTTGTGAGTAATCTGTTTTCAGTCTCATGAGGTTCCGTTTTTGTGAATGTTGTTATAGTAAAGTTAAAATATATAATTTGTTAGGGTTGTGTCTCGGTTTTGTTTCTTTGGTATATAATATATGATGGCTTTGGAATACAGTATTGATGTTATGTCTGAAAAACTATTGAATGTAAAAAAAAAAATTGGATTATTTTTTGCTGAATGGAGGTTTTCTGATTTCGTAAATTGCAAACCCCTTAATATAAGGCATTCGGGAATCTCGAATGGTTCAAGTCTTCAAGATTCAGCAGTCCAATACCGGAAACTAGTGATCACAGGGTTCTGAATTCAAAAGCTAGAGATGTATAGGGTCCACTTAGGTGGTTTTGTTCTCTTTTAGACTTTTAGCCATTTTTCAGTCATTGGTTAGTTTTTTGTTTCAACTTATTTATAGCTAACCTTGTTTGTTTGTTCTTTGATCTTAGATGGCGTCCTTCCTTATGAAACGCGTTGCTTCTAATCTCTTGAGGGTCAGATCAGTCGCCTCATCTTCTCGTTTATTTAGCACCAAGGGTTACGAGTTTGTTCAACATGACACTAAGGATGAATGCATCCTAAAGTGTGATGGCAGCCTTGGGTCTTCTGCTGCCCGTGGTGTAGTCAATGGTGCGTATATTTGATTCCCAGAATTTGATAAACAACAAATATTTCATTCACACTTGTTTATTTATAATCAAATAGTTAACGTTTTTTTTTTTTTTTTTTTTTTTTTTTTTTTTTTTTTTTTTTTTTAATGATTTCAGAAGCGTTTACTCCTCATACCTCACCAACTGAAAATTTGGCTCGTCTGTTAAACTTTTCGGATTTGCGCATTGAATACGTACATGGAACCCACGTGTTCCCTAGGTGGAGTGTGGTGGAGGATGACAAAGCCCTCTATATACTCCGGGACATGACTGCAAAAGACATAGAAGATGTCAGGGAATCTGCTAAGGAGTTTATGCCCGGAAACCATGAGGAGAACTTTGATGTACCTGTTCCAGTTTCAGTTTCAGAGGAGGAGTATATTTCTGGAAACCACGAGGAAAACTTTAGTCTACCTGTTTCTGTTTCAGTTTCAGAGGAGGAGTATATTTCTGGAAACGTCAAGGAAATTTTTAAGCAATATGATCCAAAGAGGAATGCGTTCCCTATTATCGATATTATGAGGGGAGATGAATATGCACCTACTGGCGATTATTACTATCATGTGATGAAGGATGATAAAGAAGTCAAGCAATTTGTGGAATCACTTAATGGTATAACTATAACCTGTTTATATATAACAAATTGTTTCAAGGAAAACTTTAAGTGGATTAATTTTTTTTACTCTTTACCTGAACAGGATCACCGGATACTGTCAATGGTAATATCAGTGCTTCGATAAAAATATATGCCGTACCACACAAACCACAAGCACTTTATATTCTTGTAGTATTAGGGAACCCGCAGACTCGCAACCCTTATGGAGGTTATGCCATGGAGATATTTCTAGATATCAGTCTCTACAGTGTCTATGATATGAAGTCGGATTTTACGGGTTTTAATAGGAGGCTATTTATTCCAAAGAAAAAAATGGAGGGGACTAAAACTATTGGAGGAAATTTGATATTTTATTGCGAGAAGAAGTTTTTCAAACCAACCCCATGGCGGCCTACATAGGATCACGCCTCCTGCATGGTTTGTAATGATGTTTTCTGGATTCTCCAAATCTCGTAGTTTACATTATATCGTTGTTTATTTTACTTGGCCTATGGGTTTTTGTTGTTGATTAGTTGGCTACATGGTTCTTAATGTTGTAAGGCTGGCTGTTCAGTTATGACTCTTGTAACTTTTAGGCCTTTTCGGTCGTGCATAACATATTTCTGTCTTTTCGAAATGCACCCATATCACAAGCCCATATTCCATGCAAGTTATTCCATTCTTGTTTGAGTTTGATTATGTATTAGAAGTCGTTCGTGTACGTGTTATTTATGTGACCTCGAACTTGATAAAAATCGATTCAACAACCTGACTGCCTATTGACGAGCTTGGTTCAGGATATATCCGAGCTCAATTTAAAATCTCGAATATCTCGACAATGTTCATTAGAAACCAGGTTTTAAGAGATTAACCTCATTAGAAAAAACGAGATGTCCACAACGGGTGTGTCAAGTCATAACAGGCAAGTTTTGTTACAACTGATACATGTTGGTCCGGCCGTCCGGGTTGACCCAAAACACTTAATGTCCCAAATTTTTGCATCTTTTAGAGTAATAAAATTATTCAGGAGATTTTATCATTGAAATATACTTTGAGAGATCTTTTTTACCCATTTCTTTATTAAGAAACTTTCATTTAACATGTGTGGCTTCACAGTAATGATACATAACCCGAATAGGCCCTTTTATATTGGTCGAAACCTCCATCTTCGTAACAAAATGGACCCATCTAAGTAAGGCGTGTCTTTAAATAGTAACAAACTGGCAGCATCATCGCAGCAGAAAAAAGGGACATCGTCTAGTAAATTTCCATGATCGGTTCCTTTGATGAAACCTCTATAAACTCACATAGCGTGTGAAGTCCATAACAACAAGAGACCGTCTTGGTGAGGCTAAATTTCTGTGAAGTACACTGTATCTACAAAAGTACAGGTGCCAAAATGACGGGTTGACCAACGGGTCAAAAGTCAAATTAGGTAACTTTTTTATATAGGCCCAAACATAAGAGATGTTTCACTGCTTCCTTTGGGTAGATTGCAGATTGAACTTAAATTTACATGTGATAACATTCTGGTACAGTATCATATGACAGTTTATTTCTTAAAGTTAAAAAGATTTACCTGTTCATATCCGTTTTCATGACATAAGTAAATATGGACATCTAGTCGAAACAGTTACTATACCATAATAATGCCTTTTTGATATCGAGATAGCTTGACAAATAGTTAATGACAAACCGCTACAACATGTAAAACCTTTTATTTGACAAACTATAACGATAAGTAGGCGCCATAAATGACATTGCATAGTTATAAGCTGTTCCAAATAAACCAAACACAACATGAGTTAACTTTGAGTCTTAAAAAGATAACACGAAGTAGTCATTTGTAGAATTTTGTAAAGATAAGGGGCAAACTGTAAGCAATTCGAAAGATAAGGAGCTGCACTGTTTAGAATAATTCATCTTTTGTACTATAAAGCAAAAAGGTTTTAAGGTTTTCTTACAAACAAAAAGTCCTACCTAATTTTGAGAAACAAAAACTTTAGACATTCTTAGGTAAGTTTTCTTTACTTTGTGAGTGTTTGTTTTTATATGTTTAGTAAATTTGTATGTCATTTGTAATTTTGTTGGCAAAAAGATTTGAGTATTATGCATCATTTGGTACCAATTTTAGTTACTATAAGTTTAGGAATAATGCCAAATGGCCTAGTGGTAAGTTGGCTCAACTAATGTTCAAACCTCGTTAGGTACACATTTCGGGTGGCCAGGAAAGGGTCCCAAATGGTCAAGGGGAATATGGGATACCTTGGTTAGGTCATGTACATACTCCGGGATAATATGAGTAGGGAAAACCTCATCCATGTACCCTTGCGTCTTTGTATCTTGAATAAGGCGGTCCAGAATCGAGAACAGTAAATCTTGGATGAAAAGGCGAATATTCGCACACCTATGTACACTACCTAATATCTCACAAATGTGTAAGACGATATTTGAACCCACAACCTATTGGTCGATGGGTTACTCACATACCGCTAGGCCAAAGGCCCGTTGGTGAGAATCTTGAATTTTTAACAAAGGGTTTGGCAAGATCTGGTGTTCACTCTTTTGAGGTTCTATTTTTCTGTTTTGTTGATTTTATTTCTGAAAATTCATGAATCTTGACTAGGCATTCATGACTCTTGAATCTCGAATTGTTCGTGATTCAGGGGTCTCAAACCGGAAACTAGTGTTCATAATCATGGGGTTGGAAAACGCAAAAGTTGAGGTTTATATGGTCCATTTCCGCGACTTTAAAACTTTTAGTCTCTTATTATATGATTTTGGTCTCTTTTTTGTGCTGCTATTTTCAGTTATTTGTTACAGTAGTTTTTAATTTAGACTTGTTTTTGAAAGTTTGAAATGCCAATAAGCTCACTATTTTGGGCTTGCGAGCTTAATTACTGGCTTTTCCAACTTTTAATAAGCACATAAGACCACTACATGAGCCTAAACAAACGTGAGTAGTCTCTTTTTCAGCCTCTTGAGGTTCCGTTTTTATGATTGTTGTTACAGCAAAGTCAAAATATAGAATTTGTTATGGTTATGTCTCGGTTTTGTGTCTTTGGTATGTAATATATGATGGCTTTTTCGGAAAAAATGTATAATTTGCAGTATTGTTTGTGATATTTTTGATGTTATGTCTGAAAAACTATTGATTGTAAAATTTTTTGGACTGTTTTTGCTAAATGGAGAGGATTTCTGATTTTGTAAATTGCGAACCCCTTAATATAAGGCATTCGGGATTCTTGAATGGTTCGAGATTCAGCAGTCCAATACCAGAAACTAGTGATCAAAGGGTTCCAACTTCCAAATGCAAAAAGCTCGGGGTGTGTAGGGTCCACTTAGGTGGTTTTGTTCTCTTTTAGACTTTTAGCCATTTTTCAGTCATTGGTTAGTTTTTGTTTCAACTTATTTATAGCTAACCTTGTTTGTTTGTTTGTTTTTTGATCTTAGATGGCGTCCTTCCTAATGAAACGCTTTGCTTCTAATCTCTTGAGGGTCAGATCAGTGACATCATCTTCTCGTTTCTTTAGCTGCACGGGTTACCAGTATGTTCAGCATGACTCTAAGGGCGCATGCATCTTGAAGTATGATGATAAAAATGGGTCCTCTTTAGTCCGTGGTGTAGTCAATGGTGAGTATAATTGATGGCTACTAAAAGTCATTGTTTAATATAATCAAAATCGTTAACATTTTTTTGTCTTATGTTTTCAGACGCGTTTTGTCCTCATGTCTCACCAACTGAAAATTTAGCTCGTCTATTAAACTACGCGGATTGGCGCGTCAAATACATCCATGGAACGTCCCACCACAGGTGGAGTGTGGTGGAGGACGACAAAGCCCTCTGCATATCACGAGACATGAGTCAAAGATACTACAATCAAGATGTTAAGGAATATGTTCCAAACAAGGAGTCTATGTCCGACATAGACGAGAAAAATGTTAAGGAATCTGCTCCAAACAAGGAGTCTGTGACTGTAATAGACGAGGAAAATGTTGAGGAATCTGTTCCAATTCCAAAGGAGGAGGTTGTGTCGGGAACCCATGAGACTGATTTTAAGGAATCTGTTCCAACGAGGAATGTGTTTCCTGTTATCGATATTATGAGGGGAAATGAATATACACCCGACGAGTATTACTATCATGTGATGAAGGATGTTAATGAAGTAAACCAGTTTATTGAATCACTTCATGGTATAAGCGAAGCCCTTTTATATATACTAACACATAGTCATCTTTTAACGACTCGTATGTACAAAATAGAACATTTTAACTAAAGCGGTTTTTATATAGCTTTTATAATCATTTGAGTTACTCTTTGCGTGAACAGGAGAAGCAATGGGCACTGTCAATCGTATTGTCAAGGGTAAGCTAAAAACGTATGGCGTAGTAGAAGATGATCCTCAAGCACTTTACATCTTCATAGTCTTTGGGGACCCGGAGACTCGTGGCCCTTATGGAGGTTACGCTGTTGAAATATTTCTTGATGAGAGTTTCTACGATATCTATGGAATCCAGCCGGATTTCACAGGTGATAATACGAAGATAGTCATACCAAAGAAGAAGTCGATGGGGATTGAAACTATTGGAGGAAATATAATCTTTTTTTGCGAGAAAAAGTTCTATAAACCGACCCTGTGGCGGCCTACATAGGATCATGTCTCCTACTGCATAGTTACCATTGATGTTTTAAATTTGAATGTCATTATAAGTTTATGTTGATGTTTGTCGACTTGGCCTATATATGGTCTTTTGCTGCTATATTGGAAAAGGGCGCGTATAATATACTTATGTCTTTTCGCAAATGCACCCGAGTCACAAGCTGTTCTTTGACAAATGAATCATGTTTGATAAGTGTTATCGTTCATGCGTAGACGTGTTCCAGACTAGTTATTCCATTCTTGTTTGAGTTTGTGCGTGTCAAATAAGGTAATTTATAAAAACAAATTTGGTTTCTTCACGTTACGCATTTAATTATACTTCTTTTTTTAGAACGGCACCACACTTGAAATCCGACCCTCGAGTTAAACAATCCAAACGGGCAGGCCCCGGGACCCGAACCACTCGGAGAGACCCGCGAAGGGAAACTCCTAGAACTCACGGCTTCGCACCAGAGGAAAATCCGGATTTTCTTTGTCTCTTGCGAGACTCGAACCCGGGGAAAACCCCCGAGTTCCAGAAGGAACTCAGTGGCCAACTGAGCTAAGTCAGTTGGTTGGATTATACTTTCGGAGACCCTTTCGACCCATTTGACCCGTTTTCTTATTAAGTAAAGTTTTTATTTTTATTTTTATTTTTTACCGTTGTGACTTCTTAGAGGTAGAACATAATTAACCTGAATAGGTCCTTTCTTATTGAAGAATCACGAGGCTTCATGCCTTCATAATACGAAAGATAAGGGGCTGCATTGTTTATAAAGTGTTTTGTCTTTTTGTTAATAGTGCCTGATTTGGGCGGGAGAAAATGGGAAATTCAAAAGCTGATAGCTTTGGGAACACGCATATTTTCTTACACATTGTACCACTTTGTTTTGTTTCCTTAAACATGTATATCAGTCAAGTCATCTTTGATTTGAAACATCATACAAAGTGCAAATTTAATGCAATGGAAAAAAGTGTTCACAAAACTATTTTTTTGAACTTTTATCAATAAAATACTTTAATTTTATGAATAATGCATTTGCTCAAGTTAATCCTCATTCCTCAAGTGACTTCTTCAAAATTATTGTCCGTATTTTCTTTTAATGATGTTTCAAAATAATTGTCTACTTTTTTTTTAAGTAAAAACTTAAGAATATAGTAAGGGAATATTCTATTTGAGTGGTTGAAAATTAAAGTGGTCACACTTTTATACAACTTTGTGATTTTTGTCTCCTGACAATAATTTTAAGATAGAAAGAGTATTACTCTAAGGCCAATGCTAATGGGATGGGTTGCACCCCAACCAACCGACCCCTCAAACCGAGTCTCACCCCAACCTTTTCAATCTTTCGGTTGGCTACCCAACCGAAACTTTCACTTTTTTTTGTGTGTTGTTTTTTATTTAATTTGTTTTTGTTGGATATGTTTTTTATTGCGGTTGCGGTCGTTTTACTATGTTTTTTTTTTTGTTTTTTTTTTTTTTTGAACCATTGGATTTGATCCATTTGCTCAATTAAAAAAAGTTCTTTTGATTTGAGCCGTTAAATTAAATTCAATAGCTCACATCCCCTTAACTTGACTCAAGTTATAAAAATAACTTGAGAAAATCATTCTCTATCAATAAGACTCAATATTTGACTATTTGTGCTATAAACACCTTGTTACAACAATATCTAATGCTTTGCTTTAATTATGAACTTATTACTCCCTCCGTCTCAATATAATTGTTCACATTTCCTTTTTTGGATGTCTCAAAATTATTGTCCACTTTCCTTTTATAATAAAAGAAAGAGAATTTAGTGGAGGAATATTCTTTTTGAATGGTTGAAAATTAAAGTGGCCCCACTTTTATTAAATTGTGTGAATCTTGTCTAGTGACAATAATTTTGAGACGGAGGGAGTAATATATTTGGTGAAATCAACTGTTTGTTTTCTTATGATAATATAACTTTGAGTAAAACAATATTGAGGGAAAAATTGGCATTCGTATGGTAACTCGTAAAAGTTGTGGCTTGTTGACCATGTGTTACTTAGAGCATTAGGTGTCCTCACAATAAATATACGCGCCGGTTGGGCAATGATATGACAACGTCTTTGGAGGACATCAAAAGCTCTTTCGATATTTTTTTGAGCACTTTCTTGTTTCGCTTTGAATGCGACATATTTTGGGTTACTTGCAACCGTAAATGATTTGACAAAAGATGCCCACTCTGGGTAATTCCGTCAGTATACCCACGGTTAAATTTAAGCTCGTATACTTCAAACGGAACCTTAGGGGCGATGTCATCAAGCAGGTCGTCGAATAACGGATAATTATTTAAAATGGTAAGATCGTTATTCGCGCCCGCCACCTCAAAAAATGCATGTCAAATCCACAAATCGTATGAAGCAACGGCTTCAAGCATTATAGTTGGATACTTTTTATCACCTCTGTGAAATTGGCCTTGCCATTCTTTCGGACAATTTTTCCATTCCCAGTGCATAAAATTGATGCTTCACAACATTCCCGGTATCTTATGAACCATGTTATGTGCATTGTATAAGTTACTAATGTCATTCTCATATGGTTTTCTTAAAAACTCCTTCCCATACAAATGGATTATGCACATAGTAAAAAAAATCTAAGCAATCGCGTGCACAATGTTCACCTATTTGTAAATACACATCTAATGCATCAGTTGATATCCCGTAAGCCAATTGGCGTAGGGCACATGTGCATTTCATAATCACACTAAAACTCATTACACCCTTACCAAGGAAATCAAAATGCTTTGGAAGAGGATGATGAGTTTTTGTATATGTTTCAATACCTTATACTATTTCTAAAACTAGTTTACGGCTCATACGAAAGCGACGCCTAAAATTTTCTTCTGTATATTTTGGGTTGTCATCAAAATAGTCAGCCATTAGACATTCTTCAGCAATTTCACGTTCACGAGGGATGTATCTACGGTGGAATGAAGGGTCGGCTTGTTGTTGTTGCAACGATTACTCGAACTCAAACTCTTGAAGAATTATCTCTAGCTCCGCTAGCTCTTCAATGTCATTTTCACCTAAATAAGATGATTCGCTCATGTTTATTGCTTATATGTAAGTGTTTTGAAATAAAATTTGTGTAGATTTTGATTGAAATGTGTAATATTTATAGTGTTAAATATGTGTATTTTTTTTTAAAAAGAAAAAAAATTGTTAACGTTTAAAAAAACTGACAAAGGTACACTTTGAAGCCTCGCCTTGCAGACGACGAGGCCATCCATGGTGAGGCGCGGCGAAGACACCCGGTGTCACGGCGAGCGACGACGAAGCCTCCACATGGAACGGCGAGCGACGGCGAAGACGACACCAGATGCTCTTATAACTTATGCCACACAAGAATTAAGTTTAAATTATAGTTAATATTGACGAGTAAAATATTTAGAGCTTTGAGAAATAAACTAGTTATATAAGTTCACTTCCACAAATTATTCAGTTGGCCAGTCATAACTAAACGTACGGCCATGCCAATTAGGCTAACTAAACAACAACAATACCCAATCTCGCTAGAACAAGGTATGGATATGGCCAACTAAACAACAACAATATCCAATCTCGCTGAAACGAGGTATGAAAATGGCCAACTAAACAACAACAATACTTAATCTCGCTAGAACGAGGTATGGATATGGCCAACTACACAGCATTAAAACTAAGCCAACTCAAGCAAACATCAACATAAGTAAATATGACATTGAATTTGGAGAATTTAGAACGTCTAATTAGCCTAAAACTGTAGAAAGTCATTAGATTTGCCTAAATAACTTGTTGCATGAGAGACATGATCCTATGCGGCTATGTTGGCTGCCACAAGGTTGGTTTCCAAATTTTTCGCTCTTGAAAAAAGATTAAATTTCCTGCAATCGTTTGAGCCAACTTCCCTTTCTTCTTCGGAATAGTTATTTCCCATAACTCCCTAGTTTGATCCACCTTGAGATCCTCAAGCTTGTATAACTTATCCGGTAAAAATATCTCAATGGCGTAACCTCCAAAAGGGTTGTCAGTATCGCTGCCCCCTAGCGCTGTTATAATATAAACTGCTTGTGGATTTTTCAAGTTGAAGGACACGAGTCTACAAATAGAGAGATCTATCTTCTTTCCTGTAAAGGTCAAAGCAAAAGATAATCAAATAGCTCCACTTAAAGTGCCTGCATAGTTTATATAAAATTAAATTTTATTATTGTGCATACCCTAAATCGGAGTTTGCAAACCGCCCTCGATGGATTCAAGAAATTGGCTAACTTCTTCAAAATCCCTCATCACATGATAGTAATACTCGCAGGGTGCAGTTTCATTTCCCCTCAATAAGTCAAGTATAGGGACCAAATCCCTATCTCGGACAGTTACCTTTTTTGGAACAAGCTCCTTGTTAGGAACAGATTCCTTCGCACTTTCGTCATCGACTACTGTCATGATGCGGAGTAGGTATAGGGCTTTGTCGTCCTCCACCACCCTACACCTAGGTAACATGCGGGGTTCATATGTGAATCCAATGCGATCATCTGCCACGTTTAACAGACAAGCCATATTCCCAATTGGTGAACGATGAGGACTAAACACATCTGAAAATCATTAAAAACAAGTTTAATCGACTTAGCCAAATAAGTACTACACAACAAATATCTTATATCTACACTTTTTTTCCTTAAAACTTGTTTTGGAAATCAAATGAACGCACGCTTGACAATATCACGGACGGCATGTCCATATCTATCATCACACTTTAGGATACACTTATCTGTGGAGTCATGTTGATCATATTGAAAAACTTTGGTGTTATAGAGACGTTGTGGAAAACTAGAAGGGGGGGTTGAATAGTTTTACCAATTAAAACTTCCTTTTAAACTATTTAGATTGACTTATGTCAATCTATTTGGTTGTGTGTGTTGGATGTTGATAAACAAGCATATAAAAGATATGTAATGAAAGAAGAGAGTAAGAAGCACAAAACCACAACAAAAGTATTTATAGTGGTTCGGCTACAAGGTCACCTTCCTTGCCCTACTCTACTCCCCGAGTCACCTACTCGAGAGTTCGTAATCACTACACCAAGCTCCTTATGGCGGAGAAGCCTTCACAACGTCGCCTACTCTTTTTCCGGTACTAGGCTAACCACCGGGTTCTTTCACTCCAAGGTGAACCACTCCTACACAACGTCGCCTACCCTTTATAAGGTACTAGGCTAAGCACCTAGTTCTTTCACACCTTAGGTGAACTACACCTTCACAACGTCGCCTACCCTTTATTAGGTACTAGGCTAAGCACCTAGTTCCATTGCAATGGAGGAACTACTACCACACTACACCAACGACTAATCCCAAAGGAGATCTACTCCTTTACAACATCATCAAGGATATCGATATCCTTGGATCCTATACTAGTCTATCTTGTACATCAAAACACACCATATCAAATGTACATCTAAGGCACCTTTCACTAATGCCTTTGACTAGATCTACAAGACACCTTTCACTAATGTCTTGTGTCTTCACTTCTAAGCACCTTTCACTAGTGCTTCCTTGTCTTGACTTCTAAGCACCTTTCACTAATGCCTTTGACTAGATCTACAAGACACCTTTCACTAATGTCTTGTGTCTTCACTTCTAAGCACCTTTCACTAGTGCTTCCTTGTCTTGACTTCTAAGCACCTTTCACTAATGCTTCTTTGTCTTGACTTCTAAGCACCTACCACAAGTGCTTATCCTATAGACGATAAATACCCTTCACTAATATCTTCGTCTTGACACTTGAGACATCTTTCACTAATGTCTTCAACACTACACTTCTTTGAAGAAAGAAATGAATCATCAACAAGAGGACTTCAGTAGCCTTGATGATGAGGAAGCATAGCAACTCATGAACTTGAGCTTGCTTGACTTCAAAGGTGGTGATCTTGCCTTTAAGAGGAACCTAAAAGATCACACAAAAACAAAACTACAAACATAGATCTCTTGGATCTAAGGTTAGTGAGATCTAACTCAGGGGGGAAAGTGTGTTAGAAAGAGGCTTGAAAGGGGTTAGAAATAATGAAGAAATGGCTCACTATTTATAGAGGAAAAATCCTACTGTTCCCCGGATCCCACGGATCCCTTCCACTTGGGATCCGGCTAGCACAAAGCTAGGGATCCGTGGAACGCTCCTCTTTACCCATGGGTATTTTTTGTTATGGGTCATGGGTTATGGGTTGATCCATGGTTTTCTTTCTAGATACAATGTACCTTAAGGATACATTGAACTTGGTTAAGTGGTATATATAAAACCATGGGTTATGGGTCAAAACCATTTGCTAGTTTTTATCTATTTAGTATATACTTGTTTTTACCCATTTTAGTATATACTTGTTTTTACCCATTTTAGTATACTTAGCTTAAGTATGTGTTAACTCAATATGTAAACACTAGTTGTTGTACATATATATCTAAATCATAAAATCACTTATACTTGTTAAGCCAATATGTAAACACTAGTTGTTGTACATATATATATCTAGATCATAAAATCACTTATACTTGTTTTAGTGTTTTATGTGAAAATGTGAATATGTTAGAAAACTATTAGTTCAAACCATTTACGTATTTTATTTGTTTCATTAATATGATTTTACGTTTGTTATCGACAAAACATTAGAAGATCGTAAAATATAAATAAACGTTTTTACGGCTTATTTGTATTAACAATCTCCCTCTTTTTGTTGATGACAAAACATAAAATTATTTTAAGGAAAAGCTAAAATTCGTAAAAGTTTGAATTTGTAGTTTTTACTTTCTTCTCCCCCTTTTTGTCGAAACAAAAAGTGTTTGAAGAAAAGCAACACATCGTTTTTAAGAAAAACATGTGAAACAAATTAAAAAAAAATAAAAAAAATAAAGAGCAAGTAACGGGAATAGATCTCGTCTTTACTCCCCCTTGACGAGTCCATCGCTATGTAAGGGAGTCAAGAAAGTAATTATAATCTAGATCATTTGCAACTAAGTTTGCAAAGAATTTCGTTTAAGAGACGAGTGTGCTCCCCCTAGATGATTGCAACTTTGCAATGGGAAGTCATGAAAAATAAATCTAGTATTGCAAGTAATTTGCAATGTATTGCTTTGATATAAAGCTCCCCCTAGCTTTAGGATGTCAAAGTCTTCATGTGTGAATTGAAATACTACAAAACAAAGGTTAGAAAGCAAGTATAATTCACAATTTCCTGCAAATGTGATGCAAGTTAGTAGGAAAATAGTTTCCTGTCTCACGGATCCCGCGGTTCCCTCCTAGTAGGGATCCGTCTAGGCTATTGTTGAAACTAGCAGACCTTGATAGATCTTGAGCTCGTGGATCGTTAGCTATGCCTATGTAGTCACAAGCACAGTAAAAGACAATCTCTACAACTTGTATTTAGTAGCGGAATATAAACACAAGTAATACAAATAACTAAGAACTCTGTGATCCTCTATGGATCTTTATATTAACTAAAACTTTGTTTTTCCAATCGGTACATAACTCATACTATTTTGTTCCTTTTATAGACAAGGAACCCTAAACAAAACCCTAAACCGTTTCCCAAGAAACGTATAAACATAAAACTAAATAAGATATACACAATCACTTCCTAATAAAGCTCATGTATATCCAAACTAAATATACTAAACACGGAATAATAACTTCCGCAGAAACAAACTAATAACTATAAAGCTTCAACAGAATTATGTCTTCGGTAGAATCCATACACTTCAGTAGAATCCCTTCAGCAGTAAGTTCAACATAATCCATACTTCACATAATTCCCAACAATCTTCCCCTAAACTGGAATTTGACTTGGTTAAGTTCCAGTTTCTTGATAGATCTTTAACTAGACAGCACCAGAGGATTGTACACGAACACCAGCAGCAAATAATCAAAATAAGAACATCTCTTTGATGAATAAACTCTGAAACTCCATATCTTTGCATCAACAAATGACAACATGTACATCAAAACATATTAGTTTCAAACTATTCTCATCACATCCAGGTGTGTTAACTCCTGTGAGAGGTGAATCATTGAAAATAATGGATTTGATGTCTCTTTACCAATAGCCATCACTACTGGAGTAGCCAAATGTTTTAGTTCGAAAACCATGGTACACTGATAACCATCTGATTTATTAGCAAATCAGCAACCATGAACGGATTTGAAATGTCTTTACCTGTAGCCGTTTGCGCAGGACTAGTCAATTCTTAGAATTGGTGAACTGATTACCAAATATGGTAGTCCAATGCCTTTACCACATGCCATATACAAGTGGGCTAGTCAATTCTTGGATTCCAAAAAGGAATAACCCATGGTGAATTGATGACCATACAACCCTCAGCAATTAAGCATGGGTGGTTGCAGTCCCTATGATTTTAAGCAAACCATTACAGCTATCAACAGATTTGATGTGTCTTTACCAAAGCTGTACCCCTTGGACTAGCTAACTCTTTGACATACACAAGGTATATCTGGTGAGTCAATAACCATCAAAAAGAGACAACAGACCTGTAATAAAAGTTAGACATACTCAAATAATTTTATTTATTTATTTTTTTTTTATTTTTTTTTTAACTAAGAAATAAAGAAAACAAATATTACAAAAGATACAAAATACCACAATCAAGATGAACCTTTATGTTGCAGAAGCCGAGTTTTAATCAGTCCAACACATTGTTTTGCATGAAGGTCATCATTGCCAACTGGATTAGAAGGTACTTCCAACTTCTGTCTAAGCAATCTTTCCATTAATGAAACAGACAAAGGATACGTCTGATCCGAGAACATACACAAAATCATGCCACATTGTGTCTGAACCACATGAAAACATGGCAGAGGATAGAATCTCCAACTCTCAATCTCCCACTTATGTGAATTCTGCCAAATAGAATACCCTTTACCCTCTAGAGAATGAGAATCAAACAAGACTTGAAGATCACCCAATAAATATAAACCAGTTGCCTGTGGTGAATGAATAGTATAATGCTGAGTGACATGTTCATACAGCATCTTCAAATCATGTCTATCCACCAAATGAAAGATTTCCTTCAAGAAGTTGAACTGTATAGTAGAATTATCTAGTCGATAAACAGTATTAAGCTTCCCAGCTGTCCAATTGATCAATACAGAATGTGTTCCTTCAGGAAAAACATCAACAGTTCCTTCCTTAATAAAAGTTGACTGAGCAGCCTTGAGATCTAAAGAGCTATTCTTGGAAAGGTGTTTTCTAGCTAGTCTCACATATCTCCTTAAGGAACTAAGTTTCCTTTTAACCATCCTCTTCTTCCTCCTACCAGGTTTATAAATTCCCTGAGATAATCCTTTCTCAGAATCTTCAAGAACATTTTCAGCTTGAGTAGAAGAAGCAGAAGTAGATATAGTTGAAACATCATCACGTAAGAAAGTCATTCTGTCAAGCATCTCTCTTGCTTTCTTAGCTTTAGCAACCTTTAGATCATCTTGCTTACTCAATGCAGCTCCCAAATTATCAACAATAGAAGGTTCAGCAGAAGAAACCTTATCAGTAGAAGGAATAGCTTCAGGAGTTACGTCAGTAGCAACATCAGGAGAAATCACCTGAGGTGAAACAGCATCAAAATTGTCCACTATATCAACTGTCTTAGGTCTTTTCGCTTTAGGAACATTTGAAGTATCAGCAATCCTTTTCAATGTAGAAGAAGAGGTAGAAACAGATGAAGATGAAGAAAACTTCATAATCATATTATATTTTCTAATCAAAGCATCATCAGACAAAGCAAAGACCTGCTTCATTGACATGCCAGAAGTATTATAACTCTGATTTTTCACAATTTTCCTCATATGATCTATCTTCTGAGCTACAGTCATTGGTTTTTCCCTTTTTGCTTTATACCGTTGAGCAACAATAGCTCTCCTTTTTGCATCTGCTTCTTGCTTCATTTGTTGTCCTCGAGCCATCATTAGAGCCACAAAAGTATCACTACCAAAATCTGCACCTAATATACTCTGAGCAAGTGTAGGATTAGAAACTACTTGCTGAGTGTAAACATCCCAATGTGCAGCAGGCATCTGAATACGCAATTCATCCAGTTCCCTTTGTCTCTCAGGAGGCAAAATTGAAGTAGACTGAGCTGCTAGCTGTTTAGCCAATTCCTCACTTTTCTTGTTCTGTGCACACTCATCTAACATTCTTTCTTGTTCTTTCAACTCATGTTCACTTAACAGATCTGAACCAAGTACTGCATCAATCACTGCTTCCTTCTCTTTATCAGTAGTCTCCTCAGCAGAACAGACTTGAGGAATATCCATAGAAGGAACTTCAGAAGAAACATTCAATTTAGCATCAGAAGAAACATGTTGAGAAAGAGCCTCAACAGGTGTAGAAAAGACTTCAGTATTAGAATCCAGATTATAACTTCGTCCAGCAACAAACACTGCAGAATCATCTGCTGAAGGTTGAGAACTTATTTGTTCTTGGACAAAATAAGCTTGACCATGTCCAGAAGCAACATCCTCCATTTGAACATCACCAAATACTACATCAACACTTGGTTCCTTAGAAGCTTAAGTGGATTCCTTATGCAGATATTGTCTTTTCCGTTTGCTAGTGTATCGAATAGGTTCCTTTTTCTTTGAAGACTCAGCAGCAATAGGAGAAGAACCAGGAGTAGTTAGAGCTGCATCAGCCAAGATTCCTAGTGATGCAAGCTGAGACTCTTCATGCTCCTCATCAGAAGAAACCAAAACTCTCCGTTTGCCCCTTTTTCCAAGTTGTTCTTCCAAGCTCTTAACTTTATTCTGCAACACCACAATCTGATCACCAAGAGTAGACTTGGTCTCTGTAAGCTCCTTCTTGAGATCAGCAACATCTGCCACATACCTGTTCACTAGAGCATATACAGATGTCAGTGTAATAAAGTCCTCAGCTCCACCAGCTGAGATCTCAGTGGTAATGGGAGCTTCATTGGGCCTTTCAGGAGAAATATGAACATGCTCAAAATTAGGAAATCCTTCATCAAATTGATTCCTAATAGGACTAGGTGTTGGCAATCTATCAGAATCATGAACAACCTCATCAAGAGAAACTTGAGTAGGTGGTGGACTAGGACTAGGTCTAGGTGAAAGTATAGATGGAGGTAGGTCAGAAGAAATATTAGATGCTTCAGCAGTAGCAGAAGGGCCCTCATCAATAGCAACTGAAGGATTACCATCAGTAGTATTGGTAGAAGATGGATCACCAACAACATTATCCTCATCAGAAGCTTCATTATTTTGAGGCAACATAGCTGCTAGCAAAGGATGATGTGTACCCTCATACTTAGTTCTCATTGAAGCAAATAGCTTAGAAGATAAAGCTCCTATGGGATAAAAGGCTTGGGTTTGGGTAGACACATCTAATATCATTTGTAAAAACCTAGGGTACATCAAAAACTTGGTCTTTTTCCTAGTTATATTCTCAACCATATTATCGAAATAAACCTAGAAAAATTATAAGTTAAACCCTGAGATAGACATATAATACCACATCCCAATTGAGTAGAAAACTGATCCCATCCTCCTGATTTATTGCTTAAACACTGAAGCAATGTATGAACCAAAAACCTCCACATAGGACAAAGCTGATTCTTTAACCACATGTCAGTCCTTGTACCTTGATATCCAATTGCTCTTAGCCCATCAAGTACCACAACAACATTAGAATGATAAACCCCATTCTGATCATCCAAATGAAGTTGACTTCTAATCCGCTCCTCAGTCACCACATGCTCTGTTCCGTCAATCACTGCAACAATCTCTGTATCACTCTGTTTTGTAGCAGTTGCCCAAAATTGAGTAACCAACGATTCATAAATCGCATTAGGAGAATGCGTTAAAGCATAATGAATCTTGGACCTCGTTAAGAATTCTACCATTGGTCTATACAACTCATCACCCTTAGCCGTTCCCAGAAAAGCGACTTTATTATGATCATGTTTGAATTGAAGCGCCATGAGAAAAATTGTAAGTTAGGGTTAAGATTCACACAAGTGGAAGTGTTTTGAACGTGAGTAAAGATGAAATCGTTTAATTTGAGACGAATATATGCAAATAGTGAATAAGTAGTAGTTTCCCAATTTTGGTCAAATAGTTGACCAATGCTGACGTGTACTGCTACTTTTACCCAATTTAACTTTCAACTTCGGTAGAAACACTAGCCATTCTGCTGAAGAATACCGATCAGCAGAAATAGATCACGTATTCAAGAAGCTTCAGTAAATATCTTTTTACTGTTTCACCCATACGCATTAAATCTCATCAAGTCTTGAAACTGTTTATAAAACAATCCCAATGCACACATAACTCTTCATCAAAAACCCCAAATATCATCACAAACCCTAATTTCATCAATGCTCCAAAATTAATCACAATAAACCATGAGTAGTTCCACCCCAATCACCCTTTCATCAGATGACAATGCATCCTCCATAAGCAGTCTTGAGAGGTGGAAGAAGAATTATTTGTCAAGCAATCCAGGCGATGGTGAAGACAACTCATCCATAAGTTCTTATGTATCACCTTATGAAGACTCAGATGAGGAAACAACTTCAAAGAGAGTGAATGAGCCTCCCCTTGCTGTTGTGAATGTGCCTTCCCTTGCCGTTGATGATTCTGATGACTCCTGTAAGGAGAGAACATCTTACTCCCAACCTCCAGCACCTCAGCCTCAACGAAGGCCACGAGCCAGAAATCCGCCTCTCCCTAAAGATAGAGAGGTGGTTCTCGGTCTTTCTGCACCAGGTTTTGGTGCATCAACCCATATCGTATAGAGGAAATGCTTAAAGATGGTGGATTGATTGCATTTTGGTTGAAATCAATAGATGAACCACAAAGGACATATTATTTTTCTCCATCATCATGCGTGGTCATCGTCGTCATCACCATTTTCATCAATCCATCCATTCCATTTTGATCCTTAGCATCCTCATCATAGTAGTTATGCATCTCCACCCATCGAGATAGAAAGAATGGGTGGTTATGCAAGACTTCACAAACGCATATCCAGCATCTAGTGTGAAAGATGTGAGCGATCATGCATATTCAACATTATGTTAGATGTTGGAATAGATGATATGTACTAGATTAGGATTAGTAGATCATGTAGTTGCATTTGATGTTGATTGTACTCTGTAAGCTGTAAGCTGTAAACTGTTTCTCTTGAATGAATGAACAATTTCAGTACATTGTCTTCAGTAGAAACAAATAGCTCACTTCAGCACTTTGAATTCAGTAGAAACAAACTTTAGAGCTTTCTTGACCATTTTCCAAATAATAACCATGGTAAATTCCAACTTGAATAACCAATCTGCAAAACAGAACAAACACAGAGAAACACACAAACTAACAAGAAAAAACAAACTAAGATAACATTAGCTGGTTAGTGTTTGTGAAAAGCAAACAAACCAAAAGTATACATAAAAACCTACAAAATTACATAAAAACATGCAAAGTGTACACAAATCCTCCCCTGAGGCATATGCCTCCCCCGAGGCCTATGCCTCCCCTTAAACTTTGCAGTTAAGGATTAAGCATACCGATATGAACCACAAGGTGTTGAAACCTTGGTCCATCAAAAGCCTTTGTTAACAAATCTGCCACATTATTATCAGTGTGAATTTTAACCACTTTTATCAAATGTTTATCATATGCATCTCTTATAAAGTGGTGCCTGATTTCAATATGTTTTGTTCGACTGTGAAAAACTGGATTTTTAACAATGCATATGGTACTTTGATTATCAATAAAAATTGTTGTGTTCATGAAGTTATACCCATAATCCAACAATTGATTTTGTATCCAAAGAACCTGTCCACAGCAATTAGCAGCATCAACGTACTCTGCTTCAGTAGATGAGGTAGCCACTATAGTCTGTTTCTTGCATTGCCAAGAATTCAATCTCTTTCCAAGGAATTGGCAACCTCCAGTGGTGGACCTCCTATCTAGATTTGCACCAGCATAGTCACTATCACTATAAGCTTCCAACTTAAAAGGAGACTCTTTTGGGTACCAAAGGCCGAGATGAGGTTGGCCTTTGAGGTACTTAAAGATCTTCTTAACAGCATTGAGATGGGAAGTAAGTGGAGTAACTTGATGTCTCGAACAAACACTCACAGCAAAAGTAATATCAGGCCTTGAAGCTGTTAAATACATCAAAGATCCAATCATAGACCTGTATAAATGAACATTCACAGGAGGATCTGCTTCATTGATGGTCTTTGTCTTTAGAGCTTCATAAGGTGTAGTGGCAGTCCTTACACTTTCCATACCAAACTTCTTCAAGATGTCCCTCACATATTTGTCCTGACTAATAAAGATACCATCAGGTTTCTGCTGAACTTGGAGACCCAAAAAGAAAGTCAACTCCCCCATAGCACTCATCTGAAACTCTCCCTTCATAAGCTCCTCAAACTCCCTGCACCAAGCTTCTTTTGTGGATCCAAAAATAATATCATCCACATATACTTGCACAAGAATAATGTCTGTGGAATTCTTCTTAAGGAAAAGTGTCTTATCAATTGCACCTCGTCTATAACCATGCTTCAGCAGAAATGATGAAAGCCTAGCATACCAAGCTCTGGGTGCCTGATGAAGTCCATAGAGAGCTTTGACTACTTTGTAAACATGATTAGGATGATCTGGATCTTCAAATCCTTTAGGTTGAGTGACATAAACCTCCTCTTCTATTTCTCCATACAAGAAAGCACCTTTAACATCCATTTGATATACCATAAAACCCATGTAGGATGCATAAGCCAAAAATATCCGAATGGCTTCAACTCTAGCAACAGGTGCAAACACCTCATCATAGTCAATTCCCTCCTCTTGGCGATAACCCTGAGCAACTAATCTAGCTTTGTTTTTTTATCACAACACCTCTTGCATCTCTCTTATTCTTCAAAATCCATTTGGTCCCAATTGCATACTTGCCTTCAGGTAGTGGTACCAAGATCCAAACCTGCTGATTTTGAAATTGTTGCATTTCATCCTGCATTGCTTCAAGCCAACTGGAATCTTCAAGGGCTTGAGTAACACTGGTTGGTTCCACTTGAGAGAGAAAACATGCAAACAGACAATGTTCATAGTCTGTATGATTGTCTCTTTGTTGATTGGAGACATAAGAGATAAAAGCCACTTGACCATATTTAGAACTTGTCACAGTGCCCCTAGTTCTAACAGGTGCATTAGGATCACCAATAATATTGGACTGTGGATGAGCATTGTTGATCCTTTTAGTAGCAGTGGTGTTGACATCAATGGAGGAATCAAGATTAGTTACTGTGGGTTCAAAGTCAGTATCATAGGAAGGTGAGGTGAAGATGCCAGCTTTTGGTTGATGATGACCAAGATCAGAAGGTTTTGGAAAACGTGTATAAGGTTCTCCAAGGTCTGTTGACTCTCTAGTAGAAATAGGAGTAGAAACAACATGTCCTTCAGGAGATTTGGAGATGATAGGAGAAACAGGATCACTTTCAGCAGAATAATTGTTTCCACTGATGGTTTCTCTTGCACTCTCCTCAGCATTTCTCTCAGCTTCTAGGTTAGCTGCATACTCCTGTTTCTTTAACCTAGCAAGGTCTTCAGCATATTGTGAATCATCATCACTCTTATCAGCATCATCTTTAGTAGCATCTCCTGCAAAATTGTTAGTGGAGAAAGAAGGCACAGTAATAGGTTGTTCAACATCTTCAAACTCACTGTCAGAATCAGCATCCAATGTACCTGCATTGTTAGTAGGAGACTCTTGAGAACCTGCATTTTGGTTAGCCATATGTCTAGAATAACCCAAATAATCAGTTAAGTAATCAAGGTCAAAAGACCACACATGACCCTGTCCTTGAACATTAGGCTTATCTTCAAGAAATCTCAGGTTCAAAGTCTCCTCTATCTTCCTAGTAGACAAGTTGTACACTCTGTAAGCTTTACTATGAGCTGAATAGCCCACAATATAACCATCATCAGCCTTCTCATCAAATTTACCAAGTGGATCACTAGTATTAAGAATTGTCACTTGACAGCCAAAAGGTTTGAGGTAATGGATAGCAGGAACTTTCCCAAACAAAAGTTCATATGGTGTTTTGTAGTGAGGTCTAGTAATGGATACCCTGTTCAACACATAACAAGCTGTGCCAACAGCTTCAGTCCAAAACATAGTGGGTAACTTAGAGTCTGCTAGCATAGATCTTGCAGCCTCTATCAAGGTCCTATTTTTCCTTTCAGCCACCCCATTTTGTTGTGGGGTTCTTGGAGTGCTATAGTCCCTTTTGATACCTTTAGACCTGCAGAGTTCTATAAGTACAACATTCTTGAACTCTGTCCCATTATCACACCTGATTCCTTTAACCTTCTTGTTCAACTGATTTTCCACAAGGGTAATGAAGTCTTTCAGTACTTGCGATGTTTCATCTTTAGTCCTTAGAAAGAATACCCAACAAAATCTACTAAAGCCATCAGTGATAACCAAACAAAAATACTTGTGATCTATGCTTCTTATTTGAGTTGGACCAAAAAGATCCATATGAAGCAGCTGAAGAGGTTCAGAAATGATGCTCACAGTAGTAACAGCTTTGTATGAGGCTCTGTGTTGCTTTCCTTTGTTGCAGGCAACACAATTATGATCATTGGTGAAAACTTTGAAAGGAAGACCTTCCACAATACTCAGTTTAGAGAGCTTGTTTATGGTCTTGAAGTTCACATGAGCCATCCTCCTATGCCATTTGGTAGACTCATCCAGGGATGCTTTGGCCACCAAACAAGTTAAATCACCTTCTGGTTTAACATCAGTTAAGTTAAATGTATAAAGATTGTGATTTCGAGGAACTCTCAGCAGAATTGAGGTTTCTTCTGGGAGTTTGAAGTCTTTAGACAGCACAAGACATTCATCCTCTGAGAAGAGTACTTTGTTCTTGGTGTCACAGATTTGTGAGACTGAGAACAAGTTAAAGTGTTGGAGTTCCTTGACAAAGTATACATTCTCAAAATCCAGTTGAGGTGTTTTGATGGTTCCTTTTCCAGTAATTCTCCCATCACTTCCACCAAAGGTCACATTGCCTCCACCTTCTATAGGTACAAAGTTATGCATTAAATCCCTGTTTCCAGACATACTCCTTGAACAACCACTGTCAACAATTCCAATATCCTTATGCTTAAGGGGATGATCCTAAAACAACAACAAAAATATACAAAATATTAGTACACTATGGAGGCTCAAGTCATTGCTGACTTGAACCTGCCTTGTGGATCATTTAATTTATGCCAAGCAGATGTAAAAGATCCACTATTGTTCTTGGGTTTCCATTGAAATTTAGGTCCCCTTTGATTCCAAGAACAACCTGCTGAGGACTTAACAACAGTATCCCAATACCCTTTCCCAGTATTCATATTGTCAACATATCCAGGCCAAAAACCATTATTAAAATATGAACTTGTTGGTTGCACATATGGTTTAGCAAAAGATCTTCTCCAAGTAAAAGGAGAATCAGTATAAGATGCTTGTGGAACATAAGGTGGTATTGCATTAACATTGGTCCACATTGGTCTAGATGTCCTAGAATCACCACACCTACTCATTCTTTGCTCATGATAATCACAATCCTTAATTAAATGAAATTTACTTCCACACACAAAACATGTCTTCTGTTTAGAAGATTTATTCAAACCAAAAGATGTTCTATTACAAGCAGAAGTATTCAAACCAGAACCATGAAAAGAATTGTTTTTAACAGAATTATTATGCAAAGAATTAGAAAACAGGTCTTCAGAGGGAACTGTCTTGGAAGTTGATTCCTTGGCAGCAACTCTGACATGCTTATAGGTAGTCTTGGGTGCAGGCAGGGGTGAAGACTTGGGAAGGTCAGACTTGGGAAGGTCAGACTTGTCATTTGAATCACACTCTGTGGACCCTTGCTCGGAGGACTTGTCACTGTTAACAAAAGAGACAAAGTCATTAGAAGATGTTTCAGGGTCTGGCAAGTCTTTTGACTTTATGCCATAGAGATGGTGTGATCCATCAAAGTTAGTAGAAACAGAAAGGTCAATTGGCATGTGCTCACCTCTAATAGGTCCACGTACAGCATGTAGGTCACCTTATTTGACAAAGTTAGCTAAGCCTGCTGGTGTAGATTTACGCCCATCATTCCTAGCTTCTAGCCCTATGATGAGTGCTTATTCACTCATCATTTTTGGTCAAATCTGAGCTGCAAAACATCTAAAAACACTCCGAAATGCATCAAAATACTGAAAATATCTCAAAATTGTGTTTTATATGTTTCAGATGCAAAATTATCAAAAACAAATGAAAAACGAACAAAGTTTGCATAATTGGCAGTTTCAGTCCCCCGACTTTCAAAAATTGACAGAAATAGTCCTTGAGCACGTATTTTAAAAAGAAAAGTCACCAAAGGTCCTTTTGAAATCATAAGTTGTCATAATTAGTCCTTTGGTGAAAAGTTCCAAAAGTTTTGAGAAATTACAGTTTTGATCCCTGAATTTTTAAAATGATCATGTTTAGTCCTTGGAATTTCACAATTGGCAAAAATGGTCCTTAACTTATTTGAGATTTACAAGTTTGACCCTTGGATCACTTTTCAGAAGTTACATGAATGGTCCCGACAATTTCAGATTTTACAGCTTTGGTCCCTTAACTACTAAACAGGTTCAAGTTAAATCCTTAGCCAAGTTAAATCCAATAGTCCCTAGCCCAATAACAATCCAAGACCCACTTTGCCCGGTCCAATAACCTTTGACCCAAGTTCAACCCAACCCTTTAACCCAGTCAACTGATAAAAACTAATACACCCATCTTCTTCCCTGTTTTCCCGCCCACATAAACCCAAGAAACCCAGAACCCTAGATACCCTAACACCTTTTCCTTCCCCCCAAACACTCCACCCCCATCTCTCCCCTTTACCCAACTTCACCACACCCCAAAACCACCTTAATCTCTTTTAACCAGTTACCCCCAAATCCCAAACCCACTAATCTTTTCCCTCCTCTTTTTCCACTGCCACCATGGCAATCCAAGTCTAAAAGCACCAACTGATGGCTCAGATTGCTTCCAAAGTATACCTACCTATTGGATGGCTTGGATGAATTCAAAGAAGCACAAGGATGGTGATATGGTCTGTTTCCACTCACAAAACAAGCACAAGAAGTGAAGAGATGAAGACCAGTAGTGTAGTATACATAGGAGTATGTATGCCATGTATAAGGCACCCTAGTTTTAGTTTTAAAATTTAGCTTTTAGTCTTTTAAAATTCCAATTGTAGTTTTTTACTATTAATGAAAAAGTCTTTTTTATCCATTCTGTTTCAATAGTATTTGATTACCCTTTGTTAATTTTTGTTGTGTTACAAGCTTGTGTTTAAATTGCTATGTCAGTTTAGTAAGGAAAAGAAGAAAAAACCAAATTCAGTTTTTAAGCAGTTTTCAAATAGTTCTACACCCTTACAGGGGTGTTTGTTTGAAGCCTTTAATTGGTCGAAAGTCCATGTTTTTAGCCATTTTACTTATCAAGTAAAAGTCCATTTATCAAGTGAATGTTAGTGTAGGAGCGTGGGCAATGATTTCATAAGATTTGTACAAGCTTAGGTAAACTCAAAAACTGTTTTCTGTTTTACTGCACGCACACAGGACTGCAGTTGTGCTGCTGTTCTTGGTCTCATTTTTTCAGCTTAATTGGTGTCTAAAGTTGGCAAATTTTGTTTTTATTCAATCCTTGTATTACCCAGTCAATCTGGTTTAAGTGGCAAGCTTTAATATCATCACTAGCATAGTTAAATTTGAAGAGAAAAATCTGTCCATTTACAAAAATTTTTTTTCTCAGCATACATGGCCCAAAAGCCACTGTTGTACAACTTATTTATAAGTTGTACAGTGTCCATCTCACCCACCAATCAGTCTTTTTAGGAAGCCTTCCATGCTAACTTTGTTGTTTCAGTGTGCTCTTAGCTTGGAGTGTCTTTTGGTAGCTTAAAAATAAGCTCCAAACAGCCACTTAGGCTGTATCAGCCTGCAGTTACAACAGAACAACAACAGTCTGCAGCTCATTCCAATTTCAGTGCTTATTAGGCAATCCATTCAGCTTATCTAGGTTTTTAGTTGCTACTTAGTATGGTTAGTATAAGTTTAGCTTATTTCTGCTTATTAGGAGCTTAGTTCAATTTTTTTTCTTTTTTCCATTGCTTATTAAATCTCTTGTTAGTTAAGGATTCCCATTATCCAACTGCTTATTCCCTTGAGTTTTCAGTTTAGTTAGCTCTCCTTTTGCTTATTTCAGTTAATATAGCTTATTTGTCTATTCATCTCGCTTACCAACTGCTTGTTTATGCTTATTTGTGCTTAAGCACAGTTAAAGGGTGTTTGGATGTATTTATGCTTACTGTTGGAATAAGCAGTTTCAAACTGCTTGTTTCAAGCTTTTCAGAAAAGTAGTCTTTATAAAAAACCTTCATTTTGATAAGCTTTTTAAGTTTCAAAAAGGAAAAGTCAAAAAAAAAAAATAATTTCAAAAAAAAGGTACCAAGGGGATTCGAACCCTGGTCCCTAAGCTCAACACACTAACACCCCATCCTCAACCATCTGCGCCCTTGGGACTTGTCTCACAAGTTTTTCACAAACAAACCTCTTAAGCCTCAAAAGCAGTTTATACTTTAAGCCCTTTTCAGCTTATTTAGTGCGTATTTTCAAAAGCAACCACCACTTTTTGCAATTTTCTTAGAACCAGCACCAAGCAAAGCACTTTCTGTGAAATTTTCAGATTTTTCTTAATTAGTTTAGTATTTTTAATAATTTAATTAGTGTTTAATGGTTTTTAATTCGTAGTAATTATTTTAAAAGTCGAAAAAATACCCGGTCTTTTTCTAAAATTATTTTTAGTCAATTAGAACGTAGGAAAATTGATTTCACCCCCGTAGCCCTTAAATTGCAAATTTTTTACGTTTATGGCTCGGGTTGTTTCCCGGTTTTTACGTTTTTGCGTTTTAGCACCCTAGGACTTAGTGTAGTTTCGTTTTATCATTCCTTAGGCTTAGTGATAGTTTATTTTTAGTTATTTAGGGTTCCCTTGCCTTAATTACCTTCCCGTTAATTAAATTGTAGAATACGTAATCAAATCCAAAATCATTAAAACCAATTCAAGTTCAAATCACGAAACTCAACGAATCCTTCCATTCACACCTCGTTGGGACACGACCCGGGGAATCACTTTTCTGGTATCACTTTTATCACACCCGTGAGGTTTAGGCACGTTGACCTTTTTCCTAAAGGGTTAATTTGTCGAATTTTACGGTTAATTTGATATATTGATATTGTGTTTGTTTTTCACCACTCACTTTCGAACGAATCAAATTTTGGCGCCGCTGCCGGGGAGGTGTGTTGCGACAATATCGTGAAGTTTTTGCGATTAGTGACTTGAAGAACCTTCCTCGTGAAGTTATTGTTTTTATAAAAATACAAAAATACAAAAATATTTTTTCTTTTCTTTATATATATGTAAAAGATTAAAAAAATACAAAAAGATTTTCCTTGTTGTTTTAAATAAATAGAAGACACAATCAATATAACATTCTCAACTGAGGTGTTATCATTATAAGTTCCCGAACTAAAGATTTAAAACTTGCCTTTGTGTCGCTCGTGTTTTGGTTTACTTTTATCGGTTTAACAAACTGTGTGAGGGGTATAAGGACGGCCTGACATTAAATTGCGGCTGAAAAGAGACGGGTTTTTAATAAGCTTCGCGCTGACCTACAAAATCTCTCCGCTCCTTTGTGCGTTTTACTTATAGAAGTGATCATTTCACGTGGGATTATTGGTTTAAGTTCACTGTGTTTTGCCTCGGTCTTGTTTTAATTGAAAGTGTTGTTTTTGGAAGTGCATGCGCACTCGCTCGCAAGCTCGTAGACGTAACCGTAACCAAGCAAACGTACCCGAGATATGTACCGTCGAACAAATCAGAATGACACATAACCTAGGGAACGGACCTCAAGTCCAACAACCTGGTCCACAAAATCAAGCTCCCGATCTCCGAACGATGGAGGAGCTTTGCCAACCTACGATGGATGGACGGGGCGGTCCTATTGCCCCGGTCAACATCGAGGCCACGGATTTTGGACTTAAGCTTCACATGATTCAACAAGTCCAAAGTTTTTGCCAATTTCACGGATCACCGGGTGACGATGCCAACCAGCATCTCGACAAATTTCTCACCGTCACCCAAAGTATGAAGCAAAATGGGGTCACCGATGACGCCCTTCGCTTATACCTCTTTCCATATTCCTTGACGCTTCATGCCACCGCATGGTTTGATCGTCTTCCCAAGAACTCAATCCATAGTTTCGACGAAATGATCTCCAAATTCTTGGCGAAATATTTTCCACCGTCGATGGTGACGAAACTAGGGAATGAAATCAGTAATTTTCGGCAGCATCCCGATGAGTCCTTATTTGAGGCATGGGAATGCTATAAGCTTTCGATTGATCGATGTCCGAACCACAACATGTTGCTTGTCACCCAAATAGATACGTTCTATAACGGGTTAACATTGAGACATCGTGACACAATCAATGCTGCTGCCGGTGGTACCTTTATGAAAAGGCGACCCGAAGAGTGCTACGATCTCATTGAAAACATGACTGCCCACCACAATTATTGGGATTCCTCAGCCGAGAGGAGTAAGTCAAGGAGATCTACCACCCTTCCATCTTCGGAATACACGACTCTAACCAAAAAGATTGAAGAAATATCCACTGCCGTACTTAAAATGAGTCAAAATAATAACAATCAACAAGTGAATGTCGTAAACAAGAGTTGTGAAACTTGTGGTGGTCCACACCCTTATTTTGAGTGTCCAGCCTCCGGTGGCTTCACTCAAGAGAGCGTTTATGCCGCTTCTGGTTCCTACAATACGGGAGGTAATTCCTACCAACCGCAAGGAGACCGAAACCTTCTCAGCTATCGTTCTAACAATTTCCTTGGACCACCCGGGTTTAATCAAAATCAGAACAATCAAAATGTGCAAAATAGAAATAATCAGTTCAATCAAAATCAGAGTCAGAATCGGAATTTTCAAAATCAAAATCAAGGTTTTCAAAATCAAGGGAATTTCAATCAAAACCGATTCCAAGCTCCTCAACAAAATATGCATGCCCAGCCTCCTCAAGCTTCCATTGACATTGCTAATTACATCAAAAGCAATGAAGCTAAGATGGTGTCCATGCAAAATCAAATTACCACTTTGAAGAATGATTTCACTTCCGAGCTTAGAGCTACTAGTAACAAGATTGATCAATCTCATAGCAAGATTGAAAGCATGATTGCTAGTCTCATGAGTCAAAAGGATCAACCTTCAACTTCGGGAGCCCTTCCAAGTAATACCATTCCCAACCCAAAAGGTGAATTGAATGCTATTGCTACCCGAAGTGGTAAGTCTTATGAGGGACCCTCGATGCCTAATCCTTCTCCGGTGA